>CM055959.1:23737937-24064432 GCA_029490685.1 Schizonepeta tenuifolia
TGCACATCTTCGGAACTGGAACAGAGTTGGGATCAAGCTGAGCATTCAGCATAGCTCGCTTGAACTGACTAAACATTCCAGGGTCTCCAGATCTGAGTTCCCACAGGGTTTCCTTGAAGGCTAGCCTTGGGTCTTCAGTCGAGTAAACTTTCCTATAATAGAAGTCGTTGACGAACTCATGCTTGAACTGCTCCCAGTCATCGTTCCACTCAGCATTCATCCACTTGTCAACATGTGGGTATCGAGACGAGAGCGGAGCGTCCTTCTGCAGTTGGTGCGTCGACTTCCTAGCCTCAGCCTTCATCTGGTGCTTGTTGATTCTTCGCACACTCCGGCTGGCTTTATTCCTGTCGACTCTCTTTTCCACCTTGGCCAGTTCTTTCTCGAACTTGGCCACCTTTTTGGCCTGATCGGCAGCGAACTTCTTGATCCAAGAGGGATTCAAGTACTTCTCCTTTGACTCCCCCATAGCTTTGGCAGCTTCAATGCAGTCTTCAACAGATATCCCGTCAAGTTCTGCATCGAGCTCGGCCGTGAGCTCGGCTACGAGGTCGTGGGAGACTTACAGTACGGGCTGCGACCCTTCAGCTTCAGCTTCAGCTGGCACTCCTTCTCCTTGCTGAGCTTCTTCAGCTTGCTGGAGAGCTTTCCCTCGTCCAGCAACAGTTGCTGGCTCCTTGTCTTCCCCCTTTTTGGCATCATCCAAAAGGGTGGCAACAGTGCCATCCAGAGAGGTCAACTTGGCTTCAGCTTGTTGAACGCGGGAAAACAGCTCATCAACAGCGTCCTTCTCTTCCACCTTCTTCGCCAACTCCAAGTCTTGGCACTCCTGCTCAGCTCGCTGCACAGCCGCAAAGGTCGCAGAGACCTCTTTGTGGAGGGAGACGAACTCAGCTCGGAAAGAGGCGAACTGAGCCATCCACTCTTGGTCCTGAGTCTGCTGGGACTTTGCGAGATCAGATTCAACAACTGTCTTGAACACGTTGAAATCCGAGCTGAGGCTCTGAATGGCCTTCCTTAGAGCTGAGACCTCCGAGCTGGAAGAAGTAGAGAGGTCATCAAGCTTGTGCTGAAGAGACGAGGAGAGGATTTCCAACTGATTCTTCAAGCTGGCATTTTCGGCCATCAGCTGCTGCATCCTGTCAGCTTCTTCCTCCTTCCCCAGCTGGATCTTGGACAGCATCTCCGTCCTCAGCTGGTTGACCCTCTCCGAGATCAGCTCGCAGATGGTGTCGGTTGAGAGAGCTGGCTGATCGGAGGGTCTGGGCAGAAGCGGTGGTTGTGGCTGGGCAGCAGACTCCGGGACAACCATGGCAGATCGGCTGGCGAGGTAGGCCTTGAGCTTGTCTTCTTCTCTCTTGGCCGCCTCATCAGCTGCGTCGACGTCGTCCATGCAGGAGGCATTTTTGGCGAGCATGTCATCAAGAAAGTGAACAGCTTCAGGGTTGTTGCACAGCTCCCTGGTGTCTGTCCCTTCTTGGATGCTTTTGTCCAGACGTCGTCGGAGCACAGCCACCTTTTGGTTGTAAGCCACATCCAGGCTCTGGTAGTCGAAGTACTCCCTCAGGTTGGACTCTTCGACCTTTAACCTGTCCCAACCATGAATCCTGAGAGTCTCCTCCTTTACGTACCAGTAGCTGAATATGACACTGAACTGGTATAGAAGTTCCGTCCCGAGAACAGAGAAAATGGGCATCGATGTTGCCTCGGGGAACATACCAATCAGCTTGCGAAAGCAGTAGCTGAGTCTTCCTTCATACTCAGCCAGGATCGCCTGGCGGTTGGCTTCTTCATCGATCTGAGGGGGGTCGATATCGAAGGTTATGGGTTCGATGGTTTCATCAACGTTGGCCGAAGAGGTGGTCACAACGTTGGCATCGAGCGAGAGGCTCGGAATATCTGACTGAGGACCAGTTGAGAGAACTGGATCCTCTTTGGATGGAGAGTTGGCTGGCTGGAGGATTTCTTCAGTCACAGGTGGGTTAACCTGGCTGGCATCAGCTCTAGATCGACTGTCGTGGGACTCCTCAGATGAAGAAGAGTCATCTGAGGAAGAGCTGGTATCCACCACTTGGACCTCCACGTCTTCACCTGTCTCCTCAGCCACGTCCTCCTGGTGAGGTTGAAGAATAAACCCAGCTGGGTCAACCGATTGACTGGATTCGGTTGACTCCTTCGCCTCAGCCGGTTTGACCACCACTGGACTTGTTGTGGATGGTTGAGCCGCTGGCTGGATGATCCTTATCCTTGGCCTCTTCTGCAGAGGTTCCTCCTCTTCCTCATCTTCGTCTTCTTCCTCCTCAGCTACCTCTTCCAGCTGGCGCTTCGCCGGCTTGGTCCTCGAAGGACGGCGAGCTACTGACTCCACAGCTGGCTTGGGGACACCCTTGGGGGTGTTGACAGCTTCTACAACATCCCTGGCCTTCTTGGCTGAGGGGAACGGCGACAGCTTGCTGACTGGAGTGTCCTCACTGCCTTCCCATGTCAGCGGCAGACCCTGTGTCGCATGGAGGATGATGGCTGATATCTTTGTCCCGAAGTTGAGTGTCCCCTTGACACTCAATAGCAGTTGTCCAAACTCAGCTGTTATCTCGGAGATTTTCTGTTACTCCATCAGCAGCTGGCTCTCTATAAATCCCAACCAGTCGACCTGGTGCATCTCTTCCAGGGCCTTCTGCTGCTTGAGCTTAGGACGGCTTATGTCCCCGAAGGCTCCACCATATGCGAAGATGCATTTGGAAATTACATCGAAAAGAAGTCGGTGCTCCGACTTCAACTTTGTCCTTTGCATACTCCCCTTCAATGGTTCGGGAACAAGAAGAATGGTTTGAAGGAAGGCATCAGCTTCCTTGTCAGAAAAGTTCCCCACCACATCTGTGGCTCCACGGTTTCTGGGGATGAGCTTCTCCAGCTCATTTGATACCTTTATCTCCACAACAGAGTCTTCTACTGTCCGGGAGGTTCTGTGGCGTTGCTTGCACGGGATGATCGTGACAAGCCCATCATTTGCAACTCGTTGCAGATTCCGGTAGAAATGAACGATCTGCTTCCTGAGCAACAGGGCCGGAGAGAGGGTTGCCCAGTCAAGCAGATGGTGGTCGGAGAGGATGGCGGCGATTGGAGCGAGCTCAGGCGAGGAGAGAGCCGCTCTGGATAAAATCTGTTCGAAATGAATCTTCGACATCACCATGTCGAACGATTCCTGGAACGTTGCAGGCTCTGAGGAAACCATCTTCTTAGAAGCTTTTGACTTGGGAGCCATCTCGATGAGATATATATGCAAAGAAGGAGTGAAATACTTTACTGGAAATGGCGAAACAAGATTTGAGAAGATGATGAATAGAGAGTAAAGATATGCACGAAAAGAGAAGGTAAGGATCACTTCCTGATTTGCCGTATTATATAATCTTTGACTCGGATAAAATCAAATGCTGGGGTTAAATGGCGCGAATCTATTAACGGCTGAGATTACGTGACTGTTGGTTAATTTTGACTGATATACCACGCGCGCGAGTGAGAAGGTGAATAGTTTAGGGTGTCAGCCCAGTCGCACTATAAAGTAAGGCTATAGATGTTCAGCCAGACTTTACATTAAATGCGATATGATGGCTTGTTTAGTCTAGCTGACATGTTCAGGAATGTTTGAATTTATTTCAAACATTCTTATTTATTATCATAACACCTTCAGTCATAAATGATACCTGTCAGCTGATGTTGATATCAGCTGTATACCACAGTTGTGCTCCTCAGTTGCCGCATATCATCAGCTGACTTGAGTTCGTCTGTTCAGCTGACGTCTGTTCCATTGTTGCAGCATACCATCAGTTGACTCGAGTTCATCTGTTCAGCTGACGTTTGATGTCTTCAGTTGGCAATTTGTATCTGAGATTCCCCCTTCATCTGAGCTTCCCCCTTAATTCGATATCCGATTCGTCAGCTCGGATGAATCCTTATCAGCTCGGATGACTCTTCTGCTCGGATGACTCTTTAGCTCGGATCCAAAAGTCCTAGAAGATCACACAGCATCTTGAACCGGGCTTCAGGAAGAGGTTTGGTGAAGATGTCAGCTCTCTGAATCTCAGTTGGGATCTTCTCTATGGACACATCCTTCTTCTCAATATGGTCTCAGATGAAATGATGACGAATATCGATATGCTTAGTTCGAGAGTGGTGAACAGGGTTTAGAGAGATAGCTATGGCACTCGAGCTATCACAATGAATGGGAACCTGTCCAGTTGAGACTTCATAATCTCTCAGCTGCTGCTTCAGCCATAATACTTGCATGCAACAGCTTCCGGCAGCCATGTACTCTGACTCGGTTGTCGAAGTAGCAACACACGCTTGTTTCTTGGAGAACCATGAAACCAGCTTGCTTCCCATGAATTGACAGTGTCCAGAAGTAGACTTCCTATCCAACCGATCTCCTGCTAGGTCGGCATCTGAGTATCCAGTCAGCTGGATATTGTCATCAGTTGGGTACCACAACCCAACATTGACAGTTCCTTTCAGATACTTAATGATGTTCTTTGCTGCCAACATGTGTGCTTCTCTTGGTTGGACTTGAAAATGAGCACACACTCCAACTGCGTATGAAATGTCTGGTCGGCTGGCAGTTAGGTATAGCAGCGAACCAATGATCCCTCTATACTGGCTGGCATCAACGAGCTTTCCCTCAGCTCCTGGTTCGATCTTCCAGTTCGTGTTCATAGGGATCTTGGTTGTCTTACTTGTCTGCAATCCGAACTTGGTGATGAGCTCCTTTGTATATTTGGACTGGTTGATGAAAATCCCTTCAGGTGACTGCTTCACTTGTAATCCAAGGAAATAATTCATCTCGCCCATCATTGACATCTCGAACTTTTGCTTCAAAAGATCGGAGAATTTCTTGCACAGCTCCTCCGACTTGGACCCGAAAATGATGTAATCGACATAAATTTGCACGACAAGTATATCTTCTCCAATTTTGATGGTGAACAGAGTTTTATCAACTGAACCTCATTTGAACCCTGAGTCCAGAAGAAATCCACAAAGAGTGTCATACCATGCTCTTGGTGCTTGCTTTAGACCATAGATAGCTTTCTTCAGTTTGTACACTCTTCCATCTCCAGTCTCAAAACCAGGAGGCTGTTCAACATATACATCTTCTTTGATATCTCTATTGAGGAATGCACATTTCACATCCATCTGATATACTTTGAACTTGTGATGTGCGGCATAAGCTAGAAAGATCCGGATGGCTTCCAGCCTTGCAACTGGTGCAAAGGAATCTTCAAAGTCAATTCCTTCTTGTTGGCAGTATCCTTGAGCTACCAACCTTGCTTTATTCCTCACAATGAATCCAATGGCGTCTCTCTTGTTTTTGAAAATCCACTTTAGTCCAATCACCTTGACACCATTTGGTCTTTCTACCAACTCCCATACACAGTTGCGTAGAAACTCATTCAACTCTTCTTGCATGGCTGTTGTCCAGTGGACACAGTTGAGAGCTTCTCCAACATTCTTCGGTTGCTCGAACTCTTCTAGAACTACCAATTCCTCAGCATATTGGGCATAAGCGTTGGAATCTTCCTCGGTTGATTCTGGATTTGCAACTCTGCTCCGTGTGCGCACACCCTCGGTTGGATCTCCGATGATGTCGTCAGTGGAATGAACTTCATACCATCTTCGGTTGCGTCTTCCTTCTTCTTCCAACTGTGGCTGTTCAGAAATCTGAGTTGGAGTCTTCAGAGCTGGTGATTGATCAGCTGTTGAGTCTGGATCCTCAACATTAACAATAGTTTGAATTGAGCTCGGTTGGGCATCGGATGCTGATGCAGTTGGAGGGACATCAGCTAAAGTTCCCCCTTGGGACTAGCTGAGGTCTTCGCATTCATCTTCAGAGGAGTATGGATCCTCATCCTCAGTTGCCCATATTAGAGGTTCAGCTCGGTTCTTTTCCCGAAGTGCTTGCGATCTGGTGAGAACTGGTAGAACAGCTGGATCCGCGTGTTGTTCCTTTACCTGTTCCCTGCACTCATAGATAGATTCATCAAAACTAACATGAGGTGTTATTTCCACAACACGAGAGCTGTTGTTGAAAACTCTATATGCCTTGATCCGAGCTGCATATCCAAGAAATATGCCCTTCGAAGCTTTGGCATCAAAAGTTTTCAACTGAGTCTTCCCATTGTTGTGAATATAACACTTAGATCCAAAAACACGAAAATAAGAAATATCTGGCTTTCTGTGTCTCCACAGCTCGTAGGGCGTCTTTCCCAACCGCTTGGTGAGAAGAGATCGATTTTGTGTGTAGCATGCTGTGTTGATCGCTTCAGCCCAAAATCTCTTAGGCAGTGCTAAGCTCACTAACATGGATGTGGCTGCATCCTTCAGAGTTCTATTTCTTCGCTCAGCTACGCCATTCTGTTGTGGAGTACGTGCGGCTGATGTCTGATGGGTTATGCCATTCTTTTCGCAATACTCAATGATGGTTTCATTTAGAAACTCCGTTCCACGATCTGATCGGATAGACATGATCTTCATCTCTTTTTGATTCGATATTCGATCCATCAGCTTGGGCAGCTCATCTCGGGTTTCACTCTTGTGGCGCATGAAGATGGTCCACGTATATCTTGAGTAGTCATCAGTTACAACCAATGTATATTCGTTTCCATTAATGCTTTTTGGTGTAACTGGCCCGAAGAGATCCATATGGATCAGCTGCAACACTCGGTCAGTTGAAGGAGTTGTCTTCAACCGGAAGGAGGACCTAGCGAGCTTTCCCAGCTAGCATGCACTGCAGATATGTGTTGTTGAAAACACTCGGTTAGGTATGCCTCTTGCATGTTCTTGTCTGGCGAGTCGGTTCATCGTCTTGAAATTCAGATGGTTGAGCCTTTTGTGCCACAGCCAGCTCACATCCGAACTGCTCTTTGATAACAGGCAAGTGTCAGGGAGGCTGTTGTTCCAATCAGCGTAGTATACATTCCCTGTTGGAGATCGATTTCCCAACAATATCACCTGCTTTGATCCGACATCTTTAACTCTGCAACCCTGTGCATCAAACTTGACAGAGAAACCATTATCACAGAATTGGCTGATGGAGAGCAAGTTATGCTTCAATCCATCAACATAAGAGACATTAGAAATTGAAACATGATTGGTTTCAAGGGTACCGTAACCTCTGGTATAACCTTTTAAGTTATCACCAAAAGTAACTGATGGACCTTCTTTCTCTCCAAGCAAATCCTTCAGATTTGTCATGTGTTTCGAGCATCCACTATCCATCACCCACATTGTTGTAGACGCCTTTTTCTTCCTCAGCTGTTTCTCCTGTACCTGCAAGGAGAAACTCGCTTAGGTCCCCAATTTTAGTTGGGTCCTGGAGGGTTAGAACCAGTTCTCCCTGGAACTGTGCGTCGCTTTTCTCTGTACACTCGAATAGCCTTGTCATTCCAAATGATCTGCCCATTTTCATCAACTATAACAACACCCGGTTATCCTTAGGCTTGTTGTTTGAAATGATGCTCTGTTTCTTGGGAGGAGTTGGATTTCTCCCATGTTGGGCTTTAGGAGGTGAGGCTTTCCCCCTGTTTTGATGGCGATTCTTATCCTATTGAGTTTGTCTGTGAGGTCGGACGCCATTGTGGAATCTTCTTGGCTGATTCTGATTCCATTGCCCTGGCTGTTGACGATAGCTGTTCATGCCCGGATGTTGATTCATGTTGTGGCATGAGTAACCATAGTTGTCGTAACTGTTCCACATAGGTTGACTCTGTTGGAACCTCTGGTTGTTGTGGTGATGGAACCCTTGTTGATTATATCGGTTGAAGCTCGGTCGGTTCTGTTGGTTCCATCTCTGCCGTGGTTGGTTTGTTGGTCGGTTATCACGTCGGTTCTGAGCTTGGTTATGTTGTCGATTTTGAGCTCAGTTCTGATTGCGACTTCGACGTCTCCGGTTCCTCTGTTGAGTCTTGGAACATTCCCCCTCGGTTGTAGACTTAACCGACTGTTTCATTGGTGCTCCATCTGCAGCTCCTTTGCCTTTCTCAGCCGCAGTTGCCTTTGTCGGTTGTGAGGGTGTTTGTTCAGTTGCAGACTCAACTGTGTTAGGTTTGGCAACCATGACTTCCTCAGCCTTGGTGAAGGTAGCTGGTGGAATTCCAGTGTCCTTTGCCACGTCGTATCCGAGTCCAGACACATCATCCGTTTGCCGTCTGTATCTGATGAGATTCTCGATGATCTCAGATGACTGATATAGCTTTGTCAGGTTGTCCTTCTCAGTTTGAAGATCCTTGAGAAGACCGGCTATATGCTCGGTCTGGGCATCTGATGTCTTCATCAGCTGGTCGATCTGAGCCTCTTGCTTGTTCAACTGTTCGTTCTGTGCCTTGATATGTTCCTTCAACTGTTCATCAGTTGAAGCCTCAGTTTGGTTGGCTGTACTCAGTTGACTTTTCAGCTGGTCAATTTCTTCAGCTTGTCTCTTGATCAGATCGTCCTTTTCGGTTAAGGAATCTTCAAGCTTGGCGAATTGGGCTTGAAGACTCTTAAACTCAACCGACTGCTGATGCAGTTCCTCACTGAGTTCTTGAAAATCATTCCATGAGGGTTCCAACTCATCGCTCAGAGATTCCTGCATGTTAGAAGTATTGGAAGAATTTAAGCAAGCAGGATTAGATTGTACCTCAATATCATCTTGGTCGGTTCCAAGTGCCATGAGGTATTGATCCGGACTGATGACTTTGTTGGTAGAGGTTAGATCATCCTCATCTTCAATGTTTGTGAAGATGTCCATATCGTCAGCTGCCTCTTCTGCTACCATGGCCTTGTTCTTTACAGTTTGCTTGGCCCTCAGTGCTTCTCTTTCCTTCTTTGAGAGGTCTGGGCAGTCAGCTTTGAAGTGTCCTTCCTTGCCACATTCGAAGCATCCATTGGTGATTAGCTTCGAACTGTCTCGAGTTCGGTTTGATTTATAGAAACGTTTATATTTGCCGAACCGAGTGTCCATGTCGGCTAGTTTCTTTGACAGCGCTGCAATGTTCTGTTGCAGTTCCTCTCTGCTCGGCTCTTTTGCACATGTGTCAGCCGATCTGGTTGGCCTTGACGATCTTGATTTTGAGTAGTCAGTTCGGAGGGTAACTGACTTTGATGCTGAGCCGACATCCTCAATTCTATTTGTCTGACTTGAGGGCTGCGACCTCCTTCTGTTGACTTTATACTCATTCCCTTTCAAGATTGAGAACAATCTTTCAGTTCCCATTTCACCAAGGTCAGCTCGGCTCTCGTGGATATTTGTGAAAGTATCCCACTCAGCCGGTAGAGCTTGCAACACTTTGAGGTTTATTTCTCTTAGAGTGTATTTTCCTTTCCGGATGGACTGGATTCTTCTGATGATGTCCATAAACCGGAGCTCTAGCTGATCGATAGTCTCATCAGGTTGCAGACTGAAATTGTCGAAATCTTGACATGCATGCGAGAACTTATTTTCCTTCGTCTCGTCGCTTCCTTCACTTAGCGAAGCCAGGATGTCACACATCTCTTTTGCAGTCTCACACTCCTCTATCCAGGGTAGATAATCTTGTCCAACCGTGGACATTATTGTGCTCTGAGCCCAGATATCCAGCTGGCTCACTTTGGCCTCCTCCGGAGTGTAGTCTTCTGGCTGTTTCTCCACATACTCCACCACTGTATCTCCATCGTTGGGATTTGTGGGAGTGCGAAGTATTCTGTCTCGTATGACGATTGGTCCAGATGTGAGAACTTGTTGCGTCCTATGATGCTTTGACAGAAGTATCTTCTTCATTCGAGTTCTCCATGATGTATAGTTGACAACAGAGAACATGACTACGATCTTGTCCTTGACGTCCATCTGCACAAACAAAAACAGGACAAAAAAAACGAGCAAGTATGCACTAGCGTGAAAAGATCTGTTCAGTTGACCACTGAAATAAAATTCTCGAATTCACACCTCGTGAAACAGAGTCAGCAGTCTTTTGAACCACTGCTCTGATACCACTTGATGGTCCCGATACGAGTTACTGGTGTATGGGGGGGGGGGGGGGAATACACCAGTTAGGATTTTTCAACTTTCTAAAAACTTAACACTTGAAATCAACTTCAACTGAGTAAAAGGACTCAGTTGGGATCTCACAGCTGAGTAAGCAACCTCAGCTGGAAGAGTGGTGCTGTGCGGAATGTGGTGGAAAATGTACTCGTAAAAACAAACTCACGCTTTTGTGCACGGTTGGTCAAAACCAAAACTGTTGATGTGAAAGTATGCAGTTTGTATGCGGTTAGTTTGTCAGTTGAGATATGCAAATAAATACTGAACACAAATAAACACGACACACAAGATTTACGTGGTTCAAAGAGAACTCCTACGTCCACGGGGAGATGTGAGTCCACACACCTCAGTCCAAGTTCTTCTGGACAGTTCCACTCAGCTTACGCGGGCTGAGCAACTGTTACAGTTTAGTTTCTGGGCACTAAACAGCCTAAGTCAAGTTTGCGGGTACTTGACGACCTGATTACTCAATTACAGGAAGAGTAAAGTCCTAGCACACTTTTTAGGGTGTGAGAAAGGGTAGAATTTTCAACTACAGCTCGATCACGAATGAGAGCTGGATCTAAGGTTTGAACGAATAAACACTCAACCTAAGATCAAAAACAGTTTCGATCTCTAGGAACCCTCAGCTACTAATGTTCTCTCAAATTGGAACTCTCAGCTGCTGATGCTCTTAGATGATGATTTTGCAGATTTGCTTTTTGCTTTGATTTCTCTCGTGAAAGCTCTTGAATTTTCGTGGTCTATCTCTTCTGTATCTCTCGAATGAGAGAATGCCTCTATTTATAGGCGGAGAGAATCAACTAGCCGTTGGAGGAGCAGTTGATCTCTGATCGGTTAAAAGCGATGGCTTGTCTCTCATTTCTGCAGACTTTCCCGATATGGCATCTGTGCTCTTCTGCTTTCCATCTGAGACAGCCTTGTGTTGGGCCAGATGGGGTAATGACTGAACGGTCAAACCCTCATGTGACTTCCTTTTGAAATTCAAATCTTTGACAGTCAACTTCGGTTTGTCGGTTGAAAGTCTTGGCCTTCATCTGAGTGATCTTCAGTTGATGTTCCTATCTGTCGAGCTCTCAGCTGACTTTGAACTTCAAACAGTTGAACTCCTTGTTCGGATTCTATAACTGAGGTTCTGAAACTGAACACTCAGTTGTCTTCCTTGTATTTACTCAGTTGGGTTTGAACCCTCAGATGATTTCCTTTTCATCTGATGTTCTCTTCCTTTCAACTGTTTCTCATCTGATGAACGCTCAGCTGGTTTCCTTCTCAACTGATGTTCTGAAGACTTCCCCTTGTTTGCATCTGAACAAATGAACTCTCAGTTGTCTTTCTTCACAACTGTTGTTCTGTCTGAGTGACGCCTTGTTGCCATCTTCAGCTAGAGACCTGTAAAGATAAAATCTTAACTTTGCTCAAACAGCGAGCCTAAATTCTAACATTAGGTTCTGGCAACATCTACTCGGTTGGGGTCAGCCGGTTTTGGAATTCATCAAAACTTATACTAATAAATTTCCCAACAGGTTGTCTAAAATTGATGTTTGTCAGTTATGTATGCCTATCTTATTAATGCCATCACCAGGATTTTGGAGGTTGAAATAGGATAGATATCTATGAAGTCAATGATTGAAAAAAAAACTTTCATCTAAATGCTGAGACTGTATTGGTTCAAAACCCAACTGCAACAAGGACAATTTACATACCAAACACAAAAAATAGATCTTTAATATTTGTCCCTGTAAACCATTACCAAAAAACTGAAATTAAACAACATATTCTGTTAAAAACATCTGTTGCATCCCTTCAACTAGTGAATTAAGATTGTAGATTGCACATGTTTCATTCTCTTGCTGTTTTAGATACTCCATGCTCTCACTACAAGTTGTTCTTCAACCTCTAGGCACTCTGGTAGTATTCATTGTCTCCTTAGCTTATCCTTACCCTAATATGACTGCTTGTAGTTGTTGCTGCCCTTAACCTTCATAATCTCATTTTAACAGCTTTACAAACTCAAGAAAACATAATTGATCTTGTTCACTGCTCATTAAATGCATCTTGTACATTTTTTATCAAACCCTCAACTGTAGTTGCCTTTTTCTCATCTTTTAGATTCTGTATAGCTCTGAAAAATCTCAGGTCATTGACATTTGTGTTAAGTGAGTTAGCTGGTTGGCAAACAAGTTTGATATGAAATCCATTAGCTTGTGCCACAGCTTGAAAATCAGGATCATTGTTGCTAATGTGTGGTTTTGCATTATCCTGTTGTATGACAGTGCGCATTCTGATTTCTTCTGGACATTTCAGTTTGATGATTGGTACAAGCTGTACATTGGAACATTGGCCTTTTAAACAACTTAAATGATTAATGTGCATGCATTCTGATAAGAAAATGAAATTAAAAAAATACCTGATCAATAAACACCTGCTTGATGACAGATTTTGTAAAGCTTGCATTGGCTTTGTTAACATGGTTCCCTTTGGTCTGTTTACTATTTCTTGTTGTTGCCTTCTAAAACTGAATGGAAAAATGTCATACTTCCCATCAAAGATAAAACATTTCCTGATGTGTCATACATTAGCCTTCCCATAGTTGATAGGAACATTATTTTCTCAATGTGGGATTTAAATTTGCAATTCTCAATGTGGGATTTAGATTTGCAAGTTCTGTAAGGCACATCTTCATATGCCAACTTGTAGTATCTCTGTGTTGTTTTTGTGAGATTGAACCACTTTTCGTCCACATGTATAATGTTATACATCCTCTGAAAAGTGATTCTCCCATTTGAACTTATGCAACTGAGCATGCTGAGGCTCAATTTCAGCCTTGTTAGCATATTCTATGGAGTCAGAAATGGCTTTATTGCAGTGGTATGAGGCTGTATCTTTTTCTGTTTTACCCACTTATGCATCAAAGATATACTAACACCCAGTTGTGATGAAAGTTTTCTGATGCTGCTCCTTTCTAACACTGACATATTTCTCACTTTTTCTTCATCAAGCACTCATGCATCTTTGTGTGTTACTCCCTTTTTCATTGTTTTCAAATGTACAGTTTGACCAAGGGCTTTTTGAGCAGAAACTTCCTTCCAAATGGCCCACACGCTCTTTACATTTAAATTGAAAAGCTGAGCTGCTTCCTTCTTCATGCCATAACGAAGCTTCAAGTTTTTGTTGTTTTGTAGTAGCCAATAGGCAAGATTGTTTCTTTCAATTTCTGTAAGATCTGGCCTTCGAGATGTGTCTTCATTTGCTGCAATTTCTGTGAATTTATAAGCTGAGAGAGAGAGAAGTAGGAGCTGGAATTTATGAATAGTTGTAATGAATGAGTAACTGATTTTTAGTCTGTATTTATTGCAGATTTTTATTGTAGATTAGCACTTTAAATGTTTCCCCTCCTTTAATCATCAACTTTGTCATGTGCTACTGATTGTTGCAGCATTTAATGAAGAGTTTTTTGCTCCTGATATGACCTCTCTCATTTATTTTCGGTACTGTTCTTATTGATTTTTTTTTCTTTGTATTATTGCTTTACGGTTTTATTGAGTAACAACAATCAAATTAATGATTGTATCTTAAATATATGAATGCAAGAAACAAGTCAGTAATATAACAAAAAAAGCTTGGATTTAAAAAAAAAAAATCTCCATTGAACAAGTCATTAAAATCGAGCTTAGTCATTAAAAAAAATCGACCTTTGGATTTTAAAAAAAGTCTCCATTGAACAAGTCATTAGAATCGAATTTAGTCATTAAAAAAATCGAGGTTGGTTAGTAACAAAAAAGTCAGTAAAAATAAACCGAACAAGTCAGAAAATAAGAAACAATTCAATTTACACACAATACTTCATTAAATAAATAGAAATAGCCTCCAGTAATTTTAATTAGAGATTAACAAAAGTAAGCTATCTCATTAACACTGCCCCTACTTTTCAACTTTTACTCCACTCAAAACAACTTTATCAGATTTCTTACTCTCCGTGTCACCCACCAAATGGAGCATTACTTCATAAACGGAAGGAGTATATAATAAATAATTTATTTCTTTGACCGGGTACCCAATACCCTAACGGATACCCATTAGAGCAATTTTTGAAAAATTCATACCCATACCCATCCAATACCCGAAAATTACGGGTATTGAATACCCAATACCCGGTTAGGTACGATTAGGGTACGAATTTCCCGGAAACTCGTTTTCCATACTTGCACCCCTAAGCGAAACGGATGATATTCTTCATAGAATTATATGATAATCTATCATTAAATTATGATGTTGAGTAAGTATTTAAAATTATCAAAAAAAGAACGGCAACTTATCTGTGATCGCTTGGTTACACTATTAGGGCATGCACACTCCGTCCAATTTTCAGTGGGTTCGCTGGCTCACAAAACCCTTCACAATGATGTCTTCTCAGAAGATCGGCTCTTCATGCTATTGGGCGCTGATGCTCTTAATATACACAAAAAGCAAGAAAATGAAATATTAACATATTCTTCTGACATGAACATCAAAATATTCCCTATTCTCGTGAGAATCAGATTGAATATCCAAAAGAAATATAATTACATCCACAAGGAGATATAAGATTAGTACTTAAAGGCCACACTAACCCACAAACGAAAAGTTGCAAGATTTGAATAATATATATGTCGAAAACCGAAATAGCAAAAATTTAAATATACACGGGAAAAAGAAAAAGGAATACTGGGATGCCTAAAGAGTAAGGTGCGACTTTGGGGTAGCTAACAAAATTCACATGAATACAAAATTGTGAGATTTCCATGGCAATCGAAATCCGGAAAGAAGCAGCCCATATTTTATCAAGGGTTTAATGGTTTGTAAATTTCTAAACTTTTCGAATTGTCAAGTTTTGCACCTTACAAAAAAAATCTGCCTCACAATTTCTAAACTTTTAATTTTGTCTGATTTCGCAACCCAATTTGATTTCTGGTAAATTTCGAACTAACACGGCAATCAGAAAGCAGACGTGGACATATTTATGCGACTTATTGCTTGGCGACTACAACAATAGTATCTTCTCTCAGGATTTCGAGAGTGTGAGAGGTTTTCAATACTACAAGAATTTTATACTCACGTACAAACCCTCGACTGATTCATACCTCCTTCAGGTTCAATCGAAGATTCGACAATGAACTAGTCATAAACTTTGTGGTTTCTCTCAATCGACGATTCGACGACGAACTAGTCATAAACTTTGTGGTTTCTCTCAATCGACGGGTTGTTCTCTTTCCCTTTCGGCTACATGATTGTAGCCTTCAATTGATTTTACAAGATGAATCGAATTCTGCTTCATTTGTCCTCATTACGACGTAGTTAGTATAGCTCTAAAACGACGTCGTTTCAATTATGTCCACGCCCGTTTCCCAGGTGCCATGTCAGCTCGAAATTAGTCGGAAATCGAGTAGGGTTGCAAAATAAAGCAAAACTAAAAGTTTGAAAATTTTGAGACAATTTTTTTTCTAGAGTGCAAAATGCGACTATTCGAAAATTTTGGAAATTTACAGGTCATTGACTTTTTATTAGGGGTGTTCAAAATTTGGTTTAAACCGTAAACCAAATCGAACCAAACCGCAATTTACGGTTTGATTCGATTTTTTGGTTTAAAAAATATGGTTTGGTTTATATTTTTCATAAATTATGGTTTATGGTTTAGGTTTGGTTTTTAAGAAAATTCAAACCAAACCAAACCGTAAACCGAAAAATTGTATTTAATATAATGATATTAATTATTTATTATGTGAGGAAATAAAGATTTTCTTGATTGCATGTCATATCTTAAGTGTTAAACAAATTTAATTAATGAAATCATACAATTTAAAATTATTAAACCCTACAATCTACTATACATTTCCAAATTGTAACCGTGGCTTATCTTCACCTTTGAATATAATGTATGAATTTCTATTTGTTTTATTTTCTTCTATATCCTTTTCAAATTCAAGTTGGTTTCGATAGAAAAAGTAGAGAATGTGAAATTATTTTACTATAATTTACTATTTAGCTAAATAATGTTATCCTAGACTCTTAGTATATTTATTCTAGCAAAAGAGAAAAACGTATATGGTCATACAACAACTTTATTTAATTCGTTTTATTTATATTACGAAGAAAATGAAAAAATATTGATAAACCACAAATCAAACCGCACCAAACCGTATTATTACAGTTTGGTTTGGATTTACTACTTAGTCAGTTCAGTTTGGTTCCAAAAAATTACCAAACCGTATTTTACGATTTGGTTTGGGTTTAGTATTAAACCGCACCAAACCAGACCGCGAACAACCCTACTTTTTATCAAATATTGAGACTTAAATGCTTCATAACTTTATGTGCTGTAAAATGACGTTATCTACCAAAAATTATAAGTATGGAGGAGCATTTATTTTCGCATATGTAACTAACTTGGCCCATCTTGAATAATCTCATTAAATAATCGCTTTGTACAAAAAGGAGAAACCCTAGCACCTAAAGATCTTACAATTTTGACATTACGAAATGTGGAGGAATACATATCACTAACCAAAAACAAAATAAGTACAAATTCAAAAATTCAAAATTAACTGATACGTATCGTGAGAGACAGGGATGAGGATTATTGAAGAGAAGGATGAGGGGAGAGAATATATATAAGACATAAGAATAGTCATAGCCATAACTGCCAATAAACGTGAGGAAAAATGAAAACCTAAGAAAATCTCTAATAAGAATGGAGGCATTTGGGAGGTGCCACATAAAATTTTTGTTTAAAATTAGAATCGTTTTTTTTTTTTTAGTAATACAATAATTATTAGACCAAACTAAAATATGGAGTAAATATTATTGTGGTCAATTTATAAGTATATATGTATATCACGAATTTCACAATTGAAATATTGTTCTTTGAATCCAGACTGCTGTTTCCAAGTATTTAACCTTCATCATATATAATAAATCCAACCTTCAAACAGCCAAATTGCCAAAAAAACAATTCCTGATAAAATTTTAATTACAATCTAAGTATTTACATGAATCCAAATAAATGAAGTCGGAGGACTACAATTTGGCACAAAATGACACAGCAACTTCTGCCATTCAAGAACTTGAGTTCAACGAAAACTTCCATTGATCTGCATTAATAAGCAAGAAGTTGTTCAGAAACACGTGTTTCGATGAGACAATATTCAAACAGCAGCAGGAAATGCGATGAAGATGTGAATATTGAACCAGTAGAACCTTTACAAGACTACCTTTCAATCATGAGACCGACCTATCCGGGCTTGTACATCTTGCCATCTACAATGAGACGACGTGTCCTAAGTGAGTGGCTCGAGAACTAATTCATCCAGCTCTGTATCACGTTTTGCTTTCTTTCGGAGGGAGAGAGGGCGGAGCATGTAGCGTGAGAAACGGCTCAGTGGATCCTGCAAACCTTCCATTTCATAGTGTCCGAACCGCCAGTCCCTTTTGATGAATGGTCGGAATACTGGTTTGTCCAGACCTCCTATAGAGGGAGAATAATTGTGAGACTATGAACATAACATATATATATATATATATATATATATATATATATAGAGAGAGAGAGAGAGAGAGAGAGAGAGAGGGGCATTTCTTAAGCATTTTGCAGTGTGAAGTAGCTGTTATGGCTAGCTAGCTAGCATAGGAGAACTAGAAGTAGAGTGGACAAAATTGGAGCGGAACATTACTGGCATACATCAGGCAGAGAGAGAGAGATTTATAGATTAGAAATAAAAGTAAGTTGAAAAAAGAATATTACCAGCATACATCAGGCCATGTTTGTCTACTGCCCGGTAAAATGGTCTCGTTTTTCCTTCTTTGGCAGCCGACTGAAGTTCATTCCACGCTCGTGCTCTATCTAGTCGCGTTATTATGCCCGACTTCACAACCTGCAATTAGCAACAACATGCAACGTTTTGATTTTTCCCGTAAGAACAGAAGCAACAAATAGCATTCTTACCTTCGAAAACAGCTGATAAGATGGGCGTGGAATTCGCGCAAGATTATTCATTCGATCAACTGCAACCAATCCAAACTTAGGACCGTATCCATCAGCCCATTCCCAGTTGTCGGATATGGTCCAAAACAAGTATCCAAGAATCGGTACACCCTAAATGTCACATAGATAAACGTACATATGTTCAGCTTTTCAAGCTACAATTTTAAAATATACAAGAAATTTGAGCTCAGAACCATTTTGATTGCAGCGTAAATTGCCAGGAGATGTTCCAACATGTACGGGCGCCTGATCAAATCAGTAGCATCAGCTATACCATTTTCAGATATAATGAATGGTAGGTCTAGATGTTTGTATCTTTCGTGAAAATGTAGTAGTACACGAAACAACCCGTCAGGATACACACCACGTCCTGATTCACTATATTCATCCGTTTCCACCAGCTTCAGCCCAGCACCACAAATAGTTTCCTGCCCAGACAATCGAACTTTAATACTTTATCAAAAGAAATCGGGTTAGGACAACGCTGTTCCACATTCCGATCCTATGAACCTGTCCGTAGTAATTTATCCCAATGTAGTCCATTTTGTCAGAAATGCTATCCATGAACTGGAACATGGTTAACGAATTAGAAAATGTAACAGCAGCAATGTCAAATAGTCCATAAGGCCGCATAAACGAGACATGGTGTGCTACTCCAACAACGGCACTCGAACTGAAGCAAAAAAGCAAATATCAGGCAAGCTATAACTTCCTTATACGGGCTAAAATGTTACAAATTAAAGCATATTTTCTTATCGATAACTCAGATTAATAAGATCATCAAGATCTAAGGATTTAACAGAATACAATTGGCATTTCAATTAACAACAAATGGCAAAAAGAAGAGTACAGGGTGAGGGAGGAAAACCTTTTCTCATGGATACAATCATATGCCTTTGAGTGTGCTATTGCTATCCAATTCATGGTGAGGAAGAAAACACCAGTAGGAAGAGCAGAAAAGGCGGCCTCGAGCATGTCAGGATTTCCACCAGGCCAAGCACCAGCACAGTATGTGAGCATACAAAAAACGTGTGGTTCGTTAAACGTGACCCAGTAGTCAACCAGATCTGACACAGAATCGACAACAACTCTGTAAAATAAAAGGGGAACGGATGAGTTCTTAACAAGACAAGGTTCACACTTTCAGCAAGTGCGTGAAATATAATCGACAAGAATTTCAGATGTAAATCATAATTTTTAACTTTGATGAGCAAATAAACCCTATACACCCAACAATTTCAACAAATAACAATATATTGCTTCGAATCATGTAGATGTAGGATGTCTTAGAAAATCAAAACCAATGCATCATATCCTTAGGCCCATAACTGGTATTTGAACCTCAACATGACGGTGTATGCATCATTCCCTAGGCCTATAACTGGTATTCAGAGATGTACTAAAGAGTTAAATGGAAAAAGGCCAAGAAATGATCCGAAGCACCTACGAAACTAGTTGACAAATATAAAATGAGGAACAGAATGACTTGAAAAAACAAACCTGGTAAATTCTAAAAAATAATCCACAGTTTTCTCGTGCCTCCACCCTCCATACTCCGCTGCCCAAGGAGGCAAAGAATGATGGAATAATGTCAACATGACTTTCATCCCATACGAATGAACTCTGTTAATGATCCATTTATATCGCTCTAACGCTGCAAAGTTGGTCTAACGAAAAATTGATGGATCAATTAATTTGATATGTACCGACATGAATATTAATCAGATTGGTCACACCAACAAAATTGTAATATAACAAAATCTTGAATCACTAAATTTCCATATATACACGAATCTTGCAATATGTATAAAAGATCACAGATCAAAATTAACATTTTGTGCGCTAGCCTGAATGTTACTACATAAAAAGAATAAAACTTTGCACACATTAATATGGTTGTGCAAAATCCACTAATTCTAAAAAACACACTTACAGTTGATCCAGCACCATTCACCGGCTCCTTAGGCATCACCCTTGTCCAATCTATTCCCATTCGGAAAACTTGTACTCCAGTATCTTTAGCCAATTTTAGTTCTGTATCAGGATCCGACCAAAATCTCAACCGCTCCTCCCTGAAAATTATTAAAGTGTGTTAAGATTGTCCGCATTCATATAAAGCATCTCTGTAAGGATTTTAGTGGCTTAAGTTTATAGCTCATGTGAAACTATGTTTAGCTCTTAATACTCCTAATATGTTAGAGTGAAAATGTATATGGCTCTTACGGATGTGGAACATTATGCCACGCTGCAACGGTATGATTGCATTCTTCACTTGATTTAGGTTCTTCAACTTCTTCGATTTCTTCATATTTCTCGAATCCTCGGATTTTTGCTTCCATAGCTATCCTGTGCTGCTTCTTTCTCTTCATGCTCTTACTCGTGGAAAGCTTAGCCTGCTGTGTGCCACCATCTCCTCCGGCTGATCCAATAATTGCATCAGCTGGTTCACTGCCTTTTTTACACTCTGTTTGATCACACGGCATTTCTTCTGCAAACTGAAGCCAAGCATCATCGAGTCTATCCTCGACATGTGCTGGTGCTGTAGCTAATCCGAAGAAGAACCCTTTATCCCCTTCTGCATAAAATCATAACAACATTGATCAAATTTCATGATGAGTCATACTCCACAATAACCAACATGTATATTCGAGCTACACTAACTAGAATTGTGTATCCATGATTAAGAATGTAAGATACATGAATTACATATTCGTCACATTTTCCTCTCCAAATTTTAAGCATCGGCTTTCTGATCAAGACTTGGGAGAATTCCGTCAATTATAGATACCCTACAAAAAGTTAAAGAAGTAAAACCTCCTCAACACTCTCACCAGCAGGCAGCAGCATACGTATATTCACTTTCTCATAGAAGAAACTACTCACACCATATAATCTCTCTCTCTCTCTCTCTCTCTCTCTCTCTCTCTCTCTCTCTCTCTCTTCAAAGACATGAACTTTAATAACTCTAGGTCCTAAAAAGTTCAAATTTTCCTTACAAATTAGCTCATTTTCGTGATTCAGTATCATCATTAAACGAGATATTTGTATCATCATCCAACAATCAAATGCACCAGATAAAATCAGAGTCAATATTTCTCATCTTATAAAGAAATATCCCTTTCACTTAACTAGAGCTAACTCAAGTGATCAAAACAACATTAAACTAACCAGAGCTAACAACAATAATATTTAATGTTTCTCGAAATATTAAAATATAGTAAAAGGAAAAGGGGGGGAAAAAAAACCCGAAAACGTAGAGATGAAGACAAGCATACCCGAAGTAGGATTGCTGTTGAAGTCAGCAAGAATGTGGGCGGACTCATCGATTGGCGACTTAAAGGGCTTCAAATTCTTTCGTTTGAAGCGCGAGAAGGAGAAAGCGTTGGCAGCGACGGTGACGGAGGCCAAAACTCCGGCGAGTTTCGTCGCCGTGAACAACAACGTCGTCAGTGTCATTCCAGTGAACAGTTGGCGTGCGTTGTGGGATTAGAGTAAGTGGAACATTTGAGATGCCCGGACCGGACACGTGTCACACAGCTGATTCGTAAAATATCCTAAAATCAAGGTACAAGAGTTGGAGCGTGTGGTATTACTCACGTGAAAATTTTGATCATTTTTAAAGTTGAAGATTTTGGTAATTAGTCGCCGACATGTGTGGTAGCAAATTAATCAAAATCTAAGCTGCATTTATTAAAATTTCTAAATTCGATGTGTTAAGAAAGAGGATCTTACTCCTTCCAAGATAGGGAAGGAAACAACGGTATAAAAGGAAATAATATAGGATAAATCTATCCGGATCAAGAAGGATAAATCGGTCCAATTTTGAAAAATAAAAATATTCATTATCTAAAATACCTTTATTTATATTTATGTATTATAAAATCCTATTAATCTTAAAATTAATTAATATTTCTAGTTTTCCAATAAACATTCAAACTTCCATCTCTCAATCCATATGCATTGAATGAATTAAATCCAAGGAAAATACTAGGAGTCGACGTTGTATACATGTAGAACTCATGTATACCATTTTTAATTTCTTATGTTTTCTTAATAATAATAATAATATTATTATTAATAATAATAATAATAATTTATTATTATTATTACTAAACCGTAAAAAAATAATATTAAAATAATAAATTATTAATTAGCATTAATATTATTGTAATAATTATTATTAAGTTATAACGAAACGCAACTCAAATGGTAAGATGTTTTTCCTCCAACTAAGAGGTCTGGAAATTCGAGTCATTTTTGCAGGTGTAAATTAAAAATATATATATATAATAAAAATAATAATAGTCATATGAGGTGAAAATCTCATGTACGGTTCTGAAGAGTGGCAGTAAGGCTGACTTACTGTCAACTTTTCCACTATCACCGCCAAAAAACCAAACTCTGCCTTACATAAAGTTACCATAGTATGACTAACTAAATATTAACAAATACTAGTATAATTAATATAATAATTATTATTATTTATTATTATTATTAAACTAATTTAAAATAATATTCCCTCCGTACTAGCATTCACGAGAATTAAGGAGAGGGTGATTGAAAGGATAAAAATGATAAAAGTAGTGGAGCCCATAACTTTTACAAATGAGAGGGTAGTTTCCAAAAAATGAAACAAACCATCAATATCAGGACACCCAAAAAAGAAAACACACCGTCAATACTGGGACAGAGGGAGTAATAATTAAAGAATGACCATTATGTTCCTTGTATACACCAACTTTAGGAATATCATTCCTTGATTCCTATCTCTCTCATATTCATTCCATTACAAGTATTATTTCATTCATACTAATTTCCATTTATGCATTCCAACCATTCCCTAATTAGTAATCATTTTAATAGTTTAACTATATTTTTATAGTAATCTTATTCAATTTGTTTAACTTATTGAAAAAGGGATAAATTTTTAAAATAATTCATACATAAAAAAGCAAATGAGTAATATATAAAATTAATTTTCTAAATTAACAATTTAGAACAACATTACAATTTCTAAAGTTAAAAGATAAACTTATTTTCGGTCGAATGTCAACAGGTTACTTAGTAGTTTGAAAAATAAAATTAAATATCTAATTTATGCAGGCGAAGTATATTCGTTACTCATACTACCTCAAGTTTCTTCCTAGCAATTTTTGAACACTACCTCACAACAAATTATTATCTCTTACTCTTACTTTATCAACTTATTTACCTAAAAATACCGCATATGACCCACCACTATCTCAATTAATTAATATATCACTACCCTCAATATGCGACCTTTCTTCCACTCACAACAAATTCAATCATTTTTTCTCCACTCACAACCAACCTCAAGTTTCTTCCTAGCAATTAGTACATAAGTGAACTTCAATTGCATCGATTGCACTAGGCATGAACAAAATAACATAAAATAGAATATCCCAAGTGAACCAATTTTAAAAATTAAGTTACGTTCGAATTTTCGTTTCGTTTAAGATGTTTTTTTTTAATGTTGTATCTCGGATCGGTTCGATGTGGTGTTTTTAAATATATTAAATTAAGTTATAAATTTGAACTATATATATAATTTTATTTAAATAATTTAACACATTTCTAAAATGGAATGAATATATATATATATATATATATGGAGTGATTCTCATGCAAACTCCCCTTAAAGTGAGAAATAAGAATTAGTCTCCACCATTGATCGTATCTACATGAAGGGTCAAGATTTAGCTTGGTCAAAGCGGGTCAAACTCGGGTCAACCCGTTGACTTTTTTTTCGATTTTTTTTTTAAAACTGTCATACAAGATGCACAAATTCACATATTCAGATGCACAAATTCACATATTCGGATGCACAACTAAGTGTATTGAGATGCACAAGATTTTAAGTTTTTTTTTATGTTTTTTTTTTTGTTTTTTTTAAGGTTAGGTCATATGCACCACATCATGTATTCATATGCACCACACTATATAATGAGATGCACCACTAAGTGCATTAAGATGCACTAGTTTTGTTTTCGTTTTTTTTATTTTCGTAAAACATTGTGCATCTAGTTACACTATGTGGTGCATCTAGTTACACTGTGTGGTGCATCTAGTTACGCATTGTGGTGCATCCAATTTTATTTTTTTTTACAAATTCGGTGCATCTCACTACATATAGTGGTGCATCTCATTATGTATAGTGGTGCATCCGAATATGTGAAATGGTGCATCTTGGGTGACTGTTTTAAAAAAAAAATTGGAAAAAAAAAAACTGAAAATCTTGTGCATCTAAATGCACTTAGTGGTCCATCTAGTTATATAGAGTGGTGCATCCGAATATGTGAAGTTGTGCATCTTGGGTGACAACTTATTAAAAAAAAAATTGAAAAAAAAACTTAAAAATCTTGTGCATCTAAATGCACTTAGTGGTGCATCTAGTTATGTAGAGTGGTGCATCCGAATATGTGAAGTTATGCATCTTGGGTGACAGTTTAAAAAAAAATCGAAAAAAAAAGTCAACTGGTTGACCCGGGTTTGACCCGCTTTGACTTGGCCAAATCTTGACCCTCCATCACCAATAGATCTATGGTGGAGATCTATTCTCATTTCTTAGGATAATATTTATTCTCATATGATCTATCTCCTATATATATATATATATATATATATATATATTAATTAGAATAAATTACCAATTTTTTTAAAAAAAAATACAAATATTTCACTTAACGATGAATTTCATTAATCAAATTTAAGGATGATATTTTGAGATTCCAAAAGAAATTCAACTTTGAGAAATCATATAATTTAGATATGCATGAAACACTAAAAACATTCATCATGTTTAGATGATCGAATGATGAATGTTGTTGATTTACCATGCACGGTCAAAGTTCTCATTAATTTGTGAGTTTGATTCAATTTTATCTCCAACACACAGTTAAAGTTATTATTAAAAATTGCTTGTTCCCAATTTTATTATTTATGACATTAATTATTATATTATAATTATAAATAAAAAATATAAAAGGATAGGAAAATTATTGTACATCAAAATTCGATCATTTATGACATTTTGATCCGAATAGCAACATCCATTAATATAATATACTAATAATGTGTATTTCTAGTTACATCAATTCAATTCAAATTCAATTTCATTTTACTTTTGAACTGGTACATCTACCTACCGGATGCGTGGTAATATTCGAACTTAAATGAAATGGTAATATATAGCTATAATCAATTGTTTAAATTACATATTATCTAAATGTAAACTTAAAATTAAAATTAAACTCCACCAACTAATACTAATCTTAAAGTTCTTCTTACCGTGAAAGCTGGATACTTTTTTCTTTTTTTTTGATATGGTTGGAACCCGCAGCTGCTATTGGGTAAACTCCCGTCCCTTGTGCAGTAGCCTGCAAACCACACATGGCAGGTAAACCACACTTTCTAATTACAAGTGTGACAGGCTCGACCTATAGAGGCATATCATGGGGTTCGAACCAGAGACCTTTCAATCTCAGACGCCCACTTTTACCACTAGGCCATCTCCAAGGGGACTGGATACAATTTTTCTTTTTTTTTTCACTACATGTTGCAATTAAGTGCTCAACAACAATAGTAACATCTTAACTGAAATTTAACAACAAAAAAAAGCAACAATTGCAGCATAATTTTTCAAAATTTCCTAATACTCGGTATTCAGCATATGTTATGTAATGTGTAGAAACTACTATAATAAATATTCAGCTTCCCTCACCAAAAGTTGATTGATTTTCTTCTTCAATTAATTATTCTCCTTGCACGTAAGCACACTATCAGATAGATATTCTATATTTGTCTGTTTCTCTCATTTGCTTAAGGACAAAATGAAAGGTATACAATATGGTTCATCCTTTATGTCTGCTTTCGATATAATAGTAAGAGAAATTATATTTAACCATTGAAGGACTTACATGGATTCGATAACGGATATGTGAATTGGAAATGCAAACCTGGCTTCAATGCTCTCTACTTCAAATAGTGAATGTATATCGAATCGATTTGTAGCTTCAAAAAAGAAACATAGAACAAATTCTTAGTCCCAAAACAATATAATTAGACTTATCAGGAGACTACCTAGAAAGACAATAGTCTACATTAATCTTTTTTTTTTTTATGATCAATCAATCAGTTTAACACTTTGTATTCCTTATTAATTTTAGTTGGAGCAATAAATTAACTTATCCAGTCACGCTATTGTAGATATCGAAAATCTAATGAAATATTTGATTGATTTTAATATCTTATTTTATTATGAAATCTTATGATATTCATATTAAATACGTTATTTAATTGATAAATATGTCTTTATATGGTGATATATATCTATTACTTTGAAAACAAGTAAAAGATATGCATAAATTTTCAAGAGCCAATCAAATTGTGTCGCCTAAGCCATTAAAAACCATGATGGAGCTCAAAGCCCACTCAACTTCTCTCTTCCTACAAATATAAATAGGGGTCTCTACACAACTTCAAATCACATCAAAAAATCATCTTCAAGAGCAAGAATTGAAGAGAAAATTCTCTAAGATTTCTCTCTCAATATTCAAGGTGTCCCGGCGAGATTCAAGGCATTCTTCGTGGGAAGCAACACGTTCTTCGGCGGAAATATCTCAAGTAGCGTTTGATCTGGGAACAAGGCGGAAGTCCTCCAAGTCAACGTTATAAAGCTCGACGCTCAACGTTTACTTCAGAAACAAGGCAAACGTCCTCCGTGTCAACACCATCAACCTTAAAGATCAAGTCCAAAGCTCAAGTCAACGTCATCAAGTCAAAGCTCAACATTTATTTCGGAAGCAAGGTGAAAGTCATCCGCGTCAACCTTATAAACTTGAAGATAAAGTCCAAAGAGATCAAGGAGACATATTTCTTATCAAATCTCAAGGACTATCAAGTCCAAGGAGGTCAAGGAGGCATACTTCTCCATCGAATCTCAAAGATTGCTTTGAAGGCCGTTCGAGGATCAACTTGAAGAGAAGAATCAGAGGATCAAATAAAGATTGAACCCGCATATTTGAAATTCTTATATTTGTATTCATACTTATATTTATTTGAATAAATACAATATTTTGTGTTTACAGATTTTGGCATGCCTGGTGGGACAATATCTATCTCTCATCTCTTCTCTTCGCCAACTTCAACAAAGATGTCTATAACTCTTGAGGAGCAAATCACAAAGTTGACAAAGCTTGCTGAAGGACTTGCCAAACGCTTAGAAGAACGAAATGTTCAACTCGCAAAGCTGGAAAATGCAAATACTTTGGATACGAGAAGCCAATAAGCAAAGGATGATCAAGAAGTCGAGCTTTTCATGGAGTCAAAAGATGGTGACAAATCTCCGACTAAGGAGCTTGAAGTCTCTTCCGATGAATCGATGCATGCCGATCAACTCAAAGTATTCATCATGAAGGCAATCAAGGACAAGTTCGAATGGACCTCCAAATCTTCATGGACTTATAGCAAGCCATACACTTCAAGGATTGAAAGCTTGAAGATGTCGGTTGGATATCAACCACCAAAGCTTCAACAATTTGATGGCAAATGAAATCCAAAGCAACATGTGGCTCACTTCGTGGAGACATGCAACGATGCCGGCACTTATGGAGATCATATGGTGAAGCAGTTCGTGCGTTCCTTGAAGGACAATGCCTTTGATTGGTATGTTGACTTGCAGCCAAACTCAATTGATAGTTGGGGGCAATTGGAGCAAGAATTCCTCAATTGCTTCTATAGCACTCGAAGGACTGTGAGCATGGTGGAGCTTACAAAGTCAAGTCAATGTAAAGACGAGCCCGTCATCGACTGCATCAATCGTTGGAGGGACTTAAGCTTAAATTGTAAAGATCTATTGTTTGAAACTTCTGCAATTGAGATGTGCACTCAAGGCATGCATTGAAGTCTTCAATACATCTTAAAAGGAATTCAGCCAAAGACCTTCGAAGAACTAGCTACAAGAGCTCACGACATGGAATTAAGTTTAATCGCAAATGGAGTTGAAGATTTTTTGATTGAAGATGGTCACAACTTTGAAGAAAATCAAGAAGCAACCCATGGGGGCAAATCTCCTAAAGAAAGTTCAAGTGATGAAGAAGCTACAAGTGAAGATGAAGAAGATGCTACAAATCAATCTTCTAATACTTAGTAGAATTCATGAAGTCATCACTCCTTGATAAGAGCCTAAACTATCTACATAGCTCCTAGATGCGAGCAAAAACCATTTAAACCTTTCAATGAAATAACTTCAAGAGCTCCTTGATAAGAGATCAAACTGTCTAAAATGCTCCTAGATGCGAGTAAAAACTATCTAAACACTTCAAAGAAAGAACTCCAAATGCTCCTTGATAAGAGCCTAAACTGTCTACAACGCTCAATAACGCACGAGCTTAAACTGCATGTTACTCCTGGCCCGCATGAGTATAAACTGTGAAAGACACCCACCGATGAAAGTGTACGTGATTAAACTACTAACTTTTCCACCAAAAGGTAAATCTACGTGGTTAAACTATCATATACTTCACTTTGTCTATATAGTGGTTAAATAAACTGTGTACAGCGCCCTTCCTTATAAACAAACTCTTTGCCCAAATGGAGACTCATTGACACGAGTATAAAAGGTCTATAAATTCAAATCAAGTGAAGACTCATTGACACGAGTATAAAAGATCTATAAACTCCTAAGAACGAGTATACAAAGTTTATGAGTCCATCAAGCTCCTTGATACGAGCATAAACTATCTAAAACCAAGTCCAAATTCAAGACTCCTTGAAACGAGTATAAACTTTCAAACATATTCAAAACTCCTTGAAACGAGTATAAATATTCTATCAAATCCAAGAACTCTTTGAAACGAGTATAAACTTTCTAATAAACTTCAAATTCAAGAACTCTTTGAAACGAGTATAAACTTTCTATCAAATTCAATACTCTTTGATACGAGTATAAACTTTCTTTCAAATTCAAGAACTTCTCAGAACGAGTTTAAACTTTATAACATATTCAAAACTCCTTGATATGAGTATAAACTATCTATCAAATTCAAATTTATCGAGACTCATTCATTTTCACGGCAAGTCGTCCATAAACAAGTCTCGAGGGGACATTTGTAGATATCGAAAATCTAATGAAATATTTGATTCATTTTAATATCTTATTTTATCATGGAATCTTATGATATCCATGTTAAATACGTTATTTAATTGACAAATATGTCTTTATATGGTGATATATATCTATTACTTTGAAAACAAGTAAAAGATATGCATAAATCTTCAAGAGCCAATCAAATTGCGGCACCTAAGCCATTAGAGCCCATGGTGGAGTCCAAAACCCACTCAACTTCACTCTTCCTACAAATATAAATGGGGGTCTCTACACAACTTCAAATCACACCAAAAAATCATCTTCAAGAGCTCAAGAATTGAAGAGAAAATTCTCTAAGATTTCTCTCTCAAAATTCAAGGTGTCCCGGCGAGATTCAAGGCGTTCTTCGTGGGAAGTAACACGTTCTTTGGCGGAAATATCTTAAGTGGCATTTGATCTGAAAACAAGGTGGAAGTCCTCCAAGTTAACGTTATAAAGCTCGACGCTCAACGTTTACTTCAGAAACAAAGCAAACGTCCTCCGTGTCAACACCATCAACCTCAAAGATCAAGTCCAAAGCTCAAGTCAACGTCATCAGTCAAAGCTCAACGTTTACTTCGGAAGCAAGACGAAAGTCATCTGTGTCAACCTTATAAAGCTTGAAGATAAAGTCTAAAGAGATTAAGGAGACATATTTCTTATCAAATCTCAAGGACTATCAAGTCCAAGGAGGTCAAGGACGCATACTTCTCCATCAAATCTCAAAGATTGCTTTGAAGACCGTTTGAGGATCAACTTGAAGAGAAGAATCAGAGGATTAAATAGAGATTGAACATGCATATTTGAAATTCTTATATTTGTATTCATACTTAAATTTGTTTGAATAAATACAATATTTTGTGAATAAATATAATATTTTGTAAAAACAAAAGATTGTATTTATTCAAATAAATATAAGTATGAATACAAATATAAAAATGATCCTTATCCTAAGAAATGAGAATAAATCTCTACTATAGATCTATGGAAGATGGAGGGTCAAGATTTGACCGGATCAAAGCTGGGTCAACTCGTTGATTTTTTTTTCATTTTTTTTACGGTCAGCACATATGCACCACACTATATAATGAGATGCACCACTAAGTGCATCGAGATGCACCGAATTTTTTATTTTTTCTTACGATCAGATCATACGCACCACAACATGTCATATGCGCCACTAAGTGTATTGAGATGCACCAGATTTTCGGAGTTTTTCTTTCTGTTTTTTTTTTTTTTTTTTAATTTCCAATATTGTATTCCCCCATTTTTTTTGTTTGCCGCTTCTTCTTTGGTCAAGATTCGAGCGAGGGGAGCCGAAGGCCTCGGAGCGAGACGAAAAATTCAAATTATTGTCTAACGATTATCCTTATATTAGTAATCGAAGCGAAGACGGAGTAGTAAACTCAGAGCCGAAGGCGGAGCCGGGAAAATAATATGTAAAAAAAGACCATATGCATCTCAATGCACTTAGTGGTGCATCTCATTATACAGTGTTGTGCATATGAATATATGTTGAGGTGCCTATGAATACATATTGTGGTGCATATGACCTGACCGTAAAAAAAAGAAAAAAAATTAGTGCATCTCAATGCACTAAGTGGTGCATCTCATTACATAGTGTGGTGCATACGAATACATGATGTGGTGCATATGACCTGACCGTAAAAAAAAATCAAAAATTAAAAAAATTGAAAAAAAAACAAAAATTCGGTGCATCTCAATGCACTTAGTGGTGCATCTTAATGCAATTAGTGTAGTGCATCTGAATACATGTTGTGGTGCATATGAGTTGACCGTATCGAAAATAAATAAAAAAACGAAAATTCGGTGCATCTCAATGCACTTAATGGTGCATCTCATTATATAGTGTGGTGGATATGATATATGTTGTAGTGCATATGAGCTGACATTAAAAAAAAATCGAAAAAAAGTCAACAGATTGACACGAGATGATCGGGTTGACACGGGTTTGACCCACTTTGACCAGGTCAAATCTTGACCCTCCATGTAGATGTAATCAATGGTGGAGATTAATTCTTACTTCTCACTTTTAAGGGCCCTTCTCATGGGTTCCCATATATATAGGAACTCATATTTATATGAGAACTAGGAATTAATCTCCACCATTGATCTTATCTACATGAAGGATCAAGATTTAGCTTGGTCAAAGCTGGTCAAACCCGGGTCAACCCGTTGACCTTTTTTTTTCGATTTTTTTTTTATTTTTTTATTTATATAAACTGTCATACAAGATGCACAAATTCACATATTCAGATGCACAAATTCACATATTCAGATACACTAAGTGTATTGAGATGCACAAGATTTTAAGTTTTTTTTTATGTTTTTTTTTCGTTTTTTTTTTAAGGTTAGGTCATATGCACCACACTATATAATGAGATGCACCACTAAGTGCATTAAGATGCACTAGTTTTGTTTTCGTTTTTTTTATTTTCGTAAAACATTGTGCATCTAGTTACACTATGTGGTGCATCCAGTTACACTGTGTGGTGCATCTAGTTACGCATTGTGGTGCATCCAATATTTTTTGAGTTTTTTCTTTTTTACAAATTCGGTGCATCTCACTACATATAGTGGTGCGTCTCATTATGTATAGTGGTGCATCTCATTATGTATAGTGGTGCATCCGAATATGTGAAATGGTGCATCTTGGGTGAGTGTTTTAAAAAAAAAATTGGAAAAAAAAAACTGAATATCTTGTGCATCTAAATGCACTTAGTGGTGCATCTAGTTATATAGAGTGGTGCATTCGAATATGTGAAGTTGTGCATCTTGGGTGACAGTTTATTAAAAAAAAATTGAAAAAAAAAACTTGAAAATCTTGTGCATCTAAATGCACTTAGTGGTGCATCTAGTTATGTAGAGTGGTGCATCCGAATATGTGAAGTTGTGCATCTTGGGTGACAGTTTAAAAAAAAGAAAAAAAGTCAACGGGTTGACCCCGGTTTGACCTGCTTTAACTTGGCCAAATCTTGACCCTCCATCACCAATAGATCTATAGTGGAAATCTATTCTCATTTCTTAAGATAATATTTATTCTCATATGATCTATCTCATATATATATATATATATATATATATATATAGAGGGAGGTTCAAATAAAACCTTTTTCCCATGTGTTATCCTAAAACTCCATCTAGTCCATCCATCTCATTTAATCAACGCATATGATTAATCTATTGTTTCCTGCATAAGCTTTATTTATCTATAAAATATAAAGGTTATAATGGCATATTTTGGAAGAAACGTTACAAACTAAAATCCTATAATTATGGAATCTTCTTGTCGTTTAATTTTTTCATTGAATTTTCCTCTTTATTTAGTTATAATAATGTTCATCTATTTTTAGTAGATTAATTCATATACAGTTGATTTCATGTATTGTTAATTTATATTGTATACTTTTATGTTTTGTGATATAAACTATTTAACGTAGATTTCAAAAAATTCATTTTATTATATCTTTTTTATACGATCAAGCAACACATTATATTGACATAAGCAATATGCTACACATACTTGAGCAATGAATTTTCACCATGAGTTTATAACAGGTTTTTTATTTTCAGTATGTTTTGATTAACGATTGGAATATAAGTAATGAATAATGCTTAAATATATAATAATTATTGCTTATTTGCTAATCACATATTGCTTACTAAGTATAAAATCAAATAATTGCTTATTTACTAATAGTGATAATGCATAAATATGTCATAGTTATTGCTTATTTACTAATTACATGTTGCTTATGAAGTAAAAATTTAAATGATTATTTATTAATAATGATAATGCATAAATTTGTAATAATTGTTGCTTTTTTTACTTGAATTGTTGCTTAATGCCGTAAACAAGGTATAATATTGTATTTATCATAATTTATATATGGATGCATGTGTATATAATGTTTATTGCTCATTTACCAATCACATATTGCTTATGAAAGAGAGAAAAAAAATTAAGATGATATGATATAATTGACGGGAAAGAAATCAAATCAAGTCAAAAGGGAAAAAAAAGTAATTAAATATGTGACTTAATTTATATTTTAAATTCAAAATTTTACCTGTCCCATAATTTCCGCTAGAGCACGATGATTTAGAAGATATGCAAACTAATTTCACTTTTCTACCCTTGAGTGGTTTTACACGTTTTTAAACAGAATTTGCCTTCAATTTTATAATTATTAATCACAACCTTAGATCTTGTTTGAATCAATGGTCTTAAGAGAGTTACTAGTTAACTTATAGAGACAAGTTTTCATGTGAATCACTCTATATATATATATATATATATATATATATGATGGGCGATAAATATATGCGCCTTCTTGAGCGTCTTTTTCCACGTCAGCATTACTAATTCATTTCCTTACAATTTTTCCTTTTTTTTTTGTTCAGTTTTCCTTTTTCCTATTTCCTTACGCTTCTTTATTTTATTTCATATTTTTGCCTCACAACTTCAATCTTATTCTTTCAACACCATTACACTTTTCTGGTGCACTTCTCTCTTCTGTTTGTCCACCGACCAATCCCACCATGAAAACTTTGCCGCCGGCCAACACCATCATCCATTTCCAGTACACTGTTCTCTACGCTCAATTTGAACCTTAATTTCTTAAATTGCTGCAAAAAGGTTACTACGGGCTAAGGAAAACATTCCAAAATATTCCTCTAAATCCACCACTGGTAAAAAAACATCCCTCAAAAATTCATTTATACATACATAGATGCTTTGTTCTCTTCAATTCTCAAAGAAATAATTTCAAATCTACAAAATCTGTCAGAAATTTTAAAATTGTAAACCGCCAACGCTCTGGGTCGGTCGGGCCTTTCTTTACAGCACTTGCTTAACCAGATTTTTTACAATTACAAGTTAAAATTGAAGAGATTGAAAAGAGAATAGAAAGAAAAGAGAAGAAAAAAGTTAAAGAAAACAGATTAAAATTTGGTGGTTTGATTGGTGAGAAGGTGGCACAAATGGAGGAGGCGCTGCTGCCGCTGAAAATTCCCGTCGACAATATTATGATGTTGCAACGACAGTGAAGAAAATTGGGGTTTGAAGAAAAAAAGAAAATGAAATAATATAAAGAAGCGTAAGTAAAGTGAGATAAAAGTATATTAGGAAGAAGGAAAAAGGAAAATGAAAAAGTAGGGGAAAATGAGTAAGAGCACTTACTACTGGTATTTAGTTAGACTTAGGTTGAAGTATTGAAAAGTGTGATTTTAATGATTGATGGTATTTAGTTAGACATATGTTGATTTTCCCACTACAATGGAGTTGAATGGGGGGTGTGTTGAAGTACTGGGAAGCGTGATTTTAATAAGTGGGGGATTAATTTTTTAATCAGAAAAATAAAAATATAAAATAAAAAATTGAACGGACCAATGGGGACACGCCACGTGTCCCCATTATTACAGCTGCTTGAGTCGAGCGGTAGGTCGAAATTTCGACTCTACCATCGACACACCTCTCGACGTAGGGGTGTGTCGATTGGCCACTATGGCCTCGACATAGGCTATGTCGAGTGGAGGGGTGTGTCGATCCACTCGACACCGCTTCGACACCCCCTTCGATCTAGCGTAGTAAGTGCTCTAAGAAAATGAATTAGTAACAATGACGTGGACAAAGGCGCTCATATATATCGCCTAAAATATCAAAACCGTATATATATATATATATATGCTGGGGGATAAATATAACCGCCTTCTTGAACGCCTTTGTCCACGTCAGCATTACTAATTCATTTCCTTACAGTTTGTCCTTTTTTTTGTTCAGTTTTCCTTTTTCCCGTTTCCTTACGCTTCTTTATTTTATTTCATATTTCTGCCTCACAACCTCAATATTATTCTTTCAACACCATTACACTTTTTTGGGGCACTTCTCTCTTCTGTTTGTCCACCGACCAATCCCACCAAATATTACTATTAGGAGTAGATCATACAAAAAAAAATATGTTTATACAAGATACTGCAATTAAAAATCTAGAAAAATTAAGTATTTCACGTTTTAAATATATTAGAGAATTTAGTACAGATTTTACTCGAATAATATCACAAACAGGAAGAGCCATGGAAGATGAATTATGTGACAAATATTTTATAAAATTACCAAGAGATTTAGGAAGAGGTCTCCATGAAGAATGGAAAAAACTTGATCCAAAACCTACAAATTTAGGAATTGGGCCAAGTGTATCTTTTGTTTTTCATAAATTAGAAGAAAAATATAAAGAAGTTGTAATGCAAGAACAAATTAAAAGTCAAGCATGGACTTTTTGTAAAACAATAATTTATACACCACAAGCATATGGATATTATGAAAAACCTAAAAAATATAAAAAAAAATTAGAAAAAATACTAGTTTTGATAAAAAATAAAAGCTACAATAAAAATAAATATGTTAGAAAAACGCAAAATAGAAATGTAAATGCTTTATTTGTGGAAACCCAAGACATTTAGCAAATAGATGTTATGATAAAAATAAAGATAGTAGATACAAAGAAAAAAATAATTTAGTTGAACAAATAGAAGATTTTGAAATAGAAGAAATTAAAGCAAACTGAGATAATAATTAAGCATATAGTATATATAGTGAAGAAGAAAAATCACAAATAACTTATACATATATGAATACAGAAATCGAGTGTCAACATGATTGGATAAGATTTAAAGGAAATAATCATATGAGCTGTTTTATATGTAAACTATTTCCAGCTACTGACAAAAGATATCAATGTAATAAATGTTTTAGAGAAATATGTTTCCTATGTATACATGAAATATTTAAAATTAATACCAAATTAGAGGGAAGCACATCAAATATATTAGAACAAGGTAAAAATTTTAATTTTTATAAAGAAAGAATAAATAAACATGAGTTTGCTATTGAACTCTGACGAAGTCGTCGTTTAGCCTCGTGCAAATAATATTTGTTTTCTCCTTTTGCCCAACAGGCAAGTAGCCAGTAGCAAGTAGAGGTCGATCCCACGAGGAATTGATGTAGTCTTCTCTTCGGTGTCACTAAAGTAGAGGTTTTTTTTGCTCACGAACTAACTCAACAACTATAACTCAAAACTGAAATCTAAACACGAAACTTATCAAATAACAAAAGTACTTGGATTTTATTTGAATCATTGATCCTAATTACTTCACTCGTTCATCGGTGCAAGAATATTCAATTACAATATTTTATCACTTGGTTTTAAGCAAAGATTAATTCATGCCCTAATGGTCACGAAGTCACAACATGAATACTCTAAGCCTTTATCTATCAGATTAAACAGATCTCGACCAGAAGGCAAGATCCCTTCTGTTGATCAACACAGTCACGAAGACACTTCAACAATTGTATTGCCCAACATGCATTAAGAACAAATCATATCCAAGACAGCCAAGAGGTAAATCAATACCGACTGTTCTCCAACACCAATTACCTTCTTGGCACGAGAGACTCTCTCGAGTTGTATCCCCATATCTGTTATTGCATTAATCTCAATATCTAATTGGTGTACAAGCAATTATCAATTTGACCAAGAACTAATTATTAGACCTAAGTGTTTCGGGAATAAAAATCATGCAACGAACTAAACCGATTAGATCTCACGAGTTCAAACAAAGTAATTGTTGGAAAATATAAGAGCGTGTGTGATGTGTGTATGAAAAAGAAAGACAGGAAAGAAAGGAATCGAGGCTAGAGTTAGACTTTATCTCCGTAAGACAAGATTGCCCCACTCTCGTGCACGTGGTCTGCGGCAATTGCCTCCAAGATACAACGGTTCGGGTGAACTTTGAGACGTTGCACGACGTGTCGTGGTTCCGGCGAACAAATTGATACTCGGGACGAGTACTTCCTAGACTCGACTATATATATGAGATGTATGTATGCAAACTCGTTTTTCAACCGCCGAAACTGCACCATGCGGCCGGCCTTACCGTACGCTTCCTTATCCGTACAACCGCCACTTTAACCGCCTTTCCGTGCACACTGTGCGTTCCACGTGTGAGTCCCTTAGCCAAAATAACTTTGGCTCCTCAATTGCTCCGATCGCGACTGAGCGAAGTGCAAAGTGCGCCTCAAAGCGCCCATTGCGACGTGCACGTGCTCGTCGTCGTCGCCGTCGGCGTCGGCGTCTGACTCGGACAGTGCTTCGCACCGTCCTCGTAGGAATCATGGTCAAGCACAAAAGGTGCCAACACTTGAGCCACTAAGGTGTACCATAGGTAGCACACTTGGATATACTCCCTTATAGTGTTGCTCCTTATATATAGCACAAAACATCCTTGAATTTTCGATGTTGGACAAATAAGGTAGAATACACACAATTTCGAGTTCCAAGTAGCCATGTTTATGTATTAATTGCTCATTCATTTCTTAATGGAATTGAACAAATAAATACATTAAATCATAGTGCTCGAAACGTAGATTTCGTTTCTACCATTAGTTTCCACATATCTCTCACGGATTTAATGCTATAAAGAACCAAAATTCCAACAGTAATTAGATTCAAATCATCTACTCCAATCCAAGCAAAAGAATTTAGCTAGATATAACAATAAAAGAAAGCACAAAGAAAATTAAAGTAAACATACTTGAATAAATTCTGAAAAGAAAACTGATCAACAACGAAGTCAACAACGTAGATCTTGGTCAACAACCAACAACAGAAATCTAAAGTAAAATACTAAAAACGAATCTAATTTAAGAATTCTCGAAATTTAAATGCAAACTAACTAAGAACTAATAAAAGACAATATGAAAGTGGTGGTGGTCGTGGTATGAAAGTCGTCCAAAGTCGTCCATATTTATAGGCCAAGGAATTAGGGTTAGGTTAGAATCCTTGTTGATTAAGGACTCTTTCCATCTTTATCCGCCTCTTTCCTTGTATGGATTGTTGGGGATTTGTTTCCTTCTCATGGTAGATATCTCCTAGATCACGTTCAATTAGGATAAGAAAAGAAAAGTTTCCATCCTTATCCTCTTTCTTGTAGAGAAAGAAATCTGCTGCTGCTCCGACTCACATCTTGACTTCAATGTCTGCATCCTGTATCACTTCCCATGCTGACCAAGATCCTGGATCCTCCGGGTACTCTGTCTGTTGGCTTCAAGAATATGGGGAAGTGCTTCCTGACTTGTAGATTGAATAAAACGTTGTTGCCCAACTACAAGCTTCCAGCCCTATGCCCATTTGCATTGTATCGCCATCTCAGCATCTCAACAACAGATTTTCGCCGATTTTGCCCAAGATCTACTGTGAGATGTTTCTTGCCCCAACATCATATAAACAAGTTTTCTGCCGGTTTTTGCCCAACATCTATCCTGTAATGCCCTGCACATACTTTCTCGACTTTTTGTCCTCCCAAACACATATTGACTTGAAAAGACTCAAAATACAAGGCAAAAACACTAAAAAAATGAACATACATTTGGATTCATCACACCCACACACTTTAATCACACTTGCCCTCAAGTGTGCAATTGCAATGATTTTGCCAAGACTCAGACACGGAAAAGACAAATCAAGAACACAGACTCAAAACACAAGTCAATAAGTTAGTCAAAACAGTGTACAAAATATGCAAAGAGATATTGTCATCAGATAAGTCAAGATAGAGTTATTGAGCAACAAGGAAATCCTCACCAGCACTCATCTCTCAAGTGTAGGGTTAAGTGCATACACTCTTGACCAACATCAACAATGTTTTTCCATAAGCTTGTCTGCTCTCTACATCTCTACTTCTCTTGAACAAAATTGAAATTATTTATCCTTAGAACTTAATTGGGTTGTAACGTGGCTTAAGGCAAAAGGTAGGATAATTTGGAATTTGGCTATGTCAAGAACTCAGTTTTTGGACAACAAGGATGCCCTAGATTCCTTACTCCCCTCAAACACAACATTGGACCTAGCACACTTATTATTTTTTAATTTAGGACTTAGTAGCACATATATATTTTTTCTTTTTTTCTTTTTTTGCTTTTTTTTCTTTTTTTTTTCTTTACCTTTTTTTTTTCTTTTTCTTTTTAATCCTTAACCCTACACCTCTAAAATAGGTGATATTGCCCAGCAAGCACTACCCAACATTTTTCTTTCATCCCTTCTTCTTCTAGATTTGAGTTCTTGATCAGGAAGGCTTATAAATTCAGGCTACTATAAGTGAATCGAAAGAATTATCATCAAACTCAAAGGGGCTAGAAAAAGATAAATGTCAAGGTAGGGAATTTTGACCATGGGCTAATTCGAACTGAAACGCCTAATTCATCTAAGCAATTCGACTAAGTTACATGAAGTTTCAATAAGAAATGCAGACAAGTTCTAGATTAACAAGTCTTATTAGTCATTATCACACAAGAAAGAAACAAACACTGCATATGCATAAGGCAGTCAACAACTCAAATCCTCACGGTTTTTGCTCAAAAACTCATTCCGTCATACCTATCTACATACGACAATCTCGACATACATATCAACATACCTATCTTGACCTACAATATCAACATGTTAATCAACAACTTTTAAAAGCACATTTTAACAAACCAACATTTCAACACCCACAATAATTTATGGGTGGTAAAATGTAGGGCAAAACAGACACTAAAAACATTTTGACTCAATAAACCAACAACGACCCTACCCACAATTTTTAGATGAGAAATGAGAATAAATCTGGACCATTAATTTTTGTTGATCAATGGCTCAGATTTAATGATGCATTACGTTATACTAATTTATGCATTACAATGTTTATGCATTAAGTTACTACAATTTATGCATATGCATTTCATTTCTGCAATATATGCATTACCGATATGATAAAAATACATTAAAATATTTCATTCTCACGTTCTCATATAAAATTTATTTCCACCGGATCCCTTTCCTATATATATATATATATATATATATTAATTAGTCATTAACCCTTTACGTGAATGATGGAGATTGGAGTTAAGTTATTGTTATGCTCTTGTTTGAAATTATTCGTGATGATGGAATGTGGATCTTGAGGATTTTTGTGATTTTATATAAATTTTCTTAAGCTACTGAAAAACATATTTGTTAATGAGAATTGGATTTGTGTGCGCGGTGGATTAGTGAAATAGGAAGAAGAGAGATCGAGAGGCAAATAAATAAGGAGATAAAAGGAATAGAAGCAATATTAAAACAAAGATTAAAACTAATATTAAACAAACATTAAACCTAATGTTTAAGGGATTAGATTACTTATTTTTGAAATTCGACGTAAAGACCGCATAGAAGAATAAAATCCGAATGGCTTTTGAAGTAATTAGGCTCTCTCATATTTTAAAGAACTAGTGTGTAACTCGTCGATTTTCGATGGATGAGAAATTATTATTTAATAAAATTGATAAAATTTATGATAGTATAAGAAAGATATTGCTTGTTTTGTAAAAAATAAGGTATTGTTTGCTAATTATTTTTTATTTAACTCAGTAATATTTATTAAAAATTCAAATCTAATTCACACCTATTATTTTTATAAATAATTTTCAAAGTTCTCTTTCTTGTCAAAACTATTGTGAGACAAAAACTGTTTACTTCTCAAAAAGATTGTCTTGTGTTAATTTTGTATAAAATTAAGGTGGTTCTTTTTTATAACAGATATCTATTAGTATTACGTAATGCATCATTAAATTTGAGTCATTGATGGAATGTTCTTTTTTATAAGAGTTTCCTGTTAATACTGAATATGTCCCTCAATGTACACAATTTTATATAATAAAAGATAATTAAATAAAATTATTTGTTCGGCCAACTAATAAATTGGCCAAATAATATTGGTGGTGTAACGGATGAGATAATACACATTAATTCTAAATATTTAGAAACTTTCAAATAGGTGGAGTTTCATTGAAAAACGATGTAGTATAGTTCATATGAACTAAACTATTGTTTAGCACAGAGATTTTGAAAGGTCAATTGTATATTAGTGATGAAACACAATTTTATTAAGCAAAAAGTGATATACGATCATTTTGTAATTGTAATTATATTCTAAAGCTGATATATGAAATTTCAGGTCCAATAATATTGCAGCATGGTTCCTTTCAAAAAAAAAAAAAAAAAAGCATGGTTAGCCTTATGCTTCTACATTAATTTTGCCTCTGTGGAGGCAACATACACTTCACGAAGCATAATATAACACATTCTTCATTCTTGATCCGCTTCATATTAAAATTTAATTCGGTTAACCAATAAATTAATTAAATTATTTTAGAATCATTTAATCAATGAAATAAACAAAGGCAAATACTTGCATACAGAATTTAAATATTTAAAATCTGTTATTTTATATTTAAAAATTCAAAATTTTGATAATTTAGATAAGTAAGAACGGAGTATTAAGAGGGGTGTCACGTAGACTCGGAATTGATCCGCGGACAAATCGTTAGTAATTCAACGTTTTCCAATAGAGACGATTAATCAAACAATTTGAGATGGTATGTTTAGGATTATCCGTTTACCGGTACAGTTTCGGGTCGAAACCGACTCGTCGACCACGACTTTGATTTACAAGTACGTAATTAATAAAACTCATTTAGAATTTATATAGACACAAAATTTAATAAAAAAAATTGATTGTATTATCCGTTTTGCGACCTTGGCCGTGTATTAATATTTGTTAATTACAATTATAGATTATGCAAAATTGGAAATCCGATGATTCTAGAATATAAAAAACATGAAAAGATGTATAAATGAAAAAAATTCCGAGTTGAGGTACTCATCCGTTAGGAATTGGCCCATGTACAACCACGTTTTCTGATCCACATCGGCCCGGTGAACACGATTTTGATTTATAAGTGCGTAATTTATGAAAACCCTTTAAAATTTATAAAGACCCAAAATTTAACAAAAAAAATAATATGATTCTATTCATTCATAGTAATATTGCTAATTACATTTCTGAATTATGCAAAGTTGGAAACTCAACTACAAATAACGTATAAATTAATGCATTGATGACGATTCTAAATTTTAGAAAATACTTTAAAAAATGCATAAAATGAAAACTCTAAAATAAATAAGAATAAAAAATGGAGATATGCTACGTGGTATCCCGAGTTGAGGTAGTCGTCGGTTGAAAATTGGCCCTTCTACCTAATTAATTGACCGAATTAAAATTAATTATTTTTTTTATCAAATTCAGAATGGAGATATGCTACATGGTATCCCGAGTTGAGGTACCTGAAGATTGAGAATTGGTCCGTCTATCTAATTAAATTGACCGAATTAGAATTAATTATCTTTTATCAAATTAAATAAAAAATTGTTAGACTATTTCAAATTTTAATTCAGCTAACAAATACATTAGTCAAACTATTTTGGAACCATTTATTCGACTATCTAATAAATTTGTTCCCTAAAAAATTGATTATTTACTCGGCCAACTAAAAATTGGCCAAATTAAATTAAACTAATTAAACTATAAAAATATAGTTATTTATTCGGCGGACTAATAAACAAATTGGCCACATAAAACTGGTGGTGCAAAATATGATAATATATATATATATATATATCGATTTTCTAGTTATTTATAGGTTTTTTAAATAGATGAAGTTTGATTGAAAAATCGATATGAGACATAAGATTTTATAGATATTTAAAATCTATTATTTTATATTTAAAAATTTAAAAATTTGAGAATTTAAATAAATAGGAATAGTTGATTAAGAGAGATGTCATGTAGGATTTTTTCAAAGCAAGAATCGTTTTCTTTTTAATAATATAATATAATGATGATAAGATATTTAAGATGTAATTAATTATATGTTATCCGATAAGCATATTAATTAGGATATGCCAGCAATTTCTTTCCATTCGAAATAATTACTATTGTCTAGCTTTTTGGCGTACAACCAATTGGAAATGCACATGTTTCTTGTAAGTAGTAATTAGTATATTGTCCGTCCAACATCGACTCGACGGAATTATCAGATTTTATATATAATTTGGAAAAAAAATTAATTGAATAACTATCCAATTTGTTCTAAAACTCGTATAATAATAATTATATCCGATAATTATTAACCAAACTCAATTACTTAATATTATATACAAACTGTTCATATCCGACTGAAAAAATCAACTTCTCCATATCTTAAGCTCGTACAGTTATCACAAAGTAAACATAATAATATATTGTATACATACTTATTTTTTTATATACCCGTTTATATAAATATATATATATACACACATTTTTTTCTCACATACTCGTTACATGTCTCAAATCTGATTAAATATAATTTTACATCTTATTATCGTCTCAAACTCGCATAGTAATGTACGATAAATATTACAAAGAAAATATTAACAAAATAAATAAATTTCAAGTATAAATTTGAATATTATACTATGATTTGCGAAACCCGTTAAAGTCTGATTAAGGAGTTATTTTACTACTCATTCTCGCTAGAAAAATATATCGTAATGTCTGTCCATTATGTATTTTCTTTTAACAATTGAACTAATTTTTGAAATGTAGCATAATGGAATTCAGACTTGTTAAATAATAATGGTTGTTCAATTATCTTACGAATGGAATTCAGACATTTAGTATGTTGCCCATCGAACATAGATGAAGATTCCTCTCATATTCTATAGTATATTATATTATTGTCGTATAATTATCCAATATGTTCTAAAACTCGTATAGTAATAAAAACTTGCTAATTAATTAAACTCATTTATTATTATACACACATACCCGTTCTTATCAATTAAAAAAACACAATTTAATGAATCCCTAATTTGGCTGAAAAAGAAACAGACCAACTTATGTGTGACGTCTTGAAAAGAATACATTCCATTATAAATGGGACATAGAAGTACAATTTAAGAATAGGAATATGTGCCTCCTAAATCACATGGAGATTTAGCGGCAACACTTTTTCACAATTTAAGAACAATAATATGTGTCTCTACCAAAAAAAATAAAATAAAAAATAAAAAAATCCACCCCCACCATCATCGCCCACGCTACCATTGCTCGGAAGCCTCAATCCACTTAGCGTCTCGCAGCACTGCGATTTTCTCATGGGAGGCTCATGCTCTTACACATTAGCCGTGTAACAGTTCTTGTCGTCTTCTCTGCTAATGTCTGAGCGTGAGCCGGCTCATGAAAACCTAGCTAGATATTTCTTATGCAAATACGCTTTATAGCTCACAATTAAGAAGATAATCAACAACTAAAGAGGTGTTTATAATGCTATGTTTCTTGCAGCGTGAGTGAATTCATGACTTTGTAGTCATCCCAATCCATTGCTTCCCCTTCCGCCTTCCACTTTTGAATACCAAAATGATCGTCCTAATGCAATATAACCACAATACAACAATAGCACTCCTCGGTTGCGGAGGCCACTTAGATACGAACTGCATCTCATAGATAATTGCTTTCACTTTCTTGTTTAACTTAGTTGACAGAGAATTACGAACAAAATTCAACAGATTCTGGCTCTACAAACATAGCAACATCACTTGTTCTCACTTGCTCACCACTTTATGAGACGCGAGTTAGAATCTCTTCTTGTAATGAAATAATATAATATAAAAAGTTGAATATCATAATTCAGATTACAAAATGGAGGCATAAATTGCAGAACATTTACAAAAAATGTAGAAATTTTTTTAATAATAGAAATTACTAATTTATATCAATTTGCAAGACCACGAAATTAAGTAGACTAACTACAATGTTCAAATGGGCGAGAACATATAGATATATATAATTTATGATTATATGCTTCTTTTATCATTTATTATTATAAAAATAATTTTAAAATTCGAACCCGTCCCAAACCCATTGAATAATACCTGCTAATTATCCGTTAAAAACTCAAATACTGAAAGGTAAAAATTAATTTAAACATGTAGAAATAACAAAATATTATAAATATAATTAAAACATATGTTGCAATCGAAATTTTTATTATAATAACCTCAAAACAAATACTACTTACTAACAAAAATAATGATGAATGAATCAATATAATAGCCGATAATTGTGGATAGAATTCATGATCATACAATATATACACATATACATGCATTTGTACATAAATGCTATTATAAGAAATCAAGATAACTCAATATAATACTATATCTAATATTGTAAAAATCAATCAATATAGGTTTACAGTTTAATTTTGAAATGATTGATAATAGAAAAAATAAGGGTGATATATATTAAATATTTTTAGATAAATGTGAAAGAAAATTCTAGATGAATGTGTTGTAGTACTACTACTACGTCATTGCAAATCTAAAAGTGTACACGAAAGTCCCCTTGGCGATGATCTAGTGGTAAAAGTAGGCGTCTGAGATTTCAGTCTCAGGTTCAAACCGTATGATATACCTATGGGTTGAGCTTGTCACACATGTACTTGAAAAGTGTAGTTTACCTTCCATGTGTAGTTTGCAAACTACTGCACAAGGGACGGAGTTTACCCAGTGCACATCGAAGATAGCGGCTGCAAGTTACCACGATATAAAAAAAAAAAATTTATACGTAGGATCAATATTTTTAAACAATGTCCAATGATTCAATTATAACTATAGCTCGAAAACTTAATAGTACTAATAGTTAATTTATAAATTTGGGAAATTATGTTTAGGATTTATTTTTTGAATGACATAACTTAAAGGCATGTAAATACATGAATTTTGATTCATCTTTAATTTTGCACACTATATTTGAATTTTTTTTAATATATCACTAACTTTAATTTTATTCAATTTTCACAATTTGCTACTCCATGAAATTGAAACTCACGTGACAATAAAAAAAATAAAGAAAATTTTACTTTGGACTCCACATTTATATTAGATCATATTCAATTTATTTGAAAAAATAAAATAAAAAACCCACATTACATTCTCTCTCTCCATGTCCGCATACACCTCTCCTCCGGCAACCTCTTGATTGGCGACATCTATCTCTTCTCTGGCAACAATTACAGAAACAAAGTGAAATCCATCGCTCTCTCTTTCAGTTCCGAAATATCCCAATTCTGTCACCGACCATACACTGATGGTCCCGAAACGAATTTTGGTGTATGGGGGGGAGGAGGGGAATACACCAGATGCAACTTTTTGAAACAACCCCCTAAAAATAACTCAACTGAGTAAAACAGCTCAGTTGGAATCACAACCGAGTAGGAAGCACTTGGTTGGAAGTGATGTGCTGTGCGAAATGTGGTGGAAATAAACTCGTAAAAATTAACTCACGCTTTTATGCACGGTTGATCAATAACCAAAACAGTTGAGAGAGAATGCAGTTTGTATGCAGGTTAGATAGTCAGTTGAATATGCAAGAATATAACTGAAAATAAACACAACACACAGAGATTTAACGTGGTTCGGAGAGAACTCCTACGTCCACGGGGAGTTGTGAGTCCACACAACTCAGTCCAAGTTCTTCTGGACAAACCACACAGCTTACGCGGGCTGTGCAACCGTTAAGGATAAGTTTGCGGGTACTTATCAACCTTACAGTTTAGTTTTCGGGTACTAAACAACCTATCTACTCAATTCCGGGAAGAGTAGGGTCTTAACACTCCTTTTGAGAGGAAGTGTGAAAAAGGTTGGTTTCAACTAAAAGCTCGAACACGAAGTGAGCTATGATCTAACACTCTACGAACTCTTACTAAGTGATGTTCTCAAGGTTCGATCTAAAGACACAGAAACTAACTCTAGAACTCTCAACAAGTGATGTTCTAAGAGATTGAATGCAGTTCAGCTTGTGAAGTATTTAGTTCTTTTTTTCGCTCTTTTGTTTCTTCTCGCGTGTGTGTCTTGTATGTGTCTTTGAATGAAGGCCTCTATTTATAGGCGGAGAGAATCAACTAGCCGTTGGAGGAGCTGTTGATCTCTATTCTTTGAAAGCGATGGCTTGTCTCTCATTTCTGCAGACTTTCCGGATTTGGCAACTACGTGCTTCTGCTTTCCATCTGAGACATCCTTGTGTTGGGCCAAATGAGGTAATGACAGAGAGTCAAACCTTCACGTGACTTCCTTGTTTGAAATTCAAATCTCAACATTAGACATTCAGCAGGGTTGGTTGGTTGAGAGTTTCGTTCTTCATCTGATTTGCTCTTCAGCTGATGTTCTCTCTGAAAGCTTCTGTCTGAACTCTCAGCTGAGTTGAGCTTCATGCTGTTGATCTTTTTGGTTGAGTTCTACAACTTATGTTCTGAAACTAAACGCTCAGTTGTCTTCCTTGTATCTGATCAGTTGGGTTCGAACGCTCAGATGACTTCCTTTCATCTGATGTTCTCTTCCTCCTTTCTACTTCTCATATGATGAACGCTCAATTGTTTTCCTTACAACTGATGTTCTATCGCTTGAATGTAACTTCCCCCTTTTTAATATAATGAACGCTCAGTTGTGTTCCTCACAACTGATGTTCTATCTCTGAGTGAAGCCTTGTTGCCGTCTTCAGCTGGAGACCTGTAAAGATAAAATCTTAACAATGCTCAAACAGCGAGCCTAACTACTATCATTAGGATCTGGCAACATCTACTCGGTTGGGGTCATTTGGTTTTGGAATCAATCAAAACTTTTATTTAAATTTCCCAACATACACTATCACAAATTATTCCCCTAAACAATTTGCTTTTCTTGCAAAGTAGCTAAAAGTGAGATTTGTCTATTCCACAAATTCAACCTCTCTGCATGCTTTAAAACCACTATCGACATTGTTTCGATCTTCGACTTCTTCTTCTTCTTTTTGCAAAATCAAACCTTCTTCACTCAATTTCCCTTTGCGGTGAGGCCCTTATCACCACGCGCCAACTGACGCCCTTGTCGGATTTGTATGGCCAAGGCTGGATCATTGCTGCCATAACATCATCCAAATTTGGCTGAAAAATAGAAGATGGTATTGGTTTGTGACATCAAAGTTACGGGTGATGGATTTGCAGATAAGGGACTTAAAATTAGCTAGAAACTTAGATGGTGAAGGATGGTGAAAGAATAGTATACAACAGGTTCTAATAGAGAGAAAGAAAAATATTTTTAAATTGCAAATGAAAGATTCCAATTACCATGTCAGATTCAATTTTATATTAAATTACAAATTGTGAAAAATTGACCAAAAGTGTGTAATTTTTCATAATTTAAAATTATCGATGAAGCAATTATATTAATTGCTGAAATTAAGGAATTGACTTGTGATTTATGCTATATTCAAAATCGACTTTTAATTGTTGGGTGGTAACAATTAATTTGTTTAGTAAATAATATATATTAAGAGTGGATGAAAATATATTGGAAATTTTAGTTAAATATAAAAAAAAAGTTAAATGCCACATAAACAACAGAATTTGTTTAATGTGATTAGCATGATTATTGTTTTTTTAGAATTTAATAGGTTGATCGATTTTTTTTATATTTCGTTACATTCATAATTATATAATTGGCTGAATGAAAGATATTAATGAATATTTAGAATATAAATTTATAAAAATAAAAATAAATCAAGAACTTCCGACTGCTTTTTAATATTTAATGTTTGACTTTAATTAGTAGAATATAAAATGAGAGATAAATTGGCAATGTGCCAAACATTTATGAGATAATTATTGTTTTTAATAAAGCATTTAATTACATTAATTTTACATAATGTGCCCATTTCAAATTAAAAGTTGACTAATGGTTCTTTCCAAATTTAACATAAAACTGCCATAAACTAATTTATCTAATACATATAATTTGAGATTTAAGATAATTAGAAAAGAAAATTTCTAGTAATGCCACATAGGCATGTAAATCAATGTGGTGACTTGAATCAACTCTCCTATTATAAAGAAGATAATAAATAGATGAGTTCAATTTCACGAATTGGAAATGCACATGTTCCTTTTTTTTACACAGCTGTATATTTTATTTGTGTTGGTATAAATATTCCAAAAATATTGGGATAGATGTAATCAATTTCTTAAGGATCTACTCCCTTTTGGGATAGAAATTGAATACGTCTTAAGGATCGTCTCCCAACAAATGAGTATTTTTATTTTGGTTTATATATGTTGTCCTTAAATATTGTTTTAAAATTGGGGGCCGGGTAGATGACTTAGTAAATTAGAATCATTATGGTTAACATAGCTGGTAGAGTCGAGCACTTGGTAGTTAGAATAGTGGGGTTATGCTGTCGAAATTTTGTTAGATACAGAGAAATAATTTATAAATTTTTCTTATTTTTGTTAGCATTTACAAGAATGAGTGATAATCGTCAGTGGGTGTATGCGAGATATAATGATCATTCTGCATTCGAACAGGGACTTGATTATTTTCTTCAGTATGCCATAAATCAAACAACCTATACAGATTGTGACAATAAAATTAGGTGTCCTTGTAAGAAGTTTAAGCATGAAGCCTTTTTTTTTGGTAAAATAGATAATTTTATTACCAAACTTGTGCCATGCAAGAACAAAATCAATACAATTACACAACTCAACCCTAATTCTTAAGACAACGGGCAATGCTGGCTTTCTTCACTCCTCGAACAACAATGTGGGTTTGACCAACTCTGATCACTTCCTCAACACTTTGAAACTTGCCTTGAAACCTCCTGTGATTACATTCCTTCCAAACAAAATAAACCAACGTTGAGACAACAAGTCTATAAATGAGCTGTTTTCCAGATTTTGATCCACAATCCTGCAGCATCACTAGTTTCTCATCATCCCAGACTTTGTTAGATTCATGAACTCCACTCCAGATAGCTATGGTTTGCCATATTTGGGCAGAAAAGGAGCATTGGAAGAAAAGATGATTCAAGTTTTCCTTCCCTCTTTGGCATAAACAACATATATGGGATCACATTCTATCTCAAATTTAGTGATTCTGTCACAGGTTGCTAACCTTCCCATAATAGCAAGCCAAGTAATAAACACACACTTGGGGGTTGCAACATTTTGATATATCATTTTGGTCCATCTCTCTGCCTCCTTTTGGCCCATCATCTTATGATATGTTTGTCTAATAGAGAAGCTTTCACTGCGTAGTGAATGCTCTCCATTCTCCATCTCTGCTATATAGTCCCGAGCCCCTAAGATTTTCTTGATTATCCAAGAGGCCTGTGAAGGAATAAGCATGAAGAGAATGTGTTGTTGTTTTACATAGTAACCATTAACCCACCTTACCCAAAGCCTATCCTTCTTAGTCGTGAGACTCCACAGTAATTTGCAAAGGGCAACTCTATTCCATTTCCTCATATCTGTTACATTCTAACCTCCTGCTTTGATGGGATGACATAGTTGTTCCCAAGCCACAAGGTTCCTCTTAGATGCTTCTTTTCTAGACCATAAAAAAGCTCTACATGCTGCTTGAAGGATCTTCGTCACTCTTTGAGGAAGCAAGAATATTTGGCTCCAATATGTTTGGATACCAAATAGGACATATTTAATCAACTGAAGCCTTCCAACTAGGAGAGGAGCTTAGCCGACCAACATTTTATTCTAGCCAAGATTTTATCAATTAGAGGTTGACATTGAGTTATTGACAATTTCTTTGCAGATAAGGGTACCCCTAGATACCTGAAAGGTAGCTCTCCTCTTGTCATCCCCATTTCTCTCAGTATTTCCTGATGATTCCTTTCATTAACCCCACCAAAGTAGAAACAACTCTTTGTTTGATTGGCTTGGAGTCTAGATACAGTAGAAAATTTCTGAAAGGCATGCATTAATCTCCTCACAGATCCAATTTCTCCTCGAGTGAAGAGCACTAAGTCATCAACAAAGCATAAGTGAGTAAGAGCAAATCTCTTGCATCTTGGATGAAATTGAAACTGGAGATCTGTTTTAAGTTCCATCATGCATCTTGTGAGATACTCCATACAGCACGAGGCCTTCTTATCTGTGCATGAAGTTAGAGAACACGTTTGTAGGCGTGGGTTCGTACTGAATTATAACACTGTCTGCAACGGGCGTCTCTAAGGCACGGCTCGAGACACGCCGACGACGAGACGGCCCGCTGCAGGAGACAACATCTCGAACCTATCTCGCCAGTGCACGCACTGGACTTTTTTATTTTTTATTTTTTTAAAACGGCGTGTGCATTGCACACGCTTGACCAAACAAAAAAATTAAGGCAATGGCTATTTGTGCAGCAATAGTATAAAACGACTATTTTAGCTGTTTTTTTTATTCATTTTTGTATCTATAAATACCACATAAATTCACACCATACTCACACCACATTCACACCATTTCTCTCTATTTTTCTCATACAATTCTTTTTTTTTTTCCACATGTCTTTCACACAATCATCTCTCATAAATGGATCCAAATAATCCATGGTAGTCGTCGTGGTGTCCCCCTGAAATGGCGGACGAAGATGCATACAAAGGATATACGCCGACGGGGCTTGATTCTATCAACTTCAACTCGCCCGTCGGCGAGTCCTTCCACACTGTCATGGGCGACGAAGACAGTCCCTCGTTCGAGGCGGCACATGCCAAAGGAAAGGGGAAGGCACGGGCCAAAGGAAAGGGCAAGGCACGAGCCGATCTCACCCTTGCAAACGACCCTCCTCCTCCTCCAGCCGCCGGTGCCAAACCACCGACGAAGCGGCACACTTACACTATTGAACAAGGCACTGCCGTCACCTAGATCTGGAAAAAGAAGACATGCAACTCCATTCTTGGCAGGGATCAACATGGCGAGGTATAGTGGGGGGAAGTGGTGGAGAGGTACAACGCCTTGTTCGCCGAAGACCTCAACACAAAGACAGTGAAGAGTTTTTTTCGGGCGGATCTCTACATGGGTGAAGGAGTGGATGATCGCTTACGATAAAGCAATGAAGAAAAGGCCCAGCGACGCCTTCAACGACATGGTCATCGAGAATGCCCAGTAGATATACGAGCAACATCAAGGGAGCCGCTTCAAGCACTTTGGTGCCTGGGAAATCTTGCAGGACTATCCCAAATTCCTCCACGAAGAATTTCCTAACGTTCCCTCCATGAAGCGGACGAAGAATACTGTCGAAGGCGCCTACACTTCATCTGGAATGCTGCACGGATCGAGCAAGGGAATAGAAGAGGAAAGCACGGCTCCTCCCCGCCCATAGTGACGAGACGCGACAAAGGCGGCTGCGAGAGTGGCTAAAGAAAAGGAGGAAAAGAAGGTGACCGAGGAGGCGGAGTTCGGGTCGATGGTCGAATCAACAAATCCCCAGCAAAGCGGCATCATCAAAGTAAAGAACAACCTCGCCGAGACAATGAAGGAGCGTGCTCGAGCGAAGTAAAACGCCACCGATGCAAATATCATCAGCGTGGATACGTCGCATATGACGCCGGACCATTACCATCTGCATATGATGATGGTTGTCGACGTCAAGCGACGTCGATGATGGGCGTAGTTATTTTTTCCCCTACCAACGACTATTTTTTTTTTAATATTTCTAGTAATATTTTTTTTTTCTAGTAATGTAATTTTTTTATTTCTAGTAATGTAATTTTTTTTCTAGTAATGTATTTTTTATTTCTAGTAATATATTATTTTTATTTAAATTAATAAAATTAGAATTTCTTTATTAAAATTAATGTAAAATACAAATTCAGAAATTAGATAGAGACACCCCAAAGAGACAGCCCCACTGCAGCTCACTGTCTCTATCTCCATCACAACCCATAGAGACACCCCACTGCAGAGAGTCTAAGACTTGGATTTATCATGAGGAAGCATAAGTGCATAAGCAACCAGAAGCTACTAGAATAGATGATGATCAATTATCCAATAACTACCAGCGGATGGTGTGGGATCATGCAGGTCCTAGTTATTTTTAACATTCTACTAATATCGAAGAACCACCCAATCCTGCAGCTCAGAAGATTTATGATATGTTGAATTCAACTGATAAACCATTATTCCCTGGATGTGATACTTATTCAAAATTATCTTTCATGACACAATTCATGAGTATTAAGGTAGAAAATCACATCTCTGAGCAGGGTTTTAATCAGTTGTCTGCCTTTATGAAATCAGCTTTACCTAAAGATAATGTGTGTCCCGATAACTTCTATAGTATGAAGAGACAGTTGAGTGGTTTGGGTTTGCCAGTAGAGAAGATTGATTGTTGTGTAAGTAATTGCATGCTTTCTTGGTGAGATGACCATGCGTTGGAGAGCTACAAATTTTGTGGCACATCACGATATAAGAAGAACCTTCGTGCATTTGGAAGCCACCGGAAAAAAACGTGTTCCTGCCAAGCAGACGTACTACTTTCCTTTGACACCAAGATTGGTATGCATCTAAAGCAACAACAGAACATAATATTGTGATAGCAGAAATAAATGAAAATGGGTAGAGGCATTGTCTTCCTCTTTGTTCATTGAATATGTTCATTTGCGTATGCTATATTTGTGTGTTTAAGAATCATAATATTTCTTTGAATATGTTCATTTGCGCATGCTTTATTTGCGTGATTGAGACTTGCATGGGATTTGTGTGTAAGATAACCTTTATTCTCCATTTTGTGAAGTTTTGTTTACTTCTGAATATAAGGTGGTGGGGGTTATCTGATGCACTTTCTTATATTGTGTTCTCACTTTTTTGTTTTTTATGTTTCAATATGAAGGTTTGGGGATATATTGTGAGGACTTCTTTTTTCCATTTTGCAAAAAACTTAAATATTGAGTGATGACAATAAAATAATAAAATCTATCAATATCTAATCCATGTTTGCTTGTTCTTCATGTATCCATATGGAATTAGAGTCATAAACAGTCCCAAGAGTCTGGGTTATCGCTTGTTGAGCTGACCTACGAGCTTTTCCTCTATTGGCACAAGAAGGAAGATGGAAGTTATGCTACACTAAAGGATCAAAAACTTGATGTAAGTTTTAAAATTTTACTTAATATATATAGTGATAATATAATTCATAGTTTATCTATTTTCTAACATATTTTTATGTTTGAATTAGGAGAGAATTCATCAGATTGCTGCTGAGGAAGGGCGATCGAACTTGAACGAGATCTATTTGGAAATTTGTCATCCGTTCAAGTCACGTTGTTATGGGACTGGAAGAGTTGGGCAAAGCCAGCTCAGTAGGAGTTCTACACGCAGCACCGACACTTTGGACGCGTTCTTTCGCAGGAGCTGTTTCGGACCCAGCTGAGCACCTTACAAGAACAAGTGGCGCAACAGCAAGAGGCGATGCAGAAAGTGGAAGAACAACGAGCTGCAGAACGGGAAGCAGAAGAAGCGGCAAGTGAAGCCCTCGAGGAACGGATGACCATGTTTGAGAGGATGATAACGTCGGGTCAATCTCCTCCTCGTCCACCTCCAGCAGCAGATGCATAGTTTTTAGTTTATCTCGATCAATATATTTTTTCTATAGAACTACTTAACAGTTATACTGTTTATTTGGTTAACTCGTTAACTAAATATTATTGAATGTTCAGACACAGTTTTATGAATATTGGACATCTTTAGTATTACTTGGCTATTTGGTGTTGTATATATTTTATTTAAATTGAAAGAGGGTGCAGAAAAAATAATTAAAAAAAAATAGTGCCGGTAAACTGAAAACGTGTCACCTCCATGTGCATTCAGAAATCCGAAAATCAGCGGCGAAATGTTTCTCTCGGTAATTACGGGTGAAAAATCCGTCGGTGATTTGCCGTCTTTGCCACCGGGCAAAATTCGCCGGCATAATTTACCGGCGGAATTTTCCGCCGATAAAATTAAAAAAATTTAATGCGTTTTAAAGGCGGAGTGTGTCCGTCGGTAATCCAATAATCCGGTGAATTTTTGTAGTGATAGTCAACGAGTCAAACCCTTTTTTTTTCAATCCCGCCTTTTATACTTAAGTAAGGCTAGTGTGGTAACTTTCGCTGATGTATTCTATTCGCAAAAATGAGATGAACAAAATAGTGTAAAGTAATGCATAAATTAGTAGAAAGTAATAACACATTTGTAATGCACCAATTTCTTTTATTAATCTGAAGTGAAAATTGGCAAAATTTTGCTATTTATTAGTTTTCACGCCCTATACGAGTAATAAAATAAAGTAGATTTTATTTAAACACCAATTTTATTAAATATTATGTATTTCTTATTCGTACTTGCTATTTGATGTTTTGGTCACAATTTTATGATTAATTAACATAATTTACATGATGTATTAATATGCAACTGTAAATGCATATAATAAGAAAATATTCATTATCATAATTAATGCATTATTTGTATGGTATTTATGCATTAGAGTGTTCAGATTTATGCATTACATTGTGTACTTTTTGATACAACAGTTTATCAGTTTTTAATGCACTAACATTATTAACGTAATGCATTAATATTAATAAGATACCGCATATATTACCACTAAGCTGCTCAAAAAATTTAATAATTTATGAACAATTACAGACTGAATAAATTTCACCTACACTTCATTCCATCTCCACCGGCCCTGAAACCAACCCGTCGGCCGACCACCATCGCCGTCGCCATCTAGGTTTCTCATAACAGCAAAATCTCATCCGAAAATTCTATCAAAAACCATAATTTGACCGAATCAGATTCCAATATGCAAAATCTCTTACACACTTGTAAACCAGCAATATTTGTTTTAACAAATTCAACATGCTACTTTAACCCAACTGTGGGAATGGAGGTGATGACTGGCGGTGGGTGGTATGGTAGAGAGAGAGAGAGAGAGAGTTTTGGTGGGTCGAGAAAAGAGGTGAGTAGATATGGTGTGAGGCAAGCCACAGCGGCATGCTGGAGGACACAATAACAGATATCGATGATGTATCGTTCGATTTGACAGAAAAAAAGAATGAAGAACTTAGGGATTTACTTTTGTTTCAGGTAGGAAATAGCAAGAGAAAGTAGCGCCAACGACGATCGATGGTCATTTGCATCAGCGGTGGTGATTCTGGCCACGACCAACAATTGGTATTCACCGGTGAGAGAAGATGAAAAGTGAGGAGAATCTTTTGGGATTGAAATGGGGGAATGACGAAAACTGAGATTGAATGAGAGTGAGAGTAATTTCCTGATTTAGCCTTCCGTGTCTTACTTTTAATTCATGCTAAAGTTTTAGATTTAATCTAAGCCACACATTTTTTTTCAAATAAGTGAATATAATTAGTTTCTAGTTCTTATATAAGGAGTGGTTCTCATCATATCCACACTATATATATATATATATATATATATATAGTACGGATCTTGTGAGAATAAAATTTATATGAGAACGTGAAAATGATAAATTTTAATGCATTTTTATCACATAGGAAATGCATATGTTGCAAAAATGTAATGCATACATATTCAAATGCATAAACTACAATAATGTAATGTATTAACATCATAATACATAAATTACAATAACTTAATGCATTGTTAAATCTGAACCATTGATTTAGAAAGATCAAGAGTCCAAATTTATTTCATTTCTCACCTTAGATAGCATTCTCACCCCTGTGTGCTTTGTAGGCTACTACACAAGGGACGAAGGTTTATCCGGTACACACCGAAGGTAGCGGCTGTGGGTTCCCACGACATGAAAAAAAAAAAAAAAAGTAAAAAACTTAGTGATTTGAAAGTCAGACTATTAGTCTTGACTTCTTGAGATAATGAGATTGTTTGTTTCCGTTTGGTTTAGTATAGTGAAAGCTATTTTCTTTTTCGAGAAAAGAATCATTTTGTTAAGTTTTCAAAGTATCGTACTACCACTTGATTTCGTTCAAAGATACAAAACTCTTAGCAATAATTTTGTTACCTTTGTGATTGTAGACATCTATCTCTCAATAATCAATATTGTAGAGTCTGAAAATGAATATATGGAAAAACTTATTGCTTATTAAAAATTCTAAGTAAATAGCATATGAAGACGCGAGATCCTCAAGGGGAGTTGGAAGTTGGCACCATATGTTGTGCATCCACCTCACTTAATCTTCCTACACGTGGTAACTCATTTTCATACTTTATAAAATAATTCATAATTAAAAAATATAGCAGTTAAGCCAACCATAGTTTTGCACCATTATCGAGGCATTCAAATCCATTCTGTATACTTCTTCTTACAATTTGTTAACGTTGCTTTATCATTTTTTTATTACACAATATAAATGATGTATACAGATTTTGAATTGTTAATATTTACACGTTTATAATTATATTAATAAATGTTATTAAATGCTTTTTATATTATTTAGAATATATTCTCCACTTTTTTTTTTTTCATTTTGTTCCATGTGATAGTTATCATAATTACATGCTCGATGGTATATTTATATCTTTTATTACAGAAATAAGGGAGGATTTTATAAGTAACACTTCTTAAATAGTTTTTTTTAACCCAAATGGGTATTTGATTTGTGGACGCATGAAGTATAATTTTTGTGGACAAATCAAAATTGGAATATGATCATAATTTTCATGGACGGAGAGAGTATTTATATACGACCGAAAATTATTATATTTTTCATATTTCCTTGTCTATAATAAGTGTAGTGCGGAGGGTGTGACACGTGTGTTAAGAAATATTTAGTAAATATTTTTTGAATGTAGAAAGCGATACATCTCTTTTAATTTATTAGTTTATATAGTTATCATATATTAATATATAAATTATAAATAATTTTATATATGTTTTATAACAAATAAATAGTTACACTTTTTATTGAAAATTTTGATTTCCCCTACATGAACGATTCTAGCTTTGCAAAATTCCTATGTGGCACACACCAAATATCTCAATTCATATTTATCTAAATTCTCAAAAATTTTGAATTATTAAACATAAACTATTATATTTAAAATATCTATTAAAATCTTCTATCCCACATCGATTTTTCAATTAAACTCCACTTATTGAAAACTCTAAAAATTATATAGAATCAATATATATTTTCTCATCCTCCGCACCGTGCACTAATTTAATTTGACCAATTTATTAGTTGGCCGTCAATTGGGAATTAGCCTGTCTACCTAATTAATTGGAAAATTAAAATTAATTTTTTTATCAAATTAAATAAAAAACTATCAAACAATTTCAATTTTAATTCGACCAACCAATAAATTAGTCAAATTATTTTGGAACCATTTATTCGGCTCTTTCTTCTCAAAACTGATGTGGGACAAAAACTATTTACTTCTTAAAAATGATGTTTTGTGTTGATTTTGTATGTGAATTGAGGTAGTTCTTTTTTATAGCAAATATTTTTTTGTCTCACATTGCTTTAAAATGAAGAAAAAATATATTTGAAAATTGTCTAAAAGAATTAAAATGACTTTGAATATCCTTAAGTTTATGAAGATAACATAAAATTATTAAAAAATAAAAGTTGCCCCGTTTGTACTGAATTGGCCCTTCTACGCGCAGAATTCTGGGTTGGAATTGATCCATCGACAAATAGTTAATATGTTTTCTGTCAATTTTCTTAGAAATTCGACGTTTCCAATGGAGAGGATAATCAAACAATTCGAGATGGTGTTTAATATTATTCAAATATGTTTGAAATTTATATACTCGTATTTGTTTCAAACCCGAATAAAAATTTGGCATCTGTGTTCCTTTTCTAAAAAAAGGAAATTTGTCTACCGCCACAGTTTTGAGTCGGAACCAGCCTATTGATCACGTCTTTGATTAATAAGTGCATAATTAATTAAATCCGTTTAGAATTCATATAAACCCTAAAATTAATTTAAACAAAAAATTGATTGTACTATTCGTTCTCGTCCTTAACCCTATAATAATATTCGCTAATTAAAATTATAAATTGTGTAAAGATGGAAACTCAACTACAAATAACTCAAGAATTAGTTTATGGATGATGATTCTGGACTATAGAAAATACATGAAAGAGATACATAAAATAAAAAATTGAAAATAAATAAGAATAAAGAATAGAGATGTACCACGTGAGATCCCAAGTTAAGGTACTCGTCGATTGGGAATTGGTCGTCTACCTAATTAATTGACCAAATTAAAATTAATTATTTTTATCAAATTAAATAAAAATTTATTCGACTATTTCAAATTTTAATTCGTCCAACCAATAAATTAGTCAAATTATTTTGGAGCCATTTATTCGGCCAGCTAATAAATTAGTTCCATACACAAAATAATTATTTATTCAGTCAACTAATAAATTGGTCAAATTAAATTAAAATATTAAAATAATTATTAAATATAGTTATTTATTAGGCCGACTAATAAATAAATTGGTTAAATAAAACTGGTGGAGCAAAAGATGAGAAAATACATATTGATTCTAGGTTTTTTTGTAGGCTTTTTAATAAATGAAGTTTCATTGAAAAACTTACGTGGAACATAATATTTTAGTAGATATTTAAACTAATTATTTTATATTTAAAAATTTGAGAATATAGATAAATAAGAATGGAGTATTAAGAGAAATGCTACATATATTTTTTTCAAAGTGAGAATTATTTTCTTTTTAGTAATATAATATAATAATGATAACATATTTTCCAGATATGTAATATAAAAAAACAAGGAAGTTGCGATAATGGCGCAAACAAAAATGTCGACGAGGAATAAACTCTGCCATGAGGTAATTCAACATAAAGTGGGGCGTACAATGTGTATCTGCGCCCGTCAGCTTAAAGAAGGAATAATGCCTAACCATCCAACTAACTCACGGTAGAAAACATATTACTAAAATAATGGAAGTAAACCCAACTTAAAAAAAAATCAAAATAGTATTGATTTTCCAAATGGACGGTGGATAGTGGCTGGATGCACACTATGTGCAAAATATTTATTCTAGTTTTTATTTTACTTAGTTAAATCATTTTTTAGTGTACATTATTTATAATCACGGAATAAATATTTTTCATTTCTAAATTTTGAATTTGATAGTTAATCATTTTTTTGAAGGATTGATTAAATTTTAATTGCATTTAATCTATATTAGATTTATCTAAAAGTATAAAAATTAAAACTTTCAGAAAAGATAAATTTTAAGAATGATTGATAATAATAAATTCCTAGTAAAGAAAAAACCAACCGTGTTAAAAATGATTGTAAAACTAATACTATATAATTTTACTTATAAATTAATCAAATTTATTTAATTATTTGTTAAATAAAAAGGAACAACAGGCTAAGGAAAAGGAAGAATGAAAAAGCTATCAAATGTAGACGTGTTGTTACTTAGTGGCATTTCAACTCTACCCCGGTAACAAATTTTGAAAAAAAGAAAATACAAAAAGTAGTGCAATAAAATTAAATGGGAAATGAAATGCATACACACGTGTGCCGCTGAAACGAGAAGGGATGCACACTATGTGGTGTTAAGATCCAGGCTCCCGATCCTCAAGTTCTAGTTCTTTTTTCTTTTTTCTTTTTTTTTCATAATTTACAGTGGAGATCAATAAAATACTCTATAATCCTTGAATAGGTATTATGTTTTGAATTATAATTTGTTTATGAATAAGAAGTCTCTATTTAAGAATGCCACTACACTACTACAGAACAATGTAATGTCAAATACATCATTATTTACTTTTAAATACAACAATTAAGGATAAAGTAAGTAAAATTACTAACTTTTGATATACGTTTTCCAATGATAAGGGACATTTATTTTTTTAGTCTTTTCTTTTCTCTAATTTTACCCCTGCCTCGACGTAGATTTTAATTTATGGAAGTCGATTGCCCAATGCAAAAATTACGAGAAAAGTTTTTTCTTTTCTTTTCTTTTCTCTAATTTTGCACCTGCCTCGACGTAGATTTTAATTTATGGAAGTCGTTTGGCCAATGCAAAAATTAATAAAAGTTGATAAATATACTAAAGCAGAAAAAATATTATGTGTGATTCTAAAATTAAAAAAAAAAAATTGTGTATTTAATAAATAAAAGTTGATATATACTGAAGCAGAAAAAAATCATGTGTAATTCTAAAACACAAAAATAAAATTGTGTATTTAATAACCCCTAGTTTAGCGTGTGTCCTTACAAAAAGGGTAATTTTAAACATAGCCCTCATTATACTCTCTATAGCCCCTTAATAAAAATATAATTAAAATATTTTTAATTATAATATTCTAACCCTATAAACCGAAAATTATAGTAATAAATTAATAATTTACATACTATAGCCCCCCAACTCATGAGCAAATGCTTGAAGCACGCAGCCTCTCGTGGGAGTTAACCCAGCCAAGCCAAGCAGATTTTCCAACTCTGCGACATCGTCGTGCCTATCTCATTGATCCTACTGCCAATTAAGATTGTTGTTGTATAGCACTTAATTGTTAAATTCAATTACGATTTATTGACAATAATTCCCCTTTATTCTTTCAATTTCAAACTATTTCATCCTTTTTTTTCTTCTTCTTTGTGTTGTGTTAAATTTCTATCTTTTGTATTTTATTTTCTAGTGTTTAATGCATCGTAATGAAGGGCCCTATGCGGTGTAAGAGACGGAAATTTAGATACATATGAATTCAACATATTTGTCATTTATATATTGTAGTTCAAATGTGCATTGAAATTTAGGATCAATGAATTTCGTAACGAAACTGTGATTCTTCACCTTTTTTTCCCCCTCACTTTTTTCTTCATTTCCCCTTTTTGACTTTTTGATTTTTGTTGTAACATTCTCCGATCGCGCATCACCTGAATCCGTTGATAGAGGCCTCTATTAATGCCTTTACTTGGAAGACTTTTTTTTTTGCAAGCAGCAGTAGGGTTGAAGAATTTACAAAACATTATTCGTTGATTGCAGTTGAGTCGGGTGCTATGAATTTGGGGGCTATAATATACATATAGATTATTAATATTTTGAAGTTTAATTAATTATAATTTTGGAGGCTACAGGAATAAAATAGTACAATTACATTTTTTTATTTAATTATTTAATATGGACTATAAAGAGTAAAATGGGGGCTATATTTAAAATTACCCTTACAAAAATTATCAACTAAGTCCATGACTCCATGACGTGGCCTGGCCCAATTCTTGCAGCTACATTGGGTTGGCCCGAATACGATGTAATGGTCCAATTTGAGCGGGCTGCATTTTTTTATTTCAAAATGACGCTATTGGTCTTTTTTCTTTTTTTTTTTATTTTTTTTTTATTTAAGGCCATATAGCTACAAATAGAGTATAATGTTATTCTTCTTTTTATTTATTTCTTTTTAAGTAAAAACTAGATTTACATTCTTGCATTTTAATAATTTATATACTCTTTCAACTTATTATAACTCATGAACTTCCAAAACTTAACTAAAAGAAAATAAAGCAGTTGGCGACATCATCCATTCTCCATTCAGTTAAGTTACATTCTGTATTTCACCGTCATTAACGTGTTTTTGGTTTACTAGCGCATACACACCAAAAAAAAAAGTACTACTCCACTAACATAGACCAAATCACTTGTTCAAACGCTGTCAGTATTTAATTGTTTTAACTTTATTTTATTTTTCTTTCCTATTTATTGGAATTGAGCCCATCCTTGAAGAATATAGGCTCTCTGCAAATCTTAAACTTCAGCCCATTTATATAAAAAAATATATATATAAATAAATAAATCCAATTGGAAGCACCCTAAATGATAAAACTTGTGGTCAAATTGCATTAAACATGCAACTCGCCGCAACCCTTAATTTCTGGAAAGTGTAACAACGTAATTTTAAGGTTTTTATCATGCAATTCAAAAATTAAAAATAAAACAATTTTATTTGGAGAGCCACTGCTCTTTTTTGAAATATGTAACAACATTATTTGGTAGAATTTTTATAATGCAGTTCAATCAAAACACAGAATATAGCACATACAAATACAAAAATGGGAAACCCTTTTTTATTTTTAGGTCCAAAAAAAAAAGTATAATAAAATGGGAAACCCCTATAGAAACCTGTAAATTTTTGGGGTCCTTATTTTTTGGAAGTCAGAATCGCTTCTAATTGAAATTTGAACATTCACCCCCCTTAAAAGCCCTTATTATTTACCTTTATATGTTGAGCACATGATGATCTTTTCAAACATAGAATTCGACCCATTTAATCCCCTCAAACAGTTATCAAGAGACATACATACTCAAACTCTTCCATTCAACATTCCCCGGATAAAAAAGAAAAGAAAAAGAAAAAGAAAAAGAAAAAGAAAAATGATAATTATTAGAATAGCTAAAGTTATGGTCAACCTAAAAACCTATTAAAATGTGACACCACCATTAAAAAGAAAATGGAGAAAAACATAGAGTGGTCCATCTGAGTTGGTATTGAAGAAGAGAGTAGAAAGAGAGTACTTATAAGTTATAATGATTACTTGGGCTCAGAAAATTCTGTGGTTGAAAGCTACTGTTCATCCAATAAGTGTCAACTGCACTGATACATCATTTTCAGAATAAATTCTTTCATCCAAAATTCCATCAATTCTGCATTTATTATTTCCCTGACTCATCTGGCCTCCCCCCTTTCAAAATTTCATGTTAAATAAATTTCAATCACCATTTTTGGAACCATTCAATTTTCATATTTTTGATGTCTTCTTTCTTTCTGCTGCCAAATTAAAGCCCCTCCAACTTTTTCACAGTTCAGGATAATCTAACGCTCACTTTTTTCTTTGGCATTTACTGCTCTCTCACAAATATTAAAATATTTGGGCAATTTTAACTCTTTAAATGCATATGCAGTTTTACATGAAATTGTAGCTTGGTTGAAGGAATGAGCAATTTTCATAGCGGTTCAACTTCTAATAATAGGAGTAGTTTATATGGCAGTCTTCGTATTTTGTTGAAGATATTCAATTTTGAGACTTTGCTTTTGTTAATTGATAGTAATTGTTGACAAGTCTTGTGTACACATGAATATTTTCAGACAATATTCATATTCTTTTAGCCGTTGTTGGTGATGCACTACTAGTCTGCTACTAACATAATATGGAAAGATTGAGACTTTTTTTTACAGTGAGATTTATTAGTGAACTACACTTCTATTTAATAGTCTGTAAATTAACTATACAAGAAAAGTAAATTAAACACGTGGCTCCACCCAAGATTAATTAAAAAAACAACAACACACACCATTAATAAGATAATTAATTTAAGTTTTTGAAGATGTTTGTTGAAATTACCAATTTTACTTAGGGTTGAGTCACAAGAATTTATAGTTATATGGGGAATATTTGGGCTTGAAATGAATTTATTACACCATGTTGAAAACTAACAAAAAGAACAAAAGACAAGTCATGATACAAACAATCTTTGTTTCTTCTATGATCACTTGTCCATATAGCATAGACATTGAAATAAAATTTTTGATGTCTTTGCCCTCTCATTATGCAGAAAAGAGTAAATGTCACAATCCATGCCAAAAAAATGTATTAATCATTGAGAAGAGGGAGCATGATAGGCAAATGTTATGCTATCACAATTACTAAATTGAGGTTTCACTCATAAAATGCTTACTTTTAGGTTTGTGATGTTGTTGGTCATTGGATTGAAAGTCACACTCTCCTACTAGATAAATATTGGAAGGTGGAGGTTTTGTTCTCTCTCTCTCTCTCTCTCATGTACACACTCACGCGTACACACACTGTTAAATTTGATTTTGTATTGAGGTTACATGTAAGTGGAGTTCGAATAATTTAATCTTTCCATGCTTAATTAATATTCAGTCTTTATTTTTCAGACTGAAAATTTATGCTTTAAGAAAGAAAAAAAAATGGAACTTAATATTTTATAAAAACCGAACACAAACAAATTAATTATCATCATGAATGATCCAACATTAAGTATAAATTATTTTGACTTGTTATATAACCAAAGTACCAAACCCAAAGGGATCTCTTTCGTATCATTCGGCACCTCATGTCTTGTCCGAAAAAATATATTTCATCTCAACAATATGATTAATTAGTACCTCATCCATATATATTTTAATTTGATGTTGATATGTCACGACATGAGGATAGGACTTGATTATATTATAATTACTCCAATATTATTGAAAGCTTGGATTTGTCGAGCATGGGTGGTCACGTACGTTTTGGCATATGTGAAATTAAACTTTAAAATTTGACAAGAAATGGTGTAAACTGTTGTTGTGCCGGTTCCTAAGTAAAAAAAAATTGTTTGGAATAAATCATTCTTGACTTATGATTAAATATTATAGAGATATGCATTTGTTAGGGACAAAAATATCCTTATGAAGGGTTGCTTTCGCATTAAAAGCAAGAAGGTTCAAACAATTAATTGTTAGCATTCACATTCCATTTGTAGCCTTCATGCCCTATCTAAAGAGTATGTGTGACAATTGTAGCATCGAAATCAAATAAAATAAATGAATGAAGACGGCAAGAATTTAATCCCCATCTTAGCTATTAATATCACGACACACACGAAGGCTATGGGAGCTAGGAAATTCAGTCATAAAACTTAATGTTGGAGAATTTTAACTTATTTTTATTTTATTTTGCAAGACAATAAATAAAGACATACTTTTGGCCATATGAGACGAAATTTTGTGGTTTAAATCGGTTGAGAAAGAGCTCGTAGTCCCGGCTATATATAGGTTTGGGCAGGATTTATAATTTCATTGAGATAGTTGAAATAATATACTCTACTACAAATTTAGAAGTGTTCAGAAAGTTTGTAAAAATCTGATCTTGTAGCAATATTTTCTTGAAAAAGTAAAGTAAAAATAATCTTATTCATCTTTGAGATAAGTTGCTCTAAAAAACGGCTAAACTATGATTGTTTTAATTGCAAAAAATTATATACCTACAATATCTTACTCTGGATATTAAACATATATCTACTTACAGTATAAGATTTCACCATGCTTTAACTTGTTTATAATATTATGACGGTATAAGTTTTTTTAAAGGTAATTATATTATATTACATATAATTTGAGAGAGAGAGAGAGAGAGAGAGAGATGACTCTTGGCCCCTTCAAATTGCAATAACTCATATAAATATATATGGGTCAGAAAGGGGCAGAGGGAGGATGGCTTGGCCATCAAAAAGGCAATAGGAGTCAACCACCACCAAACTAGTCAACAACCAAACACAAATTCACATGCATGCCCCTTTCTTTTTTATACTACTATATGTTAACATTTCCCCCCATAAAAGGGGGAAATTTATATATCATAATTAGAATTTGACTCAAGCATATCATAAATTAGTTTGTAAGATTGGTGGGTTGATTATCATTATTTTACTATTGCAAATACTTTAGAGTTAAGATATCCAACAACCATTAAGATGTATGTGTATATTGCTTATCTATATTGAGCTCAAACTTTGTAATGGATGTCTTGAGAAATTTCATAAACTGGACTAAATATTTTGAAATCTCGTACTAATGTATTTTAAGGAATTTCATGACACATAAAATTTAGAAATTAATAAAATAATTTTTTAATATACATTTCAAGATTCGAAGTTTTTTAATTTAGAAACACCATTTAATGTCCCAACGTTTGAAGTTGTTTACAATAGTGTCCCAACGTAAGCATAATAACAAATTAGTACCCAACGCTTCATTTTTTTCAACAATAGTGTCCCACAATCATATTCCGGTCGCTTTCTGCCAGGTGGCTCGCTGGAGAGTCCACGTCATATTTACACATGGAATTGAAAAAATAAAGAACTCCATTTGATCTTTGATCTTTGCGCATATTCATATCTGGTGAATTTAATTGGTTGAGGAATTTGATCTTTGCACATACTCACATAAATTAACAAACATTTTGCAAATATATTTAGTACTTCAATTTTTTTGATTTGCAAGTAGATAATTAAAATTGAGGAAAAAGAAGTTGTGTTGTGATGTGAAGGTAAGTGTGGTGGGGGACCGTGGGGTAAAAATAAACCATGTGTGTGTGTTATTTATTTTGAAAATCGACGTGTAAATATAAAGTGGACTCTCCGGCGAGCTAGCTGGCAGAAAGTGGCCAAAAAGTGATCGTAGGACATATCGTTAAAAAATTGAAACTTTAAGTACTAATTTGTTATTATACTTACGTTGGGACGCTATTGTAAAAACTTCAAACGTTGTAACATTAATTAAATGATTTTTTTCCAACCAAAATAAATACATGAAAATGAAATAATTTCATCAAATCTTTTACATATACATGTAAAGTTTGACTGTCTTAGGAAAGTGTGATATTAAAAAATAATTTAGCCATGGGTTGCCATTTCCCAAATCCTTAATTCCCTCACAAACCCTAAATTTTATAAACACTAGAAACAAGTGAACCATTAATTAAATCCAATATTGTCCACATTTAGGCCAATTTACTCTTACCTAGACCTAGAAGTTATAGTCTCTTTATATTCTTGTTTTTGTTTTCTTTTCCCCAAGTACCTTAATGTATTTAACATTCTCTAAGCACTAAAATATCTCATTCAACAAGGTAAATTTTGTTGTCCTCAAGTGTCTTTAAAGTATTGTTTTATGTTACGAACTCGATTTCATGTAGAATTTTGAAAAATGACATATATATTTATTAAAAATTGAATTTCAATTAATTTCGGCATTAAATAATTAATCTGTTTATATTTTGGCTGAATTAATTAGTTAGTTAGAGCTTTTGAAATAAACGAGTGGCGGAATTATGAGTTTTACTAGGAAGTCATTTTGGACGAGGTTTCAGCTGTTTTTTACTGCGGTCGGCCGGGCAGTCCCTCCGGGCAGCCTGTGGAGCTGCCACGTGTACTTTACTTTGCCTTTTACATTCTCTCTGGGCCACCGTCAGGTCCATTTGGGCAGCCCACTGGCTGCCCATAAAAGCCCGTTCTCTCCCCCCTTACCTTTTCATTCACATTCTTCCATCATTACCCTCTCTCTCTCTCTCTCTCTCTCTCTCTCTCTCTTCAGTGTGTGTTGTGTGTGCACTTTTTTTCCATGGGAGCGAAGGAAAAGACTGCAGAGCAGAAAGCAAGCCTGGAGCTTGCTCAACTACCAGGTATGTAAATACTCAGACACACGCGCACACACTCCCACAAATGTGACACAATTTTATTTAACATTATGATTTTTTACTAATTTATTTCTGCATGATCTTTTCTTGTAACGTTGATGTGATTAAGCCATTTTATTAAAACTACTATTATTATATTAGAATTATATACGCAGCTAAGATATTCAATTCTCGCCATATATATATGCAGGCTATGGCTCCGTCAACACAAATTTGAAGAGCTTTGATCAAGAAGAGAGAATCCCGGCTTATGGTAGCCCGCAGTCGCTACTCGTGTACTCGTACTAATTGGGTGCTATCCTACCTGAGCTTTTTTGTTGTCATTTTTTCTTTAAATTTTTTTAATTTTACATTTTTTGACTTGTTGCCTTTTGTTTTTCTTCCTTTCCATGTCTTCTTGACCTTGTAAGACCTTTTCTTGACCTTGTAAGACCCCGTATGTTGTCGGGTCTTGCTAATTTTCGTTTCTTTTCGGATACAACACCAGACTCTTCTGATGATGAACGTATCCATTTTCTTTCTTCATTCCCGCCCAACTCACGTTCTCCTTCCTTGTCTATCCCTCCTGAGCTGTCCACACATTAGAGTTAGTACATACATTTCTTAGCTAGTCGAGAAATGGGATCATCATAGAATAAATTAACTCAAATTATATTGTAAATAATGTAATTCGATATATATATATATATATAATGTGCGTATATATATATCTGAGAAACATTTTATTCAGTAGAAATTGCACAGTATATATTCTCGTGGTGGGCCCATGAAATTGAATTATGTTACAAGGGCAGATAGCCAAATATAGACATGCTGTGGATTTAAGGCCCTCAAATTTTGGTTGTTTTATACATATGTTGTTGGGCAAAAAAGTAGTATGAAAAATAAATATTGTCTCACTGAAAATCTGTTTCTATGAATTTCTCTCTCGTGACAACTATTGCACGATAATCATTGGATTCAAATTTTTTATTTTATTTTATATTATCGTTACGCAAAATATATCTTCAACTTCACTGTCTAAATGCGCAAAAGATATATATATATATATATATATATTATATATATATATATATATTTTGCATGAACTTGGGAAAATTAGTCAAGCTCGAATTATCTGCTATATTTATCTATTATGGCAAGTTTTTATTTATTTATTTTTTCTAAAAAAGTTTATTGAATTTAATTTTTCATTTAATCATAGTATCTTATAGTACAAACGTGCGTTGCTGAAATGAAACACGTATTCGAAAATTACTAGTCGCAATAACATCATTAACATGTGAGAACTGATCAAATTGAACATGAATTGAAAAGATGGGCTGCACATGCACTTGTTTTATTTCATTGCCATTAAAAATATATAATCCAAAACTGCAATATTTTTATCTGGAATAATTAAAGTGTAAAAGACAAATCTTTTTAGAGTTGAATTCCAGAAAACAGAGTCAATAACTTGTTGTATTATTTTTATTTTTCTTTTCTTTACGAGAGAAAATGCATTGAAATTTTTCTGAAGACTGAAAAGAAATTAAACGTCTTTCTGAAAATAGGGCCCCTTTTCTTATCTCTCAGTTTCAACATTTTCTGAGCATTTTCTGCAAATATACAGTTTAGCTTTGATATCTGGATCTTCTTATGACGATGGCTTTGTATTTATTCATATTAGGCCCAAAACTGTTTTTAATTTTTTTGTTGCGGAAGTTACAATTCCACCTTCAATTTACCATAAAAATTTGCAATTTGAGGTTTAAAGAAACCTTATTATGTCCTTAAAAAAAACTTATTATGTAATAAAGTATGTGTTAATTTTATTTTATTCTTCAAAGTACAAAATAATGGTGTCTCCAAGTTGGGCTACGAAAGGTAGACAACTTTTTACATGTTCAACCACATTTCTTCATTCCCCTAAATCTATGGCTATGAGAGAGTATCATGCAACTAGATCTTCTCCATAATTTACTCTAAGAAAAATTGGATAGATTAGTCAAAGTAATAAGTGCACTAGAAGTAGATTATGAGCTAGCAATTAATCTTGCAAAATATGTATCACATCCATGTTATTTAGAATTTTATTTTTAAATGTATCAAGTATTTTTTTTTCTCTTACGAATAATCAGTATTTTCTCGTTACATACTTTACTATTTTTTACCTTTATAAGCATCAAACATTGAGTTCAATTAACAGTAGTGCTAAATAAATTTAGCAATTGAACTCGAGATGAATGTTCAAAAGTTTGATATGTGCGAAGATTGAACAAAATAAGATAATACGAAAAAATAAAATAACATGATACGAACTTACTAAAATGACCTAATAATGAAAGTGGGCATTCTTGTGTACTCACAATAAAGTGTGAAATTGTAATGATTTAGGGTGATGTGATTACAGTATTGTAAGATATATGGGCCCATTTGTGGCAGACTATTTTCCCATCTTTTAGTAACATAGTAACATGGACTTTTCGCACCAAATCATTCCTCTCAAAGACCCTTTTCACAAAAGCTACTACAATTTTTTTTCGTCAAAGGGCACTCTCAATAATGCCTAGATAAATAAATCAAACTGTGCTTAGATTTGTACACAATTTTTACATCAAACATGGGACCGGGTGTCGCGCACACACACAAAAAAAAAATAATAAAAGAAATAATAATAAAAAAAAAACAACTTAATAAAAATAATTTGGTTAAAAAATGTGTATATTAAAATCTATTATAATCATTGTATAAATTTATTTTATTCAGAATGCATTCCAAATAGTGATGCAGTTTGCCTCGTCATACGATTTGATTTAGAGTCACCTTGAAAGATTATTAGTCATCTAAAATCAGTTGTTCTATGTCTTGTTCATCCCTTAAAAGGGTGCTAATAGAAATCTAATTAATGACATAAGTATCAATTTAAGTCATAATGAAAGACCTCAAGTAAAATGTGCTATGTAGTCAAACATGTTTCTGAATTAGTTAATGCTAAGAAGTATTTTTGAAATTTATATAATGTAGTGACAAATAATTTTTAAGATTAAACTGAAATTTGAAATAAATAGTATCTATATTTATGTTTTTAAAAATATCATTATATTTAAAAAAAAAAAGTTTCCATGAATAGAAATCTTCAGACGGAAAAGTAAAACTCCTGCTGCATTAGTGCTACGTCCAGAAAGAAAAAAAAATACTATTTCCTATTAAAAAAATGGCATAAAATTGGTCCTATGAAGTAAAGGTTGATTTCGGGTTGGGCTGGTCGGCCTGCTTATTATGGGCTTTAGGCATCCTTCTAATTCCCCCCCCCCCCCCAAATAATCTGCAAACACTCCAATCTTTTCTTTTGTTTGATATAATTAATTTTATATTTTTATCTATTAGAGCACTCACAGCGGGGTCGTCCGTCGGGATTGATCCCCCCGCTCACCTCCCTTCTTTTGATCCCGATAAGTCGATCCTATTATGGCGTCTTCGACACCACGGGTTCAATGAAGGGGAATGAAGGCGGTGTTGATCTTTAAACACCCCTTTCGACCTCATGTTGCTGCACCTTACGTGTCCCCATTTGTCCCATCATTTTTTTTTTACTTTTTCTGAAAAAAAAATAAAAAAAATTAAATCCATTCAATCTACCAATGATTATAGACCCGTGGTCTTACTCAACCCCACCACTGTAGAATATAGACCCAGGGTCTTACTCAACCCCACCATTGTAGAATATAGACCTGGGTCTAACAACACCCTTATTGTGGATGCTCTTATATATACTTTAATTTTTTTTTGGTAAATAATAGCAGTATTTTATTTCACAAAAGTGAGCAACGAAATAAATACAAACATCTTCGAAACAATAAAAATCCAAATAACAAACTACATCATTATAATTTTGAAAACTTCCATATACTCATTCAATATGTAGTTTTCAAATCTAAATTTGTTTAGAATTTTTCTACATCTCGATTAGAATTGTGACTTTATTGTATATACTTGTCGCAAACTTGTTGGGTAATAGTACTCGATGAAAATCTGAACACTACAAAGTTAATATTAACTAAAATAAGTAAATATTGTTCTTTTTATGTCTATTTGAATCGTTTCGTTGGTTTGAATCGTCTTGTTGGTTTATGGTAAATTGATATCCCTAATCTTAATCAAAGGCAGAGAAAGATAAATTTACATTTTTAGGATTTCCCCCCTTTTTAGGTATCTATTCATATATTAGATTCAATGTGATATGAGTAGTATTTTCTAGCAGACACTGATCAAAATTTTAGAAAAATATGATCGAAAGATAAAGAGAATTCCAGGTAGATATGTTGATTAAATATATTTATTTAATTTTTCGTAGAGATTTTCAATTACAAAAATTTTATTGGCCTCTTAAATGCTAATTTGCTTATTTTTGTTTTTTTAAATTTAATTATTGATGCTACTTTTAGACTACTTTAAAAAATAATTTTATTGTTCACAATTATTAAAACTAAGAATGAAAATGGGTTATATAATTTGTATTTAGAAATTATGAATAATAATCTATTAAGAATTGAGATATAGTATATAATATTAATATTATGAAGTAATAATACTCAAAGCTTTAAAGAAGTGTGAAGAATAGAGATAAAGATAGTAATAATAGATACAATAACCTATTCGAACACACTGTGGCCGGTCATACGCGTTAATGAAAGGAAAGTTAACCGTAAAAATGAAAATAATCACATTTTCCCTTAGGGTTTATGATTTCCCAATTAGGTATATTTCCTTTTCAAACAGTATATATTACCTTTTTTTAGCTTGTGTGGCTGACCATAATGTTTTCAAATAGCACTATGACGGTTCCAGTAATGAGTGACTGGTGTGTGAGGGGGAGGAGGAGGGGGAGGGAGAGAGATATACCACTAGCGATTTTTGAACTTAAAAACCTTTTCAGTTTGGTTTGCTCAACAACTGAGGAGTTTAGTCGGAGCTGGTCGCACAGTAAGGTGCACAACTGACTTCTTTGAATGAGGGTCAGTTGTGTGCTCTAAACTGTGATTTCAAAGAGTTAAGCAATGCAGAAGTTGGTAGAATTAAAGTTCGTTACTTAACTGAAATCTTTAAAAGGGAAAGGTCAAGTTCACAAAAACTTAGTGCAATTTTAGTAAATATAGTTTTGTATGCAAGGTCAGGTGGTTAGTAAACTAAATATAAATACAGGAAATAAATGAACACAGTATTTTTACGTAGTTCGGAGATTGATCTCCTACGTAGTTCGGGGAAGTCCACTAGATAAACTTACGCGTGATTATCAAACGTTGTGCTTGGTTTACGGGCACCAAACGTCCTAACCAGTTCGATTACGGGTTCGAACAAGACCTTACAACAGTTTTGCGGGCAAGTGTACAACCTACAACTCTTTTCCGGGTAAGAGTAAATCCTGGGATTAGATTACGGGTTCTAAGGGACCTAGAGGGTGGGGTTGGTGAGGTTTCCAACTATGAAGCTTTCTACACTGAAAATAGTAGAGACTTCTTTCTAAAGCTTAGAGACTCAATCTGCAAAAGAGAGTCTGCTTAGAAACTATGCAAGAACCTACAAATCTAGACTCGATCAAAGAATTTGGATTCTGAGAGGCTAGAGGGGAAGAACATGAGGAGGACTGGTCACTCTACTTCGATTAGTACTTCTCCCCAATTGTTCTTGCTTGGCGAGAAAGATTCTGCTTCAATTTGATGTCTGCTTCTTTGCGCGTGTATTCTCTTTTATTTCTCGCAATGGGGGGACCTCTATTTATAGAGAGGGAGATCAATTAGCCGTTGGAAAGAGCCGTTTGATCTCTGTCAATAAGTATGGGACTCCACTTACTCCACAGTAATCTTTCCTAAAATGGTAACTGCAACCCTTGCTCTATACAAGTCCTCGTGGTCGGTCCATTTATCGATACAGGTTGTCTTGTACTTCTGAGTAGATTTGAATTTTGAATATGAACTCTTCCTTCTTCAATGTCTTCTAAGGCTTCTCTTCTGACTTTTGGACGTCTGACTTCTACATAACTTCTCGACATGCATGAACTACATGGATCAGTTCTGGAGTCAGTCGAGTTCTGGTTCGACTGATTGACTCGATTACGAACTGTCTTCTTCAGTCTGACTGACTTCTTTTGCTTGAATCCTGTAAAAACAAAATCCCTACGCTCAAACAATGAGCTCTAGCTAAGTTCAGACTGATGGCTTCATCTACTCGGTTGGGGTCAGTTGGATTTTGGGATAAATCAAAACTTTTATTATTTTTCCCAACACACTACACAGATAGATATACATATGAGACATGAGAAATTATTATATGAATATAATAAGTAATCTATGTGTATTATTATAAATTAATAAAGCCAAAAATACGAGAATAAAGAAAAATCGGAACGAAGTACTGAAGAGAGAACCCGTTTATTTTCCTATTATTAATTGATTTCTCCCTATTATGTATTGTCACTATGATTAAAGTATACTAAAAAGACTTCTTTACTTATGTATGTAGAATCCATAACATTTTTGTTAAATAAACCTGACCGTAGGTTCAACATGCGTTTTTTTTTTTTAGGGTATAGCTTCAACATGCGTTAATGAAATAATTTTTACATTTTCTAAGATTAGACAATGACAGTAAATAGAAAAGCAAATGATAATAGGGGAAATAAAAAATGAATTGGCTATTGCATTAAATAACTGAATAATCCACTAGGTAGTACGCACTTTCTATAAAAGAGAGGTGTTTCAGAAATAATTGAAATTCTTCAATTCATCATTAGTACTATTTGGAAAAGAAAAGATAAAAATGAAATAGGATATGCAGTCAATTCAAAATATGACTGCTTTTTTTAACGCGGACAATTTTTTTGTCTGATAAGAGAGACATATATGTATTTATTTTTTATTCCGAAAACCATTGGACATGATATTTTCATCTTTTAATCGTATATTTTTTGTTACATTTTTTTTTGCTTGAAATTAAAGTAAGATCATGGATAATGACGATCGTCATTGTTTTTTTTTTTTTTTTTGATGTCGTGGGAATCCGCAGCCGCTACCTTCAGTGATCATCATTGCTTTTATGATCACAAGATGGTGATCGCCCTCATAGCCTATTGTAAAGATCACAGTGAGAACGCATTTACAATCGCGGCGGAGGAAATGATCACTGAAGGAGTGGGCAACGTGGCAACACCTCATTGGACAATGGATTAGCCGTTGCCCATTTCAAACAACCGCTTTTTTTTTTCATTTAATGTTTTCATCTTTAAGTACACTTTCAACTTTCACTTCATTTTCATACAATTCTACACATTTCTTATTCAATATTTTTGCAATCTCTCATTTTTAATCCCAAAAATTCTGTCGGACAACAATCGTTTCTACAAAAAAATGGAAGAAACTAGAGCGCTCGCTCTCGAAGCAGCTCAATTGTACGCCAAAATTTGCACTAAAGCCGATGAAGAGGAGGTTGAGAGTGAGAAAAATAACAGCAGTCATATTTCGGGATCGCGAGGAGCCGAGGATGCTCATGCCCATATCGTGGCCGATTATTTTGCAAGGTTTCCAACATGGGACAACGACATCTTCCAACGTCAATTCGCATGAGCAAAAGGCTATTCAACATGATCTATCACACGGTAGAGGCCCGAGAGAGTTATTTTCAGTAGAGCCTGGATACCACATGAAGATTATGACTCTCTGCGCTCAAAAAATGTACGATATCGTTGCGGTAACTTGTAAACAGTGGTTGTGTTGATCAATACGATTAGTAATTACGAATCGGCGACCCAACGGGGCGTGACTCTCTTAACCATTCATGCACTGTGATTATGTCCACATTTGCTCCAGAGTATCTAAGGGCGCTAATGTCGAATGACTGTGCCCACCTTTAAGAGATGAATGAAATGAAACACGACTTTCCCGGCATGTTTGAAAACATCGACTACATGCATTGTCAATGAAAGAATTGTCTGAAAGGGTGGAAAGATGCTTACACCAACCAGAAGAAGGGCATTCAATGGTTATGCTTGAAGGTTGCTTCTCAAGAGCTGTGAATTTGGCATGCATGCTTTGGGATCGCCGGCTCAAATAAAGACATAAATTTTGTTGAATTAGTCGGATATGTTCAGTAACGTTCTGAAGGGAAATGCGCCGGTGGTGACTTTCAAAGCCAACAACACTCACTACAACATGGGCTATTAACTTGCTGACGAGATTTATCCACACTGGCCGACCTTCATGAAGACTCTCCCATGCACGAATGATCCGAATAGAGCTTTGTTTGCCTAGAAACAAGAAGTCATACGCAAGAACGTGGAAAGAGCTTTCGGCGTTTTAAAAGCTTGTTGGGTTGTAATATGTAGGCCGACATGTTCATGGTTTTGAGAGAATTTATCAAAACATTATGTATGCTTGTATTATCTTGCATAATATGATAGTTGAAGATGCGGGCTAGAATGTAATAATTGGAGCCCAAAATAAATATCAACCTTGACACTCGATGTAGGAACAAATCAAGGAGCGTATAATACATTTTGACAATGTTTGTAAAGGAAATGAGCCCTTCGCGATGCTAGAGCCCATGTGAAACTTGAAGATTATTTGATCAAATAAATGTGGGCACCTTTCCATAATTAACTTAATATTTTTGATAATTTATGTGAATTTTCATTTATGTAATTATTTTTAATTAATGTAATATTTTTTATTTCTCTTAAAAAAATATTTGCATTTTAAATAAAAATGTACAATAAAAATGAAAAAAAGATAGGTTGGTGATCTCCATTATAAGAAAAATGAAGAGATCGACTCAGAAGCGCAATGTAGTGTGGTAAGACGCTTCCCCTCCAATCTTGAAGTTGAGGGTCCAAGTTATGTGTGCGTGCATTCTAACTCAAAAAAAGAAAAAAAAGAATAATGAAGAGATTAGAGATCATCATGATCCTATTTTTAATATTATAGTGATCACCATGAACAAGATGGTCCGTTGCCCATAGTCTAATACTTTTAGCTACAATGAAAATGAAATCTAGGGACAAAGAAAGGGAATCATCCTTCACAACATAGTTTTTGGCTTGTAGAATTTTATGAGACTATTATCTGAAGAATACCTAAATTAAGTGGATAATATTTTTTTCTTCCTTAAATGTAGATTAATGACCTAGCTATGATTCAATTGCTTATTTTTTTTTAAAAAAAATATGTTTTGAGGAGAGTTTGGAGGAAAATTTGAAGAAATAAATTGTATAATATTGTGTGGATAAAATTTTACTAATAAAAATGGAAGTTGGGAATATATTTTTTTTGAACTGCTGAAGTTATAAAATTTTGAAAAATGTAGATTTTATGATAAATATAAGCGGAATTTATTTTCATATATGAGCAACTCCAAGGGTTCACTCCATTGTAGAGTGAAATGTAGAGTAATGTGTATTTTGTTTCCAACAGTTCACTCTATATTGAAATATTCCATTTTTATATCTTTTTAATATTAAGTTTATTTTTTTTGAAAGGAGTATTAAGTTTATTTTTAATATAATCATTATATATGAAACTAAGTTAATAATATTCGATTACAAAAATTGACATATATAAATATATTAAATTCAAGAATAAACACTTCAATATGTATTTTATTTTTATGTATGTTATGTTATCGCACTTATTTTTATTTTTAAGAATTTCATGTTATTGTATTTACATGTATTCTATGTTATCGTTAAATGCAAAAAGTTATTTAATGTCTACATTCTATTGTATTTATATGAATCTAAAATTATAAAATAATTTTATAATAAACATAAAAGATAAAATTAAACATAAAATAAAATAAACATAAAAGATAACCAAAAAGATAAAATTAAACAATAAAATAAATAAAATAAAAGATAAAAGAAAAAAAAGGAATGTAGTAGTGAACAACGACGCGCTACATGTAGCAGTGCACTGTTCATCTTCTAGAAATATAGCGTTAAAGTGAGGACCTTTGAAGAGCATGTTATCACTGCAATAGCGTCGACCGCTAGTTTGAATTTATTGTTGGAGTTGCTCTAAGTCTTCCCACTCTGCATCATATATTTTTTGAAAAAAATAAACAATAAAAATTGAGTGGTGCTCAATATCCCTCTTGGTTCTGCACCTCTACTTTTTATTTTCCAATTAATCTGATTTATTTTGTTCCTTAAGAAAATACTTTAAGTGAGCGTCATTTTCTAAATTAATAGCTAGATATAATCATTTTCAATCGCATCTTCGTCCACAATATCCTTCATATATGTTTCTAGCTATCATAATATTTATTGAACTATCTATATCAAGATAACTAGATAATTGCTCCTCGAAAAAAAAAGAAAACTAGATAATTGTGTGTTGACAGAGAAAAAGAGAGAGCGATAGAGCTAGGTACTAAGTAGCTAGCTCCTATTCTAGTAATGTCTTTTTCTAGAAGGCCAAATCGTACTTATATCCAATTATATGTGTGGAGTGTAGCTTTGCATTGAAAATGGATGTTGATTAATTAAATTTTTATTCCCTAAATTCACGATAAGTGTGATTCATAGAAAATGACACATGTTTTAAAAAATAGAGAATGAGTGAGAGTAAATAAGAAAGAAAATATTGTGAGTGAAGAATTAGACTTACAATTATATTTGGTGGAGGATCAACTAACTCAATGTTATTTGGTAAATAAAGAGACTTTTAAGGATAAAGGGGTAAAGAGTCATGTCTATTTTTCGCTGGACCACATTTTTCGTGGACGATCAAAAAAGAAAATCGGACCACACTTATCATGGACGGAGAAAATATATATTATCAAGTTTAAATATAATACTCCCTCCGTCCCGCTCATTTTGTCCCCTTACTGTTGGGCACGAAAATTAAGAATAAGGATAAAAAGATAGAAAGTGGATAGCTCCCACCACTTCTAAAGGATTCTAAAGGATAAATTCTTTCCTTATTTGATATGTGACAAATTGAATGAGACATTCATTTAAAGAAAGTGAGATAAAATGACTAGGATAAAGGGAGTATACGTGTAACACGTACTTATAACCCAAAGAGAGAGCGATAGAGCTAACTAGCTAGCTCCTGTTCTAGCAACGTCTTTTTCTAGAAGGCCAAATCGTACTTATATCCAATAATATGTGTGGAGTATAGCTTTGTATAAAAAATGGATGTTGATTAATTAAATTTCTATATAATATCAAGTTTAATATATATGTGGTGAACGTATGTATAACACGTACATAATTTGTTTGGTATTAATTTATAGGGTGTCTAATGTCTGAATAGTACAGAGTGAAATTATATTCAAAATATACATGAGCAAGTAATGTGGCTTTGCGAATAAATTTGCAAGCATGCCACATGTACCAATATGGACTATTAAATGTTATAATAAAACTAGTATATAACTAGTCGAAAGTCGATAAGAATATTTGTTAAGAACGTAATTGCTTTTGTAGTTATAAAAAATTTGTATACTTTGAAAGTGAAAATCATTAGTTTTTCATTAATTCAATAAAATTATTTCGCGATTCTCCCGTCTATATTTATTATTTTTCATATTTTTAGTTTAATTTAGTCCTCATGCATGGTTAAAACTGTTAGCCACAATTTTCTTGGTAGTTATAGAAATTTATTTTGAAAGTGAAATATTTAGTTTTAATTTAATTTAAGAAAATTGTTGCGCGATTGTTCCGTCTTTATTTACTACTCCCTCCGTTCGAGCACAAACGTCCAGTTTGTGCTGAGCACGGAGTTTAATAAAGCTGATAAAGTAGGTTTGAGTGGGGTAAAAATTACAATAGGAGTATTGTTAATAAAGTTGTTTATATTGCTAATCTTGTTTGCTCCTTTTCTTCTCTTTCTTCTTTCCTTTATTTCTGGCTCGATTATTCCCTTCTTGCCATTATGTTGTTTTATTTTCTGCTGTTCATCTTGTTTATTTTGTGTTCTTATTTTATTTTCTGTTCTTGTTTTATTTTCGCCCCTTTTTTATCTTGCAGATTATTGTTGCTGCTGTTGTTTCATTTCAATTTAATATTGCAACTGTTTTTTTTTATGAAAACAAATGCAGTCAGTGAATAAAAAACAGAAAAAATGAAATGAAAGACAACAAGGCAGTAAATGAGGCAGTGATTTGATAAGAAAAAACAAATGAGGGAAATCATCATATTAAATCCAAGAGTGAGAGATATTTTACACCAAATCAAAACTTCCCACTAAAAATAGTTTTGGTGGGAATTTTGAACTATACCTAACCCAAAAAAGAAAGCATAAATAGCAGCATTCATTACAACAAGATTTTACAAAAGCATTCAATACTCTACATTCTCCAAAATGGCTCCAAATTTGACAGAAGAAACAAGGAATATTGTGGCACAGTGGCTCATCCAAAACTCAATAAATGGAGGTTTTCGACATGGTGCACAGACAGAAGCTGCTTCTCTCTTCCATGTGTCCATCCGCATAGTAAATCGAATTTGGAAAGCTGTTGCACACTAACAAAGCCTAGGCATACCCGTCAAAGTGTAAAACATGAAGAAAGGCTGCCATCATCCCAAAAAGCTGTTGGATGAAGAAAGAATGAAGGCTTTGTCAGTTCGTCAAAGAGGCAGTATAAGAAAGGTTGCTAAAAATCTTAAATTTCAGTTGGTTTAGCTCATAGCTTTGTCAAAAACAAACACATAAGGGCACACACAAATGCTGTGAAACCTTTCCCGACAGAAGCAAACAAGTTAGAGAGGTTGAAATGGAGCATTAACATGCTATCTTGCATCAGTTCAAATGGAAAAATTGCATTTCAGACCATGTACAATATCATACATATTGATGGGAAATGGTTTAATCTCAGTAATGAATCATTAAGGTATTACAAAGTGGCATGGGAGAAAGAGGTTTACAGAAGCTGCAAATCAAAGGCACACATTGACAAGATCATGTTCTTGAGTGTAGTTGGAAGACCACAGACAGACAAGGGTGGGAATCTGATATTTGATGGGAAGTTTGGGATTTTTCCATTCATATTCAAGGAACCAACAGTTAGAAACTCCAAAAATAGAAGCAAGGGTACAATCATAACCAAACCAATTCAATGCATTAACAGAGATGTCATGAGAGACATTTTCCTACAGCAGGTATGCATTTTTTTTTTTCTATCAGAATGTTTTGTCCATTCATCATCTAGTCTAATGCATAATGTTGCAGGCAATTCCATGCATAATGCAAAAATGGCCAGAAAGTGTGAGCAAGAATATTCTTATTCAACAAGACAATGCAAAGCCACACATCAAAGATGATGATCCTGAATTTCAAGCAATAGCACACCTCAATGGATTCAACATCAAGATAATCCACCAACCACCCAACTCTCCTGATACCAATGTTAATGACTTGAGATTTTTCAGATCCATTCAGTCATTGAAGGATGAGAAGGATGCAAAAACAGTGGATGACTTGATCATGAATGTCACAGAAGCATATGATGAGTATGAAGTGTACAAACTCAATAATGTTTTCCTAACTTTGCAGTGTTGCCATGAGGAGATCATGAAGGACAAGGGAGGGAACAACGACAACACACCACACATTGGGAAAGACAAGTTGAGAAGGGATGGAACACTGCCTGAATCCATTGAAGTGGATGAGCAGCTAGTCAAAGAAAGCATAGAGTATCTACATATGCAAGGGAGAGAAATGGATGCAGCCTACAACCTTGACAATCTACTTCATGACATTGAGAATGTCAACATAGAGGAATATGATCACTGGTAAGTTTTTTGGCAGCAGATTTACAGGGTCAAACATATGAAGATGGTTTTTGGTGTTTGGAATGTAAATCAAACCCTGTTACAGCTGTTTTTTGTGAAGTTATGTAGTCTCAGCAAATTCAATGAAGAATGTTTGCATCATTGACTTTTTTACAGCATATATCAACCTCCTAAACTAGATTTTTAGAAATCTAGTGGTGGCATCATATGAGGCTTCAACAAACAACACAAACCAACAAGCAGGCAGCATATAAGGCAACAACTAAGCCTCAGATTTCAAAAGAAATCATCATAGGCAGCATGTAGAACAAGATGTAGTATATGTTTTCATCATGAAAATTAACCCAAGTCAACAAACCAAGCTCGTAGAAATCACCAAGAACATCAGAAATCAAAGAAATAAACAAAGGCAACATGTAGATCAAGATGTAGTATATGTTTTTATCATGAAAATTAACCCAAGACAACAAACTAAGCTCAAAGAAATCACCAAGAACACATAAATGGCATCACCAGCCCCCAACACCAGATAAATGAGAAAAACCTGGTTAGAAGCATTAACTTGCCAACAAACGTTGAAGGTGTTTGTCACTCCATTCATCAAAGCTGATATACTCATCAGATTCTTCCTCAACCACCGGAGCAGGAGTCGCCTCCAGTGCCTTACATCCATCACCATGAGATGGCTGCCGCCTAGCTCCAGTCGCTGTTAATGGAGGCACAACAGATCCCGACGCCGACATCGAAGCGGCGACTGCCATCATCGAAGGATCTGAATCGGCGACGGTGAATTGGGTTTCGGGAACCCATGGATCGGTAAGAATCGGAGAGGGGTTTGGGATTGGTTCAAACCCCGGTAGAACCCATAAATCTTTCATAGAGTCAGGAGTATCGCTGTAGAGCTCAGAGTGGGTTGGTTCCCACCCCGGTGGAATCCATAATGTCTCGAATGAATCATTTCTGAAGCCACAGGGATCAGATTCCATCGCGGCGGTAGGGAAATGAAGAAGATAGAGAGAGATTGATTAGGGTTTTCTAGTAGAAATGAGAGAGAGATGGAGTAATTGATGGATCGAATTTGGGATTAGGGTTGAGTGAGAGATGATGGCTATGAACTGGATTTGGGCAAGAGAGGAAATGGATCGAGAGCAATAATTTGGGCGAGAGAAAGAATTTGGGTAGAGCAGATTTTGGGCCATAAAAGGATGCCCAAATCTGTTTAATTAAATGTGATAGGCAAATGTAATTAGGGAATTTTAATTATGCTAATTATATTGGGTAGTGTTAATGAGTGGCAAAGGGGTGTAATATTGGTAAAATTATGAGGGTATTGTTGTATAAAAAGGCAAAGTGGACACTTGTGCTTGAACGCTCGTACTATTCAAAAGTTGACACTTGTGCTCGAACGGAGGGAGTATGTTTTATATCATATTTTAATTCAATTTTAATCCACATCTTTCATTAAAATTACGAAAATTATTCTGCTCAATTTGTTTGGTATTTATAGTATGTGAAGCGTCTAGATCGAATTAATCTCCGTAAAAGTAGAATATTTTTGGATTATTTGTGGTTGCCAAATTTGGAATCCGATGCGTAATGTAGTGTGTATTAATATCAGATTTGATATTGAGTATTTGCATAAAAGTTAGAAGACGATTGTGATTGGAGAAGGATATACTTTCTCCAATCTATTGAAATTGTCTTGTTATTATTCGACATGTAGATTAAAATAAGTGTAAAAAGATAGAAAGTGGTAAGTCACATTATTTTTGAAAGATTTTAAAAGGTTAAAATTTTTCTTATTTAAAAAATAACGATATAAGTGGAACAATCTAAATAAGAAAATGATAACAATATAAATAGATAATAAAAAGTATATGTATAATTGTATATGGCTATGAAATAATCTAAAATAGACAGGTATGGACAGTTTAAACAATTAAGTCAGAGAAACAAAAGTAGTGGCAATGACCCATTTTTGTGACAATGGAATGCTCAACATTTGTTACACTATTAATGCATTTGCCTTGAGGACCCTTCCCTCTCTCACTTTCTCTCTCTCCTTATACACACTTTTGCGACTTCGTTTACCACCATGTTACTACGTACTTCCTCTGTTTTTTATAAGAGTTCGCCGCACCCGTTAAAACACACAAATCAATGAAATTAATATGAATTAAAATTGAACTAAAACAATAATTATTTTTATCTATAGTTATAGATATAAAACGCTTCACATAAATTTGAATTAAAACAATAATTATTTTTATCTATAATTATTACCTAAAAAATTTTAAAAGTAAATAATTAGCATTTATTACTTAGGTAAAATAGAAAGTTTTGCATCATTTTTATTAAGAGTTGCATTATTTTTTTCAAAATTTATGAAATGGGACACTTATTAAAAAATAAATCAAATTTCATAATAGGACACATAATAAAAAATAGAAGTAAGGGGCAAAATGTCAAAAGGTCAATATGGAGAGTAAAAATTAAATTCTGTTAAGCCACTTACTTTTTATAAATTTTGTCATTCGTAGTACGAAATGTACGTATTCGTACCATGAGTACCACACTTATCAACAAATAAACTAAATTAACACTGGTGAGATTGGTACGATTTGTAACCATGAGTACCACAGTTATCAACAAATAAACTAAATTAATACTGGTGAGATTGGTACGATTTGTACTAACATATGAAGTTATATGCGTACTAAGAGTATTTGTTGATATAACCGTGATACTCATGATACGAATACGTACATTTCGTACTAAGAGTATATGTCCTATTAGTACAAATCATACCAGCTGTGGTACTCATGGTACGAATATGTACATTTCGTAATGACAGAATTTATAAAAACTAAATGGCTTGACATAATTTAACTGTGGTACTCATGATACGAATACGTACATTTCGTACTATGAATGACAGAATTTATAAAAATTAAATGATTTGATAAAATTTAATTTTTACTTCTCATATTGATTATTTCACCCCATTTTCTCTAGAAGTAATGTATATATACCCTTGTACTTTGGAAATGCCGAGATGTCGACGAAATATATACCGACCAATTTTATAAAGTACACGATTACAAAACTAAATAAAACGACTCCAACGAACAAATGGCAGTTATTCAAGTAGCAAAAATAAATATTAAGAAATCAAATAAATTGAATGATAATGAAAGTACCTACAAGTATATATTAAAAAATATATAGGGGTTGGTTCACGTACAAAGCATTAATGCTGTAAAAAATAAAAGTAATGCATTTTGTATATTATTACTATGCATCCTCATAATAATAGATTTTTGGATAATTACAATACATTGTTATGATAATGCATTTCATGTTCTATTATAATGCATCGATCAATCTCAACCGTAGATCTATAAAGATCAATGGTCCAGATCGCTTCTCATTTCTTACGGATTGATGCTAGTGAAAAGGCTCCTTAAAGTGAGAAATAGGAATGAATCTGGACCACACATCGCAAAAAGAAAGACGAGCGCGTGTAACTCATGCGCCAGGTTCTTTTTTTTGTCTGATTTTTTCATTAAACATGGGACATCTCATTATACTGTATGGTGCATCTTGTTACACATTGTGGTGCATGTACAACATTTTTCAGTTTTTTTTTTCATTTTTTTTGTTGTTTTTTAAGGTTTGATTTTTTCGTAAAGCATAGTGCATTTCATTAACCTAGTGGTGCATCTCATTACATTGTGCCGTGCATATCAATATACGTAGTGATGCATCTCATGAACCACAATGTGGTGGAAGCACCACATTGTACAATGAGATGTACCACAACGTGAAACTAGATGCACCATACATTGAAATGAAATGCACCCTGCTTTATGAAAAAATCAGAACTTAAAAATAAATAAATAAATAAAAAATCAAAATTAAAAAAAAAGCTGAAAAAATATTTTACATATACCACAGTGCATAGCGAGATGCACCGGATAAATCACCCTTCATAGTGAGATGCACAAGATGAGTGATGAAAATTAATTCTCATTTCTTAGGATAAGTATCATTGATTATATTGGAAAAGGCCCTTCTTGAGGAAAATATATTTCATCTTTGTAATTTCAAAATAATAGAAGGAATTGTGCAAGAATTTAGAACGACAACAAAGATAACAATTGTTTGGAAAGATGCATACTCGAAAAACAAATTTAGACCCATCATGTAATGAATCTATCTTTAAAGAGATATTCATTCATCATTAATGCGGCTTCAATATATAAGCAGTTAAGTCTAAAGTTTAAACCTATCATTTTCTTTTGTATCAAATAAAAAACATGTAATGAAATAAATATGTCATTCATAAGTTTGACAACAATAAACTTATATATATATTTTTTATAAATTCATAAAATTATAATATTGATAATTATTTCTTCCATCCAATAATAAATAAGAGTGTTATATTTCGGTAGAAAAATTAAGAAAAATGGTGATTTCAAGTGAGAAAGATAGGAAGTAGGAGTATAAAAATGACATTAAATATATACCCCCAATAAAAGCACTTAGCCATAAAAGTCAACTTTCTTCACATACATTTTCTTTTTAATCTAAAAAGCCTCATTCCATCCCCACCCCACCACCTAACCAAAAAGTAAAAATAAAAAGTCCCTTTCAAATTTCACATACAAATTTTATAAGCACAATTCGCATTTATAACATGATATGTCATTTCTTACTCCTCAAATATTATTATTATTATTATTATTATTATTATTATTATTATTATTATTATTATTATTATTATTATATATCTCGTGTATGTTTATTGATTGACAGCAACAGGTTGAATGAAGATATAAAAAATACTATAAATGTAAGATTTTGTTTGACATTTCTACCTCGTCCTTCCCCCCCTGCTTCCTTCCTCTATTTATTCAAATCCCAAATATTTCACATTTCATTTCAAACCCCTTCATTCTCATCTCATTCATCACTTCCAATATTTTCCCCACCAAGTAAAACAAAAGCAAAATACATAAACAGCATAGACACAAGTATGAAAATCGAGAAAATAAGAGATGACATTGAGATTTCGATCGTAGATTTATCCAACCGATCAGAAGCTTCAAAACAGATGATAAAAGCTTGTGAAGAATATGGTTTTTTCAAAGTGATAAACCATGGCGTGCCGCAGGAGATTATTTCCCAGATGGAAGAAGAAGCCCGTGCCTTTTTCTCCAAGCCCGCACCCGCAAAGCAGCGGGCCGGGCCTCCCAACCCCTATGGATATGGCTGCAAGAATATAGGGTTCAAGGGTGACGTTGGAGAAGTCGAATATCTCATTCTCCAAACCAACTCTCCCACCTTCATTTCTAGTGATCAATCCGATAACTTCAGGTATTTTAATTTACTAATTACTATTGTAAGTTTTCTTTTTCACTCTTCGTTCGCGGTGATTTTTCTTTGCATACTATTCTTGGCCTCTTTGTTTCAGAATCTAAGACATAGGAGTACTTAATTATGCGCATTCGCTGTTGTGTTTTTTATATATATTATTATTTGTATATGATGTACACTAATTGATATATATGAAAGTCATGTCAAATATATATTCTTACAGAAATATTGATGAAATAAAATACGAGAGATCATAGATGGCTGGGGATTTGAAAAGCCATGCATGTTATGTATCTAGCTAGGGTTGGATTGATTTCTGTTGAGCCTTTTGTTTTGTATTTAAGTCTCTGGATTTATCACACTCACACAATACACATATACTGTACATTTGTCCTAGTCTAGTACGTCTACTTTATGGGGAAATTCTTACACAAAATTGCAATATCTACTGTATTATTTTACTTGAATTGCAATCAAGAATCTACTATCAACCAATCCTGATTTTGAAGAAACTGTGTACGGTCACCCATTGTCAGATCTTTTTGTGAACACAACCTTATCTAGTTGCTGTCTTAAAGGTCACCATTTATTACTAGTAGTATATATATCATACTTACGGAAATAGTATAATTGTTTAACCCATAAATTCACTTGATCATATTCTATCGGACCTATTAAAATTATCATGTTATTGTTTAATACTGAGATTAAAAATAAGGGTAAAACGATATTCTCTCCGTTCACGAAGATTGTAGCTAATTTTCTTTTTCTATCCGTTCACCAAGATTGTAGCTATTTTTTTTTCACTTTAGGACATGATCCCACCCACTATTTTACTTTTTTATCTCTTTCTCTACTCATAATGGTAGGTCCCTTTTTTTTTTTTCCACTTACTTAACATTTACGACACTTTTATTAAAACTCGTGGCACAAAAAACTCCTTACAGTTTTCGTGGACGGACGGAGTATAAAGTGGAAGATTACAATTAAAAACTCCTTATATACACTTGAAAGATTTTGAAGTGTTAAAAGTTTTCTTGTTTGGAAGATGACAATACGAATAAGACATCTAAATAAGGAAATTATAACAAATTAATGGGTCCGAAGGATAGTCTTTATCAACCTTTTATAGTAGTCAAATTCTACAAAATGGCCTTAATTAGTTTGTAATTTAGTTTGTCACAGTGATTTTCAGCATCATCATCTTAATTAACAATTACTCCATCTGTCCCATTTGCAATGTTTCACTTTCTTTTTAGGATGTCCCAATAGCAAGTAACTATTTCAAAAATAGAAACAATTAACTCTTCAAAAGCTATAGTACCCGTCATTTTTCATCTATTTACTCTTGTTTCTTAATCCCCGTGTCCTAAGAAGTGAGACCATGCTATTGGGACGGAGGAGTAAAACTGATACACGGTTGCCAACTTGGACTACACGACTGCATTTTTAATAATCTTTTAATTTTAATGAGTTAAAAATTATTAAAACAAAATGGGTTGGTCTCAAAAAAAAAAATAAATTTAATGAGTTATTTGGTTTAAACCGTTACTATGTTATATTATATCACGAGCTAATTAAACTATCGTATTTTAAAAATAAAAGAATTTAATGAAATTTGCAAAAAAAGGTAGCCGCATGTCATCTCTGGTTGTCATACATAATTTTTAGGCATCGGAAATCATTTAAAGACTAAGAATGTCAAATAAATTAAGTAATTAATCGTAAGTGTGAGATATAACAAGAATATATTATAGGAAAAAACTTAAAAGCTAGGTATATATTTCAAATTATGTGCAATATGATTATCGAATTGTTGGATTTGGGATTGTAATCAGAGTAGTTGTTCATAAAAACAAAATTATAACTATTTCTAAGTACAATTATTTTGTTTAGTTTAAGGAAGATGGTTAATCATAGGCCAAAATCTTGTCAACAGGGATCCTTTTCACGTAGATTTCGGTATCAGCACCAATAATGTTAATTTCTTGGAACGAATCTTAATTTATGCTTGCCATTAGACAAACTAATGATCTCACTCGTTTGGAAAGTTGGCAACTAATGGTTTTCAGTGGGCCATTGACATTTGCAATCTACGGTAATTAAAAATGACATTGTCTTAAAAGTGGTAATTAAATAGTTTTTTATTTTCTTAATTAATAATATAATTAGTATTTTGTCTATAACACCCTTTTCCACTTAATTGTATATTAATTTCTAATATTAATTAAAATATATTAATATCATGCACAAAATTTTGAAAATTCAAAATATTAATTAAATTTAAAGATTAATATATAATTAGGTGGGAAAGGGTGTAATAGACAAAACATTAATTATATTACTAATTAAAAAAATAAAAAAATATTTAATTATGAATCTTACACTGTTGTACGGACTACTGTTGTCCAAATATCTTTATTCTTAATATAATACTTGCATACAGAAATAGCTAGCACTTAGCATCTCACATCTGAAATATCACTTCGACATTCATTTAATCTTTGACTTATCCAAAAAAATTACTACCTGTTAACTCTGAAAAATTAATAAGTAATTAATTAGCTGTTCCAAAACATTATTAAGCTGATCATTAGCCCAAGAAATGCACCAATTTGTTTCATAAGTAGGATATAAAATTCGTAGGATAACGTAGTGATAGAATGATCGAATTTGTAGTGAGTTGCTATTGCAAGTTGTAATATATACCCTCTAATAGAGCTAGATATTTTTTTAGGACATTTAAAAAGTCGTTTTTTCGAATTCAGGACATTAAAGCTGCGGATTTCGTTTTGCGGCCTATTAAATTTTTTTTTTTTGCTGAGCGACAGGACTTTTTTGGGCTAGAAACTCATTATTTCGCACGTGAGCCGCACGTGATGGCCACGTGGAGCCCGAATGCGCACGTGGAAACCACATCACCGAGCTAGAGCCTTTTAAGGACATTTAAAAAGTTGTTTTCCGAATTCAGGACAATTAAGCTGCAGGCTGCGTTTTGCGGCCCATTAAAAATTATTTGCGTGCTTAGAACTTTTTTTGACCTGAAAATCATTGAATGCGCACGTGGACGGATCGAAGAGGCAGACGTCGTGGTTGAATTATTCTAGGGTTCCAATTGGGAATGCGGCTGAATTCAAAATATTATTTGAGAAATTGAACTTTGGGGAATAGAACTGAGTGTATCTCTGTAGTTTTGGTTGGATTAGGATCTTGAGAGACAAAGGGGAAGAAAGAGAAAGGAGTCTGCCATTTGTTTCTCTCTCTAAAGAGGGGGGGGAAGAGTGAGGCGAGGGTGATGTGGTATCAACGTGTGCATTCGGGCTCCACTTGGCGTCCACGTGCGCATTCAATGAGTTTTGGGTCAAAAAAAGTTCTAAGCCCTGCAAATAATTCTTACCGCAAAACGTTACCCGCAGCTTAATTGTCCTGAATTCGGAAAACAACTTTTTAAATATCCTTACAAGCCTCTAGCTCGGTGATGTGGTGTCCACGTGTGCATTCGGGCTCCACGTGGCCATCACGTGTGGCTCACGTGCGAAATAATGAGTTTCGGGCCTAAAAAAGTCCTACGGCCCAGCAAAAAAAAATTAATATGCAGCAAAACGAAGCCCGCAGCTTTAATGTCCTAAATTCGAAAAACGGTTTTTTAAATGTCCTAAAAAAATCTCTAGCTCCCCTCTAATACGACCTTTGTAATCAATGATTTAAAAATTTCTCCTAAAAAATCGATTTAAATTGTTTATAAGACAAATGAATGATTGATATGATGATACAATGTTAATGGCTACTTGTTATCAAGCAGAAGCAAAGTAAGAAGAGAAGATGAGGATTATAGTCAGAAAGATTGACAAATCACAATGTCCAGTCAAATCAAATATATAGATAGTAGTATTTTACTTCCCATATGTGGGGAATGCATGCATATTGCATTAATTTTTCAGAAATAAATCTGACTTTTTTTTTTACCATAAGAAGTAGTAACTTCTCTTGTATTACCATCCTTCACCAATCTAGATCCCATTCCCAAAGTCAGACAATACAAACTTTGAGAGCTGGGATACTCTAGTACTATTTCAAATTGTATTAAATATGATATGATGATTTTATCTACAGTTACCGTTTGTAATAAAAAAAAAAAGAAACAATATTGGCCAGGTGCGCAGTGAGTGCCTACGTGGCAGCAGTGAGGAGGCTTGCATGTGAACTGTTGGATCTAATGGTGGAAGGACTATGCGGATCCAACCCGGACACGTCATCAGTTTTGAGTGGGCTGATCATGGATAGGGAGAGCGACTCAATCCTGAGGTTCAATCATTATCCACCCGCTGACGTCATGGATGCCTCCAAGATCGGATTCGGGGCGCATACTGACCCTCAGATCCTCACCCTCCTCCAATCCAACGGCGTCGACGGCCTCCAAATCTCTGTGGAGGACGGGGTGTGGGTCCCGGTCAGCCCCCACCCGGACTCAGCCTTCTGCGTCAATGTGGGTGACGTGTTGCAGGTCACTCTCCCTCCCCCATCTTTTTCGATTTTATATATCATTACGCTATTTCTTTCATTATTTCCATTGGCAATTAAATAATCGGAATTAATTACGTTAAAAGAGTAATTTCAAAGTAGAGAGGTGAGATTTGAAACTACTACACTACACGTCAGTTGACGTATGGAAATGGAAGAAACAAACTGTAGCCTACAGTTGATGTGTGACATACTCAGAATGTCAGTGCTTTTGGATTCTTGATGTGATAAGAGTAGCTAGGGCCTAGGGGCCGGGGTTAGGGTTAGGGTTTGGGGACTCTCCTTTGGTTCTTATCTATTGAGGATGAATCAGCTTAATTTTATCTCTATCCATTCTCTCTCTCGCTCGCTCTTGATTACATGCATTATGCGTAATATAATTTGTTTCTGGTGATTTCTCTAAGGTTATGACGAATGGGAGGTTTCTGAGCGTGAGGCACCGAGTGGCGGTGCAGTCATACAAATCAAGAATGTCGATGGCATACTTCGCTGCTCCGCCGCTGCACGCAGCCGTGAGCTGCCTCCCGGGGGTGGCGAGTGCGGAGAAGCCGCCGCTCTTCAGAAGCTTCAGTTGGGGTGAATACAAGCAGGCTGCGTTTACTCGTCGATTAGGCGAGAGCCGCCTCAATCTCTTCACTTTGCCATCTTAGAGATTCAAAGTTATGTAATGCTATCTTTGTGTGTGAGAGAGAGAGTGAGGAGAGAGATAGAGATATCATGAGTTGGTTGCTTAATTAGATTTTACAGTGTGTTTGAAAGGCTGTGGTCGAGCTAAGTCTAGTATTTTCACATTCTTGATCATGGGGTTTTAGTGTGGATATATGTTCCAAGTGAAAAGTTGAAGTTTGGATAGGATCTAAAATATCCAATTATTTGATAGTTGGTAGAATGTGATGATCAGTTTAGTGTTCTTTTAGACTTAATCAATTGAAATATAGATAAATAAACACGTATAAAAGAATCAAATATAAACAGTTCCACGAATAACCAAACATGATCCCGACGGGAGATTCGACGCTAGGTGAGGTGCACTGCCGTTCCACCGTAGAAAGTCAACACGTGGCAAGCTTCTATAAAAAAATAATATACCCCACCCATCCTCACTGTACTCCACTCCACTCCACTCCGCTGTACAATCCGCAGAGAAGACTTGCCGCGACTCGCCGAAAGTCGGACGAGGGATAGAGAAGAGAGAGATATTGACATAATGTTAAATAAAAAAACTAATAATATCATTTTATTTAAAAAAATTCGTTTAAGTCAATTTCCCCTATTTTCTTTTCACTAATGTTAACTAACAATAAAATCTTTTTTTTAAACTTTTTTGATGGTCCCGATACGAGTTCTGGTGTATGGGGGGGGGGGGGGGGGAAATACACCAGTAAAGAATTTTAAAAACAACCCCCGAAAAATTATCACAACTGAGTAATACGACTTAGCTGGAATCACAACTGAGTAAGGATACTCAGCTGGAAGTGTAGTGCTGTGCAGAATGTGGTGGATAAAAATTACTCGTATAAAATAACTCACGCTCAGATGTAAGGTTGGTCAATAACCAAATCAGTTGAGAATGTAAAAATGCAGTTTGAGTGCTGGTTAGTTGGTCAGTTGGATATGCAATAAATAACTGAACAGAAAACACAAACACACAAAGATTTACGTGGTTTGGAGAGAACTCCTACGTCCACGGGGAGTTGTGAGTCCACACAACTCAGTCTAAATTCTTTAGGACTGGAACCACAAAGCTTACGCGGGCTTTGCAACCGTTAAGATAAGTTTGCGGGTACTTATCAACCTTACAAATAAGTTTACGGGTACTTATGAACCTTACAGATAAGTTTACGGGTACTTATCAATCTATCTACTCAATTTCGGGAAGAGCAGGGTCCTAACAATCCTTTTTAGGGGATGTGAAAAAGGGTGGGGTTTCCAACTGCAAGCTCTAACAAGGAAGTGAGCTAGGATCTAAGCTTGAACAGATGAAGACTCAAACTAAGATAAAAAATACCAAGACAAATTCTAACACTCTATGAACCCTCAACTAGTGATGTTCTTAGAGATTAAGTGCAGTTTAGCTTGTGTGCAGTTTTTCGTTCTTTCGCTCGTTTAGACTCTTATCGCACTTCTTGGTATCTTTTTTTTTTGAACAACATTGTAAGGAAATTTAAATACTGCGTGACGGAGGACTCAAACCCATGACCTTTGGCCCGGGCATTAACCTTACTACCACTAGGCTAATACACACACTCACTTCTTGGTATCTTGGTGAATGAATGAAGGCCTCTATTTATAGGCGGAGAGAATCAACTAGCCGTTGGATGAACCGTTGATCTCTGTTCTGTGAAAGTGATGGCTTGTCTCTCATCTCTGCAGATTTTCCCGATTTGGCTACTGTGAACTTCTGCTTTCCATCTGAGACAGCCTTGTGTTGGGCCAAATGAGGTAATGACAGAACGTCAAACCTTCACTTGACTTCCTTTTTGAAATTCAAATCTTCAACCTTTGACTTTCAACCTTGTTTAGTCGGTTGAGAAGTTTTGGTCTTCATCCGAGTGGTCTTCAGCTGATGTTCCATCTGATCGGTATTTTCATCTGACCTTCTGTCTGAATAGGAACAGTTGAACCCTCAGCTGCCTTGAACTTCATGTTGTCGATCTTATCAGTTCGAGTCCTGCAACTGATGTTCTGTATCTTGAACGCTCAGTTGTCTTTCACATCTGATATTCTGTATCCGATCAGTTGGCTTGAACGCTCAGATGTCTTTCTTACATCTTTCCCCTTGAACTCTCAGTTGTCTTTCTTACATCTGATATTCTATCCGAGTAAAGCCTTGTTGCCGTCTTCAGCTGGAGTCCTGTAAAGATAAAATCTCAGCATTGCTCAAACAGCGAGCCTAAATACTAACATTAGGATCTGGCAACATCTACTCGATTGGGGTCAGTTGGTTTTGGAATCAATCAAAACTTTTAATAAATTTCCCAACAATTTCCTCCTTTTTGATGATGCCAAAACCCTACTGATCTAAACCCTACTGACTTAACTAAAATCTCAGCTGAAATTCTAGACAGTCTATAAGATTAAAACATCAAAGGGTTAGCACAGTTATAACATGGTATTGAAATAACTTTGCGATTCAGAGCTTGGACAACTAGAGATTGTACATCAAGATGAATCGGATAACTGATGAAAGTTTTCATTACAACTGATGGTTACAAAAATATGCACAAAAATAAAAAATACATCAGTTGCTCAAAAACTTTAACTTAGCTAATACTTCAGCCGATACTTGCTGAAAATTCTAACAAAGATTTCTCTCTTGCTTCTGACTCTTTTGAGATGTCAACTCCATGTTCCTGACATACTCTTCTTGCTTCAGCTGCTATTTTCTGTCGGTTGGGATTTCTTGAGTCTGGAAGGAATGGAGGAAGGTATGTGACTTTCTGAGGGACGGGGACAGTGTTCATATCCAGTTTCGCATCAATCATTGCTCGCCTGAACTGGCTGAACATGCCCAGATCCCCAGAGTGTAGCTCGGTCAGGGCTTCCTTGAAGGCTCTTCTCGAATCCTCAGTTGAGTAAACCTTCCTATAATAAAAATCATTCACAAACTCCTGCTTGAATGATTCCCAATCCTCATTCCATTCAGCTGGCATCCATTTGTCAACATGCCTGAAGCGACTTTGTAGCTTGATTTTCCCTAGCAATCTCTGTTGCTTCAGCCTTTACTTGATGTTTTTCTATGCGGCGTCGGCTGCGGGAGGCAACATTCCTGTCCAAGTTGTTGGTAACCTTGGCAAGCTCCTCTTCAAACTGGTTGACTCTCGTTGCTTGACTGGCTGCAAACTTCTTTATCCAGTCAGGATTCATGTAGTCTTTCTCTGGAACATCCATAGCCTTAGGAGCAGCAACACACTCTTCGGTTGTGATACCGTCGAGTTCAGCATCGAGCTCGGCTGCAATCTCGGCTATGGAGTTGTAGGAAACTACATACTCCTCTGCCTGCTCCATATCCTTCGCCATTTTATCTCCACCGACAACAATGGATTTCAGCTGTTGTTGTTTCTTGTCGGTTGGCTTTGGAGTGGACTTCTTCTTCTGAGCTTTCTTCTTTGGTTGGGCCTTCTTCAGCTGAGATTCTTCGGCTGGTGTCTCATCTTCCCCGATCTCGTCTTGCTACATCACATCTTCCCCCTTTTTGGCATCAGCAACATGGCTTGCGACTGAGCCATCCAGAGAGGTGAGTTGCTGTTCAGCTTGCTGAATCCGGTTGAAGAGTTCATCGACAGCGCATTCCACTTCAACCTTCATCGCCAGTTCCTTATCATGGCGCTCTTCATCAGCTTTCTTGATGGCGGCAAAGGTTTCAGTGACTTCAGTTTGGAAGGCGACAAACTCAGCCCATCTGGATTCGAACTGAGAATCCCATTCTTCGTCCTGAGTTTGTTGAGATTTGGCCAGGTTGGAGTCTGAGATAGACTTGAAGACGTTTAGATCTGATCAGATTCCATGAACGGTTGTCTTCAGTGCATTGATGTCTTGGCTGGTGGATGTTGAGAATTCATCCAGCTTCATCTTCAGCTCATCATGCTCTTCCTGCAACTTCCTGTGCTTCTCCGCCTGAGCTTCCATCATCCTCAGCTGATCTTCTTTGTTGAGTTGGATGTTGGCAAGCATCTCTTTCCTGAGTTGGTTGACCCTCTCAGCGATCAGCTCGCAAATTTCGTCTGTGGAGGGGGCTGGCTGATCAGCTGGAGTTGGTTGGTCAGAAGTTGTAGGCTGTTCAACAGTGACCATGGCTTGGCGATTGGCCAGGTACTGTTGGAGTTCTTCCTCTTCCTGTTTGGCTGCTGCGGTAGCTGCATCAAGATCATCTATAAAATCAGCAGATTTGGTTGGCATATTATCCAGGAAATTGACACAGTCTTGTTCTGCTGTTTCCCTCGTGTCTCTTCCTTCCGCCTTGCTGATGTCCAGACGACGAGTCAGCAGTGCGATTTTATTGTTGTATGCAACCTCCAGGTTGGTGTAGTTGAAGTAATCCCTGATACGCGACTCATCGGCCTTGAGCTGGTTCCAGCTGTGTATGCGGATGGTATCTTCCTTGACATACCAGTGGCTGAATATAATATTGAACTGATACAGCAGCTCGGTTCCGAGAGTGGCAAAAGTAGGCATGTCGCGTGCTTCGGGAAATATTCCGATGAGCTTCTGGAAGCAATAGGCCAACTTGCCTTCATGTTCCAGTGCGACTGCTTGACGGTCAGCCTCTTCGTCGATGGAGGGAGGGAGAGAGATTTTCATAAGGGATCGGTTCAAGGGTTTCCTCAACGTTGGCCAAAGAACTGGTCTCAACGTTGGCATCGAGCGGGGAGCTCGGAATTTCTGACTGAGTGGGGATAATGGTATTAAGAGGTTCCTCAACATTGGCCGAAGAGATGGTCACAATGTTGGCATCGAGCGGAGAGCTCGGAATTTCTGGCTGTGTGTCGGTTGGGATAACCTGTTCGGGCTGTACGGTATCAGCTCCTGCCGTGGGGGAGGTTGGAATATCTTCGGTTTCCTCAGATGAAGAAATGCATCCGAGGAGATAGTCGGCTCAACTTCCGGGTCGGTTTCCACCCCTTCCATCTCATCTGTTCCCCCTGCGCGAGGAACAATCTCGAAGGCAGCTGCTTCAACTGAATAACTCGACTCAGATGGCTCCTCAGCTGGTGCCTCCTCTGCTGGTCCCTCCTTAGCTGGAGTCTCTTCAGCTGGTATCTTCTCAGCTGGTTTGGCAACTGACTTCTTGAGGCGAAGCCTCAACTTTTTCTTAGCTGGTTCTTCCTTTTTCTCCTTCTCCGACTCAGCTCTGTGTCGGCGTGCAGTTGTCGATTTTGATGGGCGGCCGGCAGCTGGAGGCAGCTCCTCAGCTGTATCTTTTTCCTCGGCTGACTTCACAGCTTCTCTTTTATCCTTGGGAGTGTAAACACTCCTGATCACATCTTGAGCCTTCTTAGCTGTTGGGAACAACATCTGCCTCTTTACAGGGGTCTCCTCACAGTCTTCCCAGACCATGTTCTGATCCTTTGTGGCGAGAAGGATCAGGGCAGAAATTTTAGCTCCGAAGTTGAGAGTTCCCTTGACACTCAACAACTTCTATCCAGAGTCGGTTGTGGTTTCTGTAATTTTCTGCCTCTCCAGTGTCAACTGGTGTTCGAAATAACTGAACCAGTTGATGTCGTGCTTGTGCTTGTGCTCCAAGGCTATCAGCTGCTTGAGCTTTGGTCGGCTGATGTCTCCAAAGGCTCCGCTGTATCCAAAGACAACCTTGGATACAACATCGAACAGAAGTCGATGCTCGGGCTTCAACTTCGTTCGCTGCATATTGCTTTTCAATTAATCTGGGGTGATGAGAGCACTCTCCAGAAATTGATCGGCTTCCACATCGGTGATGTTCTCAACTGTGTCTGTGGCGGTCAGGTTCGGTAGGATGATGGAGCGTAGCAAATCAGAAACTGGAATGGGGACGGTGACACGACGAATCGTTCTGGTAGGAACGTCGCGTTGACGACAAGAGATCTTTGTAACGAGGCCATCTCGGCTGTCGATTGGAGATTGCAGGTTTAGGTAGAATTCCCCGACCTATCGCCTGAGAAGGTGGGTGGGGAAGAGCGTCGCCCAGTCCTGAAGGCCGTTCTCCCTGAGTAGATTGGCGAGGGGAGACAACACCGTCGAGTCCAGTGCTTCATCCGACAGAATCTGCTCAAAATGAATCTTGGAGAGTAGCATATCAAAGGATTCCTCGTATGATGAAGGGACTAGAGAAGGTCCTGAAGAAGCCATCTTCCTTCCTTGAGTCGAAGCTTTTGGTGCCATTTAGTGTTCTATAAAGATTATATAGAGAGAAGGAAACAAGAACTTGCAGAAAATGGTGAGACAAAAATGAACAGTTACTGCAGATAAACACAAATGTAGAAGGTAAGAGATCACTTCCTGATTTTCCGCCTTTTATAGGTTATTGGGTCATTTGAAATCGACGACAAGGGTTGAATGGTGCGAATCCATCAACGATTGAGATCTCGTGACTGTTGACTAGCTTTGACTTCACGTTGAATTCCGAGTTCCAATACTCGCGCGTGAGAAGGTGAACTGTTTTCATGTCAGCCCAGTTGCTCTATAAAGTAAGACTATTGATGTTCAGCCGTACTTTACATTAAATGCGCTATGATGGCTATTTTAATCTAACTGACATGCTCAGGAATGTTTGAATTTATTTCAAACATTCTCATTTAAGACACAAACACCTTCAGCCATAAATGTTACCTGCCAGCTGATGTCGGAATCAGCTGTGATACCTGTCAGCTGATGTCAGAATCAGCTGTGTTCCAATGTAGCGGCATACCATCAGCTGACTCGAGTTCGTCTGTTCAGCTGACGTCTGATGTCTTCGGTTGGCGATCCGCATCTGAGATTCCCCCTTCATTTGAGCTTCCCCCTCAGATGGATATCTATTTTTTCACCTCGGCTGACTCCTCATCTGATGGATCCAACAATCTAAGGAGATCGCATAACATCTTAAACCGCGCTTCGGCTAGAGGTTTGGTGAAGATATCGGCTCTCTGAATCTCAGTTGGAATTTTCTCCACAGATACATTCTTCTTCTCAATATGATCTCGGATAAAATGATGTCGGATGTCAATGTGCTTCGTCCGAGAATGGTGAACAGGATTCAAAGAGATAGCAATGGCACTTGAGCTATCACAATGGATGGAAACCTGTCCAGTTGCGATTTCATAATCTCTCAGCTGTTGCTTGAGCCACAACACTTGCATGCAACAACTACCGGCAACCATGTACTCTGACTCGGTTGTAGAAGTGGCAACACACGCTTGTTTCTTGGAGAACCATGAGACTAGCTTGCTTCCCATGAACTGACAGTGTCCAGATGTGGACTTCCTGTCCAACCGATCTCTGGCTAGATCCGCATCTGAGTATTCGGACAGTTGGAAATTGTCGTCAGTTGGGTACCACAACCCAATATTAACAGTGCCCTTCAGATACTTAATGATGTTCTTTGCTGCCAACATGTGTGCTTCCCTTGGCTGAACTTGGAACCGAGCACACACTCCAACCGCGTAAGATATGTCTGGCCGACTGGCGGTTTGATATAGCAAAGAACCGATAATCCCTCTATACTTACTGGCATCGACGAGTTTTCCCTCAGATCCGGGTTCAATCTTCCAGTTAGTATTCATCGGGATCCGTGTGGTTTTACTTGACTGCAAACCGAACTTTACGATGAGCTCCTTTGTATATTTGGATTGATTAATAAAAATCCCTTTTGTTGACTGCTTCACCTGTAGTCCAAGAAAATAATTCATCTTGTCCATCATCGACATCTCGAATTTCTCCTTCATGAGAGTTGAGAATTTCTCGCACAACTCCTCTGACTTGGAACTGAATATGATGTCGTCAACATAGATTTGCACAACAAGTATATCTTCTCCAACTTTTATGGTGAACAGTGTTTTGTCAACTGACCCTCGTTTGAACCCCGAGTTCAGAAGAAAACCACATAGAGTGTCATACCATGCCCTGGGTGCTTGCTTCAAGCCATAGATAGCTTTCTTCAACTTATACACTCTTCCATCTCCAGTCTCAAAACCGGGAGACTGTTCAACATAAACGTCTTCCTTGATATCACCGTTGAGGAAGGCACACTTCACATCCATCTGATAAACCTTGAATTTGTGAAATGCGGCATAGGCTAGAAATATTCGGATGGCTTCCAGCCTTGCAACAGGCGCGAAGGAATCCTCGAAATCAATTCCTTCTTGTTGGCAATATCCCTGAGCTACCAACCTTTCCTTGTTTCTCACGATGAATCCAATGGCGTCTCTCTTGTTTTTGAAAATCCATTTCAATCCAATAACTTTGACACCATTTGGTCTTTCTACCAACTCCCATATACAGTTGCGTAGAAATTCATTCAGCTCTTCTTGCATGGCTGTTGTCCAATGAACACAGTTGAGAGCTTCCACAACATTCTTCGGTTCTGGCACATCAGCTACGAAACATGAAATCATGGCAACATCTCCTGCATGTTCGAACTCCTCAAGAACTGCCAACTCCTCAGCATATTGGGCGTAAGTGTTGGAATCTTTCTCAGCTGAGTCTGGATTTGCAACTCTGCTTCTAGTACTCACACCTTTGGCTGGATCTCCAATGATGTTGTCCTTGGAATGATCTTCATACCATCTCTTGTTGCGTCTTCCTTCTTCTTCAAACAGTGGCTGTTCCGTGATCTGAGCTGTGGGAGATGCTGGGATCTTCAGAACTGGTGATTTATCAGTTGTGGAGTCTGGATCCTCAACATGGACAATATTTTGAACCGGGTTCGGTTGAGCTTCGGATGCTGATGCAGTTGGAGTGATATCAGCTGAAGTTCCCCCTTGAGATGAGTTGGGGTCCTCACATTCATCTTCAGAGGAATAAGGATCATCATCCTCAGTTGCCCATACTAATGGTTTAGCTAGATTCTTCTGCCTTAGAACCTGCGATCTGGTGAGAGCTGGTGGAACATGTGGATCTGCTTGTTGTCCTTTAGCCTGTTCCCTGCACTCAAAAGTAGATTCATCAAAACTAACATGAGGTGTTATCTCCACAACACGAGAACTGTTGTTGAAAACTCTATAAGCCTTGATCCGAGCGGCATATCCGAGAAATATGCCCTTCGAAGCCTTGGCGTCAAAGGTTTTCAACTGAGTCTTCCCATTGTTGTGAATATAACACTTAGATCCAAAAATGCGAAAATATGAAATATGAGGCTTCCTGCGTCTCCATAGCTCATATGGAGTCTTTCGCAACCGCTTGGTTAGAAGAGACCGGTTCTGGGTATAGCAAGCTGTGTTGATTGCCTCAGTCCAAAATCTCTTTGGCAGAGCTGAGCTTGTCAACATGGATGTTGCAGCATCCTTCAGCGTTCGGTTCCTTCACTCGGCTACTCCATTCTGTTGTGGAGTACGCGCAGCTGATGTTTGATGAGTGATTCCGTGCTTCTCACAGTATTCGATGATGGTTTCATTTAGGAACTCGGTTCCACGATCTGATCGGATAGAAATGATTTTCATCTCTTGTTGGTTCGATATCCGATCCATCAGCTTGGGTAGCTCATCTCGGGTTTCACTCTTGTGACGCATGAAAATGGTCCACGTGTACCTGGAGAAATCATCAGTAACAACAAGTGTATACTCGTTACCATTCATGCTCTTGGGTGTAACAGGCCCGAAGAGATCCATATGGATCAGCTGCAATACTCGGTCGGTTGAGGGGATCGATTTCAACCGAAAGGAGGATCTAGCGAGCTTTCCCAGCTGACATGCACTGCAGTATGTGTTATTGAAAGCACTCGGTTCGGAATGCCCTTTGCATGTTCCTGTCTCGCAAGTCGATTCATTGTCTTGAGATTCAGATGATTGAGCCTTTTGTGCCACAACCAGCTCACATCTGAACTGCTCTTCGATAACAGACAGGTTTCAGGAGGACTACTGTTCTAATCTGCATAGTAGACATCCCGGTTGGGGATCGATTTTCCAACAATATGACTTGCTTTGTTTCAACATTTTTAACCCTGCAGTCCTGTGCATCAAACTTGACAGAGAAACCATTATAACAGAATTGGCTGATGGAGAGCAAGTTATGCTTCAATCCATCGACATATGAAACATTGGAAATAGATACATGATTGGTTTCAAGGGTACCGTAGCCTTTGGTGTGACCTTTTGAGTTGTCACCAAAGGTAACTGATGGTCCTTCCTTCTCCACGAAACTTCCAAGCAAATCCTTCAGATTTGTCATGTGTTTCGAGCATCCACTATCCATCACCCACATGGTATGTGATGCTTTATTCTTCCTCAGCTGTTCCTCCTGCTCCTGCACAGAGAAACACGCTTAGGTCCCCAATTTTAGTTGGGTCCTGGAGGGTTAGAACCAGTTCCCCCTTGAACTGTGGGTCGTTTTTCCCTGTATATTCGGATAGATTTATCATTCCAAATTACTTTTCCTTCTCCATCAACTATAACAACACTTCGGTTATCCTTAGGCTTATTGTTATTATTGATGTTCTGTTTCTTGGGAGGAGATTGATTTCTTCCATTGTGAGCTTTAGGAGGAGAGGCGTTCCCCTTGTTTTGTTGACGTTTCTGATCCATTTGATTTTGCCTATGAGGTCGGACGCCAGTTTGGAATCTGTGTGGCTGAGTCTGATTCCATTTTCTTGACTGTTGACTACAGCTGTTCATGCCCGGTTGTTGATTCATGTTGTGGCATGAATATTCGCAGCTGTTGGAATTGTTCCACATAGGTTAACTTTGATGGAACCTCTGGTTGTTCTGATGATGGAATCGATGTTGATTCTGATGGTTGAATCTCTGTTGGTTCGGTTGATTCTATCCCTTCTGAGGTCGGTTCTGAGGTCGGTTCAGAGGTCAGTTTAGAGGTAGGTTCAGAGGTCGGTTCTAAGGTCGGTTCTGATTGTATCTCCGAAGTCTCTGATTCCTCTTGTGAGTCCTGGAACATTTCCCCTCGGTTGTTGTCCCAACCGATGAATTCTTCAATCTCCAATCACAGCTCATTTTCCTTTCTCAGTTGCAGTTTCCTTGGTAGGTTGTGCTTGCTGTGACGTGGAGGTTGGATTAAGTTGGGGAGTTGCAGACTCAACCGAATTTGGTTTGGCAACCATGACATCCACAACCTTGACAAAGGTTGCGGGTGGAATTCTAGAGTCCTTGACCATGTTGTAACCGAGTCCAGACACGTCATCCATTTGTCTTTGGTAACTGATGAGATTCTCGATGATTTTGGATGATTGATATAGCTTTATCAGGTTGTCCTTCTCAGTTTGCAAATCTTTGAGGAGAACAGCTATATGCTCGGTCTGTGCGTCTGACTTCTTCATCAGCTGGTCGATCTGTGCCTCTTGCTTGTTCAACTGCTCTTACTGCTCCTTGATCTGCTCCTTCAACTCCTCAGTGGTTGGAGCTTTAGTCTGGTTGGCCTCATACAATTGATTTTTGAGATTATCAATCTCTTCGGTTTGACTTTTAATCAGATCGTCCTTTTCAGTTAAGGATTCTTCAAATCTGGCAAACTGTTCTTGAAGATTCTTAAACTCAACCGATTGCTGATGCAGTTCCTCACTGAGTTCTAGAAAGTCACCCCAAGAGGGTTCCAACTCTTCCTCTACTGTTTCCTGCATGTTAGTAGCAATGGAAGAATTTGAATTAACTAAACTAGAATGTACCTCAGAATCATCCTGGTCAGTTCCAAGTGCCATGAGACATTGATCCTGTCCGATAACGTTGTTAGTGGAAGTCAGCTCGTCCTCATCTTCGGTGTCGGTGAAGATGTCCATGTCATCAGCTGCTTCTTCTGCAACCATGGCCTTGTTCTTTGCATTTTGCTTGGCCCTCAACGCTTCTCTATGTTTCTTCGACAGATCTGGACAATCAGCTTTAAAGTGTCCCTCTTTGCCGCATTCAAAGCAACTGTTGGTCATAGGCTTTGAGTTATCTCGAGTTCGGTTGGATTTGTAGAACCGCTTATATTTTTCGAACCGAGTATCCATGTCAGCTAGCTTCTTTGACAAGGCGGCTATACTCTGTTGCAGCTCTTCTCTGCTCGGCTCCTTTGAAGCTATGTCCGCAGATCTTGTTGCCCTTGATGTCCGCTGCTTGGAATAGTCAGCTCGAAGTGCTACTGTCTTTGTTGCTGAACCAACATCCTCATGTCGACTCGTCTGCACCGAGGACTGAGTTGATCTTCGTCGGTTCACCTTGTACTCATTTCCTTTCAGGATTGAGAACAGTCTGTCAGTTCCCATTTCTCCAAGATCAGCTCGGCTTTCATGAATGTTGGTGAAGGTGTCCCACTCAGCTGGTAGAGCTTATAATACTTTGAGATTGATCTCTCTCAGAGTATATTTTTCTCGTCGGATAGACTGAATCCTTCGGATGATATCCATGAACCGAAGCTCCAACTGATCAATGGTTTCATCAACTCTTAGACAGAAGTTGTCAAAATCCTGACAAGCATGGGAGAACTTGTTCTCCTTGGTTTCATCACTCCCCTCGCTAAGAGATGCCAAAATAGCCCACATCTCCTTAGCTGTGTTGCACTCTTCTATCCATGGAAGATAGTCTTGTCCAACTGTGGACATGATAGTGCTCTGAGCCCAGATATCCAGCTGGCTCACTTTCGCTTCCTCAGGAGTGAAGTCTTCTGGCTTTTTCTCAACCATCACCTCAGTTGCATCCCCATCATTGGGATTTGTAGGAGTACGAGTAACTTTTTCTATGATGGTGATCGGTCCGGATGAGATCACTTGAAGCATTCGATGATGCTTGGATTGTAGGATCTTCTTCATCCGAGTCTTCCAGGATGTATAGTTCACAACCGAGAACATGACAACAATCTTGTTTTTAACATCCATCTGCACACAATAAACAGACAACAAATGCAAGCAGATATGCACTATCGTGAAAAAGATCTATTCAGTTGACCACTGAAGAAAAACACCTCGATTCACACCACGTGAAATAGAGTCAGCAGTCTTTTGAACCACTGCTCTGATACCACTTGATGGTCCCGATACGAGTTCTGGTGTATGGGGGGGGGGGGAAGAATACACCAGTAAATAATTTTAAAAATAACCCCCGAAAAATTATCACAACTGAGTAATACGACTCAGCTGGAATCACAACTGAGTAAGGATACTCAGCTGGAAGTGTAGTGCTGTGCGGAATGTGGTGGATAAAAATAACTCGTATAAAATAACTCACGCTCAGATGCAAGGTCGGTCAATAACCAAATCAGTTGAGAATGTAAAAATGCAGTTTGAGTGCTGGTTAGTTGGTCAGTTGGATATGCAATAAATAACTGAACAGAAAACATAAACACACAAAGATTTACGTGGTTCGGAGGGAACTCCTACGTCCACGGGGAGTTGTGAGTCCACACAACTCAGTCCAAATTCTTTAGGACTGGAATCACAAAGCTTACGCGGGCTTTGCAACCGTTAAGATAAGTTTGCGGGTACTTATCAACCTTACAGATAAGTTTACGGGTACTTATCAACCTATCTAATCAATTTCGGGAAGAGCAGGGTCCTAACAATCCTTTTTAGGGGATGTGAAAAAGTGTGGGGTTTCCAACTGCTAGCTCTAACAAGGAAGTGAGCTAGGATATAAGCTTGAACAGATGAAGATTCAAACTAAGATAAAAAATACCAAGTCAAATTCTAATACTCTATGAACCCTCAACTGGTGATGTTCTTAGAGATTAAGTGCAGTTTAGCTTGTGTGCAGTTTTTCGTTCTTTCGCTCGTTTAGACTCTTATCGCACTTCTTGGTATCTTGGTGAATGAATGAAGGCCTCTATTTATAGGCGGAGAGAATCAACTAGCCGTTGGATGAACCGTTGATCTCTGTTCTGTGAAAGCGATGGCTTGTCTCTCATCTCTACAGATTTTCCCGATTTGGCTACTGTGAACTTCTGCTTTCCATCTGAGACAGCCTTGTGTTGGGCCAAATGAGGTAATGACAGAACGTCAAACCTTCACGTGACTTCCTTTTTGAAATTCAAATCTTCAACCTTTAACTTTCAACCTTGTTTAGTCGGTTGAGAAGTTTTGGTCTTCATCCGAGTGGTCTTCAGCTGATGTTCCATCTGATCGATATTTTCATCTGACCTTCTGTCTGAATAGGAACAGTTGAACCCTCAGCTGCCTTGAACTTCATGTTGTCGATCTTATCAGTTCGAGTCCTGCAACTGATGTTCTGTATCTTGAACGCTCATTTGTCTTTCACATCTGATGTTTTGTATCCGATCAGTTGGCTTGAACGCTCAGATGTCTTTCTTACATCTTCCCCCTTGAACTCTCAGTTGTCTTTCTTACATCTGATGTTCTATCTTAGTAAAGCCTTGTTGCTGTCTTCAGCTGGAGTCCTGTAAAGATAAAATCTCAACATTGCTCAAACAGCTAGCCTAAATACTAACATTAGGATCTGACAACATCTACTCGGTTGGGGTCAGTTGGTTTTGGAATCAATCAAAACTTTTAATAAATTTCTCAACATTTTTAGTATCTATGATAAAACTAATAGTAATTTTATTAATCTAACTGCTGACAACAATGAGAATTAGAAAATATTAATAGAGATGAGGGGAGGAGTAGAGGGAGAAAATATGTCCAACTTTTACTTATTACTCATTTTTTTGAATATAAATTATGCATTTGATTTAAATATCTTTTGTATGTCTTGGATTCAAAGTTGGATATTCAGGATTTAAAAAATATTAATCCAATTCAATTCTATAGGCATTCATTTATTTATTTATTGGGTTGGATTATTTACATATGTTTTGTAAATTAACATAAATTATGGGGGACGGTTTGCATTTATTTATTTTAAGAAGAAAAATAATAAAGAGCGGTAAATTAGTTCCTCCCCTCAGTTGTAAAATAAATACAAAATAGAGCTGTAAATTAAAATAAAACATAGAATGGCAAAATCAAAACGAATGGAAAAAAATAAAATCTTGTCTTTGAAAAATCCCGCTTCAGACGTTTTCCCCTGCAACAAAGTTAGTTCCCATTTCAAAGAGAAAGATACCGCAATTCAATCTTTCCCTTCTCACTACATTCATTCATTGATCATGCCAGCATAAGTATTTGTTTTCAGGCTTCATCTATTATCGTCGAAGTTTGAAGAAGCAAGGATTAGGCATGGTGTAGACGAGGAGCAGAAATACTATGTCATCCGAAACAGAACAATTCAACCTTGAGAACAAGGTATTTTCGTTTAAAACAACTTCTAAAGCTGATTGATTAAGAACATATATGTGGTTCAAAATGTTTTTGTAACGTGTTGTAGCTTGTAGACACCATATTATTTTTTATTTTTATTTTTTATTTTTTATTTTTTAAAAAACATTTTGTAATTAGTTGCGCCCTTTCCCAACCCCCAATTTTCCCAAAATATGAAATATGATGTAATCTGATTAAATTTATTTATTTTTTGTTTTTTAGCAAGTGATTAAATTATTATATTTGTTTTTATAGTTTTAGAATTAGGATCCCATCTCACACCTACATTATGTATGTTTCCAGTTTTAGCTCAATAGTGTTGTTATGTGATAGTCCCGGTAACGAGTATCTGGTGTATGGGGGGATACACCAGTAGCGATTTTTGCTTTCAAAATCTTTTCACTGAAGAAACTACTCAGATCAATTCGCTCAAATACTGCGAAAGTCAGTTGGAGCTGATCACACAGTCAGGTGCACAACTGACTTCTTTCGCTGAGGGTTAGCTGTGTAATCTAACTGAGGTTTCAAAGAGTTAAGCTATGCGGAAGTCGGTGGAAATTACTTAAAATGAAACCTTTATGAAAACGGGGAAGGTTAAGTTCTCAAATCTTAGTGCAATTTGTAAATATGCAGTTTGTATGCAGAGTCAGTTGGTCAGATAACTGAAATGTATATACTGAAAGTAAACGACACAGTATTTTACGTGGTTCAGAGATTGACCTCCTACATCCAGGACTTCCTTTTCGGGGAAGTAATCGACTAGATAAGCTTATGCGTGCTTTTCAAACGTTGCACTTGGTTTGCGGGTACCAAGCAACCTAATCAGTTTTGTATAGGCATAAAATTAATAAAAAATATTAATTTTATATTTTATTTAGATTTTAGAAATTTTATTAAAGATAAATCCTAAATTAAATAAATATAAATTGATATTTAAAAGATGGAGATTGACGACCAATTCGAAATTGACATGTATCAATTTCTTGGTCATTAAGTCAAAGATTTGATGGAGATAAATACGAAAATGGAGGAGTCAATAGAATTGTGCCACCTCAGCCCTAAAGCCTGTCTTGGAATCCAAAAGTTCACCAAGTCCACTACATTTTCACCTATAAATAGGGGTGCTTAGAGAGGTCAAAGGACATACCACAAATTATATTGAAGAGCTTAAGAGTTGTAGGAGAATTCTCTACAATATTTAAGGCGTTCTTCGCGACATTTAAGGAGTTTTTCGTGGAGTTCAAGGAGTTCTTCACCAAAAGCGTCCCAAATCAGCGTTTGATCCAGAAACAAGGCGTCGACCCTCCGAATTAACGTTATAAGTCCAAACTTCAAATCCGATCAAGATCAAGGAGGCTAAATCTCCGAAAATCTCGGAAGTTATTTGAAGATCTTTCAAGAACAAGTTGAAGAGGCGAATCAGAGAAAAAATATAGAGAACGCAACCCGCATCTTACTTCAAATCCGCAAATATTTATTTGTACACGAATTATTATGTTTGTTATAAATACATTAAAAACACAAATTTTGGCACGCCCGGTGGGGACCTCTCAACCTCTCATCTCAACTCTTCTCCAAATCTTGAAGAATGTCTTCAAAAGCTAAGGATGATAGTGACTTTACTTCGAAGAAATCTTTGAAAGATACTAATGACTTCACTTCGAAGAACCTTGTGGAAGGTGGCGGCATGATGACGCGAAGGAAAGCTAAGATGTTGCAAGAAGCTGCAGAATTCGCTAAAGCTGCCAAGTCAACTTTCGCTGCGGAAAAGGAGCCGCACGTTAAGGAAGATGGCGATGACACGAGTGATGGTTCCGAATCACCCAAAGACTGTTCGACAAAGATTTACTCATCTGAGGTGTCTGTTATGACAACCGGTACTACGAATTTAGAGGAGAAAATAGCAAATCTAATGACAATGATGGAGGCTATGGACAAGCGTATTATCAAACAAGATGCCATGATCTTAAAGCTTGCAAAAGGAAAAAGGGGTATCCAAGCATGATGATGAAGATGAAGAGGAAGATGAAGACGGGGATGATGATGATGATGCATCCAAAAGATGTGAAGAGAAGCAGTCGGATGATAAAGAGTCTAAATCTGCTTCAAGCAGTCTCATCTCAATTGAACAAGTAAAGCAGCTCATTGAAGGGACCATAAAAGACAAATTCAATGAGAGTTCCAAGTCTTCATTGGTTTACTCAAAACGATATACTCAAAAGATCGATAACTTAATGATGCCTCTCGGCTATCAGTCTCCCAAATTCCAGCAATTTGATGGAAAGGGTAATCCGAAGCAGCACATAGCTCACTTCATCAAAACTTGCAATAATGCCAGCACCTTTGGAGATCATTTGGTGAAGTAGTTTGTTCACTCACTTAAAGGGAATGCTTTTGATTGGTACACGGATTTAGAGCCGAACTCAATCAATCATTGGGAGCAGCTTGAACACGAGTTTCTCAATCGATTCTATAACACTAGAAGGACGATCAGTATGGTAGAGCTCACAAGTTCCCGGTAGTTCAAAGATGAGCCAGTTATTGACTACATCAATAAATGGAGGAACCTTTGCCTTAACTGCAACTCGATTGTCCTAGTCATCTGCCTTTGAAATGTGTATTTTCAAGGGATGCATTGGGGCCTGCAATATATTCTACGTGGAATTCAACCCAAGACGTTCTAGGAGTTGGTCACAAGAGCACATGATATGGAGTTGAGCATGACATCAAATGGAGTTGGAGGACCGTCAGTTCAAGAACCTCGTCGGTTAAAAGAGAAACAATAATTTAAGAAATGGGGCAATTATTTTGAAAAAAAACCCAAAGAAAGAATCAATGACGGTTAAAGCAATGCTTGTCAAGTTCTCGAGAAAGGAAGCCAATAAGGAAGATAAGCTAAATGCTTTTTAAGACACGGGGCAAAGGAGGTCGACTCTGAAAGAGCAACAGCAAAAGAAGTATCCTTTCTTGGATTCAGATGTCTCTAGCATATTTGATGACTTAATCAAGGAGGGACTTATTGAACTGCCTAAAATGAAGCGACTGAATGAAGCGGGGCAAACTAATGATCCAAAATATTGCAAGTACCATCGGCTAGTGGGTTATTCCATATATGATTGCTTTATCTTCAAGGACAAGGTTATGCAACTGGCTAGACAAGGAAAGATAACGCTTGAAGAGGACAATGTCGGGGCAAACCTCATCGCTGCCGAAAGTATAGAAGAAGATAACGAAGCTTTTTGCGGAGTAGTAAATCAAAAGAATGAAGATGTGTTGATGGTGGCATTTTCCAATGAAGATTTGCAGCTTGGATCTGAGCCTCATAACCGACCTCTGTTCGTGAGTTGTTATACTAATGAGCAAAGGGTAAATAGAGTACTCATAGATGGAGGATCTGCGGTAAACATATTGCTGTTGAGAACTTTGAAGGAGTTAGGAATCCAAGTTGAAAAGCTAGCAAACAGTCGGTTGTTGATTCATGGTTTCAATTATGAAGGACAAAGAGCTATTGGCACAATAAGGTTGGACTTGCTAATTGATGATATGAGATCAACCGCGTTATTCCAAGTAATTGATGCTAAAACCTCGTACAACATGTTCATTGGTAGACCATGGTTGCATGAATATGGTGTCATCCCCTCAACATGGCATCAATGCTTTAAGTATTACCAAGATGGTGCGGTAGAGACAGTGATTGGTGATCATAAGCCCTTTGCAGAAACTGAATCATACTTCGCCGAAGCAAAGTATGACACGGTAAAGCCAAAGTCTCCAAAAGAAGCACAAGTTGAATTCAAAGAGGGACTTAAAAGAAAGGAGAAAAAGGTGTCACTCACTAAGGAGGAGTCATTAGACGGGCTCACCATGCCTTTAACAAAGATTGATGCTACAAAACCCACTCAACAATCATTTGGAGGATTTGTTCGGCCAAAACAAGGTAGTGCTACAGAGCATGGCGAACTTACAAGCCCTGAAGTTGCTAAGTGCTTTGGACCGAAGGCATATGAGCTACTTATGAAAGTCGGATACGATCCCAAGGAGAATTCGAAGGTTACGAGCCAGCATAATCCTGAACGTAAGGCAAGCTCGAAAGTATCAAAGAAAGATGGTCCTATGGTCCAAGGAACTAAGGCAGGCTTGGGATTTATCTCACGAGGTCCAATTCCTATGGCGATTAAAAGGGCAACTGCCAACCATATATTTGAAGGAGAGGTGTCATCTACATCAAGTCTCTCCAAAAAGAAGAAAGTTGAAAGGGTGTCAGCCTTCAAGAGGTTAGGAGAAGGATGAGCGAAACGAGTGTCTGTTTTCAAGAGACTTGGCAAAGGCAAGAAAACTAAGCAATGAGCAACCCGAAGGTTGAGAAGTATTGTCCCGTCTCGCATGAAAAGAAGTACTATACTGACCGTGTCATGTAAAGATGTGTTCAAGGCCAAGATGAAGACAGTCATTCATACACAAGTTCCCGAGAAGGATGATGAAGAAGATAGAGAAGTGTGGCATCGTCTTACTACACTATCGAAAGTGCTCAGAGTCAATCTGCTCAAAATCAAGCTATTCACAACAATTTACATCAAGATCGCTCGTCTACTTAGAAGCGACGCTTTTAGAGTAAGTGATATAAAAGAGGCCGTTATAATGAGGCAAAGGGATGGAACATTGAGGCTGCACATAGATTTTCAAAGCCCTGTGCCAAGGAATGAAGAGATCATTGAAGAGGTCGTCTCATCACGTCACATTACTCTTTGTGAAGAAGGGAGCATTGAAGAAGAAAATGTGGACATAGCACCCCCACAATTTGAAGATGGTGTGAAATCCACCACCGATGAGTTGAAAAAAGTTAACTTGGGTACCATTGATGATCCATGACCTACCTACATCAGCACTTCATTGATGCCGGATGAGGAGCATGCATATGTTGAGCTCTTGAAATAATTCAAAGATATATTCGCATGGACATATCAAGAGATGCCAAGATTGAATTCAAAGATAGTTGTTCATCACTTAGCTATTAAGAAGAAGGCACACCCTGTCAAGCAATCCCAACATCGATTTCGACCTGAGTTGATCCCGTTGATTGAAGTTGAAGTAAACAAACTCATTGAGGTTGGATTCATTAGGGAAGTAAAATACCCGACATGGATCTCCAACATCGTGCCAGTAAGGAAGAATAATAGGCAGATCCGTGTTTGTGTTGACTTTAGAATTCTTAACGAAGCATGCTCTAAAGATGACTTTTCACTACCCATTGCTTAACTGATGATTGATGCGATAGTCGGACATGAAGCATTATCTTTTATGGATGGATCTTCCGGTTACAATCAAATTCGCATGTCACTGGCTGACGAAGAAATGACGGCGTTTCGCACTCCAAAAGGAATATTTTGCTACACTGTATTGCCATTTGAATTGAAAAATGCTGGCGCTACCTATCAAAGAGCCATGCAAAAGATATTTGATGACATGCTCCACAAGAACATTGAGTGTTACGTAGACGATGTGATCGTAAAGTCAAAAGCAAGAAGGGATCATCTCCAAGACTTAAGGACAATATTTGAACGCTTAAGAAAATATGAGCTAAGGATGAATCCGTTAAAGTGTGCATTTGGAGTGAAGTCTGGGAAATTTCTTGGTTTCATCGTCCGCCATCGGGGTATTGAGATAGAGCAAGCCAAGATTAATGCTATTGTGAAGATGCTGGAACCTCGAAATATTCATGAGTTAAAAAGTTTGCAAGAGAAATTGGCATACCTAAGAAGGTTGATCTCAAACCTAGCCGGAGGTGTCAACCTTTTAGCCGGATGATGAAGAAGGGCATACCATTTGAGTGGGATGAGTCGTGCCAAAATGCCTTTAAAAGTATAAAAGCTTATTTGATGAAACCTCCTGTTCTGGTTGCACCTGTTGCGGGTCGTCCGTTGATCTTATACCTTGCCACTCAAGAACGCTCTATGGGGGCATTACTTACGCAAACAAATGAAGAAGGAAAGGAGAATGCCCTATACTACTTGAGTAGAATGATGATGCCCAATGAGCTGAATTATTCTCCGGTTGAGAAGTTATGTCTGGCTTTAATATTTTCTATCCAAAAGTTGGATCATTATTATCAAGCTCATACGGTGCGCCTTATCTCCAAAGCAAATCCATTGAAGTATGCCATGTCTAAGCATGTTCTATCAGATAGACTTGCGCGTTGGTATCTACAACTGCAACAATTCAGGATTATTTACATTCCTAAAAAAACGGTAAAAGGACAAGTGCTAGCAAATTTCCTAGCCGATCATCCGATTCTTGCCGAATGAGAGTTACCTGACGATCTCCCCAATAAAGATGCACTTTTGATTGATGTTTGCCCTCTTTGGGTAATGTACTTTGATGGAGCATCTCATAGAGAAGGAGCCGAAGCTGGAGTTGTGTTCATCACACCCGAAAGAGAAGTACTTCCATATTCCTTTACTTTGACAGAAAATTGCTCTAACAATGTAGCAGAATATCAAGCGCTTATCCTTGGTTTGGAGATGGTAGTAGATGCGAAGAGACTACACATGAAGGTATATGGAGATTCTAAATTGGTTTGGAGATGGTAGTAGATGCCAGAGTTGTTTCCATATGTCAAGTATGCTCAAAGAATCATCGCATGGCTTGGAGATATAGAACTTAGACATGTCCCAAGGAGTGAAAATAAGCAAGCTGATGCGTTGGCTAAGCTCGCTTCTATAATAGCCATGTCCAAGGATAAGATTTCTGTACCAGTGTGTCAATGTTGGGTTGTTCCACCTATTTTCGAAGAAAAAGATTGTGAAGATGATGAGATCAATGCCATTGAGGTCTTCAAGATAGAAGAAGAAGATTGGTGCCAAGTATTGGTTGATTACTTAAAGTATGAGAAGTTGCCAAGTGATCCGCATAGAAGAGTAGATGTTCGCCGTCGTGCTGCTTGCTTTATCTATTTTTGTAACACCCCTCAAAGACCGGTCTAGAAAAACCTGAATAAATTAAAACTTTTCAAGATAGGTCCTTATTCCTGGATTTTTTAAAAGAAAATAATTTATTTTATTGAGAGAAGATGAAGACTTTATTTATAAAGTCAAAAAGGAATTTTATTTAAAATAAAACCTAAATTCAATTTTCGAATAATTGCAATTATCATATTTTCAAAACAAGCACGAGCATGAATTTCTTCATTCATTGCATAGCATCCTACGTGTTGCATTCTAGATGATATTAAATTATTGATGTGATTTATTTGAGAATTAACTGTCGCGTAATTATGGATCCGGCCAGTTGAGCTTGACTGTAAGAAATAGAATATCGGCGTCGCATTAAAAAAATGGCGAACTTAAAGAAAATAAATAATTTATAATTATTTATATAATTTATAGTTAAAGTAAATTATTAGAATACTTCGATAATTTGTGACGGGATAAATTCGCGTACGAGTCGGACTGTTAAAATATCGGTATGGAAATTAAAAGCAATAAAAAGTAAGCAGATTAAGGAAAGAGAGAGGAGTATGCGTGTGTAGGAAGAGAAGGGACCCACTTTACTAATTAACCAAATGGAATGAGGGAAAATAAAACCACTTACCCTACAAACTAAAAAACCATCGGCTACGTCTCCCTCCCCAATAGAATTCACGCAGAAACCCATTTTTTTTTCTTTCACGCCACAACCATCAGCACCACTCCTATATTAATCATCTTCCTCAATGATCATCTGCAAATCACCTATCCATCCAAGAAAACAAGGGTTTCATCCCCTTGACTCCACTTGCCGCCGCCGCCATAGTCGGCCCTCCAAGTAGAAGAAGAGGGGCAGTGGGACGAGGGAGGCAAGAGAGAGAGCAGACAAGAGAGAGAGGAACCCTAGCCCCAAAGCCACTGCCGTCCTACGATCTCCACTTGCCGCTGCCGCCGCCTCGCACCACCACCACCGCCGGCACAACCTCTGGGAGAAAAAGGAGGAGCAGCAGTCCAAGGGAGGCCAGAGAGAAGGGACAGTCGAGAGAGAGAGGGTGAGAGACAAAGGAGAAGGGAGAAAAGAAGGGTTTTCCTAAGCCCCAACCCTACTGCCGCCTTCTGCCGCTGCCGCCGCCGGAGCCGCCTTGAAGGAGCAGCCACATGCCAGAGAAAGGAGAGAGGCCGCTCGAGAGGGAGAGTCACGTGAGAGAGGGAGGAACCGAAAGAAAAGAGAAAAAAAGGAAAGGGCTAGGTATAAATCTTCTCCTCCTTCATTGCTTCTTCTTCTTTTTCTTTGTTTAGGAGCATAATTTGGTTTGTGAAAGAAAGAATTGTATGTTATAGTTGAAATACGAGAGAGAACGAGGGAGGGCAGCCTTATCACCCTCCCGATGAGACCTCGAAGATGTTTATGTTTGGTGGTTTTGATGTTCTTGTTGCTTGCCTTGAGTATATGTTTGATTCCTACGTGTTCTAGCCAAGATTTATGACCTATGACTCCTTGTTTAAATTGTTAGATGAGTGTTAGGATCATTATGTGAGTGTTCTTGGGTCTGGAACTCGTTTGTATGATGATATATCGGGGAATTGTATCGAAAGTGTGAGCCTCGTGTGAAGTATGTGCAAAAGTCGTAAATCTGCCCTTGAACTAAGTTGCTCTGTTTTTAAAGTTAGAGAACTAATTTAAATCTCATATTTTATTATGTTGAAGATTAAGATGTTAGGTATAACATATCCAAAAATCAAATTAATCCGACGAGTGTAGCTCCCTTGGTGAAGTTGTTTCGAATATGACCTGTGATAGAACCAAATTCCTGCGCAGAATTATGTTTTGGGGTAGTAGCCTTCTTTTCTTTCAAAATCTATGAAATCCGCCTCTTGAAATTGAAACTAGACATCCTAAGGTTTCCAAATTGGTATCTCTCATCTCTAGTAGCCAAACGAGTTATTTTAAAATGAATTTACGAGCGGACTGATTTGCAGCGAAAACTCGTTTTTGACAGATTCACTGTTCTGTAAACCGAGCCCCGTTTGGGCTAATAAAATCTAATATTTTTGGGTTATGAAAACTCCTGGAATAAGATGAATATGTTAGGAGTCCCCAGTAGAAATCTCAAGGCGATTAGATATCGTTTGCTATTTATTTTGGATTTTACGGTACTAGGTGTCTCATTGAAAATTTCAGAAAAATGTCTTATTGCCTTTTTATGCCTAAAAACGTTTTGATGCTTAAAATAAATACGTATATGAGCCCCGATAACGTGTTAAGTAATTTTTCTAAGATGACATGTCAAAGTAGGATTTTAATTGGAATTTTATAGATTAATTTTTAAGCTAATTTGATTATTTATTGAATTGGGCTAATTATTAAGTTTTGGGCCAGAATTATTTTTATTTAATTGGACTTAAGGTTGTTGGACCAAATTAATTATTGTTGTGTGTGGACTAGGTAATTTGGGCCTTGTCCAGATTTAATTAATTCAATTGAATTTGGGCCATGATTTTCTTATTTAAATTTATTTCTTCCTTAAGATGCCCAACCTATTTAATTTTTGCTATAGGCCAAGACTAAAATAATTATGTGACTAATGGACCATACCCAATTTTATTTAATAAAACCCAATATGATTTTATATACTAGCTCAATCTAGTTATCTATGTGACATATATATTATAAGCCCAATATGATTAATATTTATTTCTTTGACCTATGTGCTTGGGCCTTGGGCCACCTTTGCCTAATTAATTTAATTAATAGTCCAAGATCATTAATTTATTTCTCAAAGGTTAATTAAGTTGTTCAGTTACTTGTGTATCAGTAATTAGCATGCACTTATGTGTGAGTTGATTAATCTCGATTAATAATTAATTGTTTCTATTAATTAATTTTCTTTTAATTAATTATTTATGTATTAATTAATCATGAGTGGATTAATTACTTAAGTATGTGTTAATTAATTGTAATTAATTAACTAAGTATGTGATTAAATACGTATGTTAAATGATTTAAGTGTACTTGTTGAAGCATGCTAATTAAATTTCTAATGTGACATGATTAAATGATATGGCACGTGTGCATGAATTTAATTATATAAGTAAGGTATGATATCATGTATGATTAATTGTGTGGCATGCACACTTATATGAAGCATGACATGACATTTCATAACACGGCATGATTTCCAAATCGAGTATTGATTAAGCTTCTAAAATGCATGTATTGACTAATGATCTATAATTCGATTTCTATAAAACCCCAAGTCAAATGCCTTAATAGAATTTCAAATACAAATGTTAAGGACCGGGAATAGGTTGACCTCTAGGATTATCGATAGACTATTTGACCCCCTAGAGTCAGGTGTTAAAGAATCTAGATTGTCTTGTAGGAGACAGCAAGAGCTAGGGACGCAAGAGGATACCCACGACAAGGACAAGAGGTGGGTTCTATTTTCAAACTGTGGGTTATAAGCCCCCGGAGGTAACTTTTGGGTTATTAAGCCCTAGCTGCTTTCATGAAAAAGTGATGATGCATGCTAAATGTTTTTGCTCAATACTCGTGTTTACCATATATGATGTTATTGGCTTCGATCGGCCTTGGGACCAGTACACCCCAAGGTAGTGCGCACACAGGTACTTATGACGGTTCGAAGAGTGGGAGTGGCTCCCCACTCGAAGAACCGGGGAAGGTAACACGGCAGGCGAGCTATGATGCGCGCAAGGTTAAGTTAAAATATTTTTACGTATGCATGGGTTAAATGTTTTATTTTTAAAGTTATTGCCCTTGTATACAAAATGAGCATGCTTTATCCTTCAAATGTTTCTGTAAAACGTTTTTCAAAAAGGGGCACAAACCTCACTGAGTACCAAAAGTACTCAGCCCAAAATGTTTTTCTTTTTCAAAACAGGTTGAGTGACGATCGAGATGGAGGTGTGTTGGCATCGAAGATGTTCCGGATGACGATCACTTGGATCGTCATCTCCCTTTTCATTGAATGCATGTTAATTTACAAACTCAAGCTCAACGTTTCTTCGAACTCGATTAATTCGATTACGATTAGTCTTAATCGACGCTTCCGCAGTGCAGGGCCAAAGTCCTCATACTTTGACCCCAAGACGTCCAAGCTAGGGTAATGTCAAGTTGACGAAGTCTCCTCAGTTCCCTTTGAAGCCAAGCTTGTTTGAAATCTCCAATTCTTGTAAAGTCAAGTTATGTAAGTCAACGGTTTATTTTACGGTTTCAAGTGACAGTCCGATTATCCGCATAGGCCGGGTAGCGGGCTGTCTCAATTTTAAAGGCACACTTTATAGGCGCTTATTCGACGGAATCTTCTTAAGAAGTTTGGGTAAGGAAGAAGCTGGAAAAGCTATGGAGGAAGCGCATTCTGGAGTTTGCGGGGCTCATCAGTCCGGTCCAAAATTGCACTTTCGAATCAAGAGGATGGATTACTATTGGCCAACCATGGTGAATGAATGCATGGAGTATGCTCGAAGATGTCAACCTTGTCAGTTTCACGCAAATCTCATTCATCAACCGTCCGAGCCACTACACCCCACGGTTGCGTCTTGGCCTTTTGATGCTTGGGGCATGGATGTCGTTGGATCTTTGACAAAATCATCAAGGGGGCATCTATATATCTTGGCTGCAATAGATTACTTCTCCAAGTAGGCTGAAGCGATCTCTTTGAAAGAAGTGAAGAAGGAGAATGTTGCTGATTTCATCAAAGGTCATATCATCTATCGCCATGGGATTCCTCGTTACATCATCACTGATAATGTACGGAATTTCAGCAATTCCTTCATTGATAAGCTTTGTGAGAAGTTTGGATTTAAGCAAATGAAGTCATCCATGTACAATGCGCCAACTAATGGATTGGTCGAAGCTTTCAATAAGACTTTGTGCAATTTGTTGAAGAAGGTTGTTGCAAAGACGAAGCGCGATTGGCATGAGAAGATTGGAGAAGCATTATGGGTGTATAGAACGACATATAGAACTCCAACATAAGCGAGCCCTTATTCGTTGGTGTATGGTGTGGAAGCTGTGAATCCCCTAGAGCAACAAATTCCTTCGTTGCGGATTGCTATCCAAGAGGGTTTGACTGAAGAAGAGAATGCTCGTCTACGTCTTGAAGAGTTAGAAGCCTTGGATGAGAAGCGATTAGAGACGCAACAAAGGTTTGAGTGCTATCAAGCTCGCCTTTCAAAGTATTTCAATAAGAATGTGCGGTTGCGCTCTTTTCAAGTTGGAGACTTAGTGCTAGCTGTCAATTTCTTGGTCATTAAGTCAAAGATTTGATGGAGATAACCACCATAATGGAGGAGCCAATAGAATTGTGCCACCTCAGCCCTAAAGCCCATCTTGAAGTCAAAAAGCCCACCAAGTCCACTACATTTTTACCTATAAATAGGGGTGCTTAGAGAGGTCAAAGGACACACCACAAATCATATTGAAGAGCTCAAGAGTTGTAGGAGAATTCTCTACAATATTCAAGGCGTTCTTCGCGGCATTCAAGGCGTTCTTCGTGGAGTTCAAGAAGTTCTTCACCAAAAGCGTCCCAAATCAGCGTTTGATCCAGAACAAGTCGTCGGCCCTCCGAATTAACGTTATAAGTCCAAACTTCAAATCTGATCAAGATTAAGGAGGCCAAATCTCAGAAAATCCCGGAAGTTATTTGAATATCTTTCAAGAACAAGTTGAAGAGGCGAATAAGAGGAGAAATATAGAGAACGCAACCCGCATTTTACTTCAAATTCGTAAATATTTATTTGTACACGAAATATTGTGTTTGTTATAAATACATTAAAATTTGTGTTTACAAGTTTGACTACGGGTTCGAACCAAACCTTACAACACTTTTGCTGGCAAGTGTACAACCTAGTCTTAGATTGCGGGTTTTAAGGGACCTAGTCTTATATTGCGGCTTCTAAGAGACCTAGTGTCTTTGATTGCAGGTTCAAAGACATACCTGAGGTTTTGGGGTTGAGGGTTTTTCCAACTATGAAGCCTTCTACACAGAGAGAAGTGGAGGCTTTTTCCTAAGGCTTAGAGATGCGATCTTTTGGGACAGAGTTTATTCCGAATAAAGCAAGAATCTAGATTCTAGACTCAATTAAAGAAAGGACTTTTTGAGATGCTAGATGAAAGAACAGGAGGAAGTGAAGACACTCGACTTCTACTGATTCTTTGAATTGGTTGGTCTTGCACTGGAGAGAGTGGTTGTTGCTGCTTTGCTTGAATCTTCTCTTCTCTCTCTGATATTCTCTCTCTCACTTTCTTCAATGGGGAGACCTATATTTATAGAGGGAGATCTAATTAGCTGTTGGAAATAGCCGTTTGATCTCTGCCAAAAAGCATGGCACTCCACCTGCTTTACTGCAAACTTTCCTAAAATGGAAACTGCGACCTTCGCTTTTTGCGCATCTCTGTTGTCGGTCTATTTATAGTAACTTTCCAGGCTGACATGTGCTTCCGAGTATATTTGAATTTGGACTTCAACTCTTCTGCCTTCAACGTCTTCAAAGTCTTCTCTTCTCAGCTTTATGACGTCTGACTTCAACGCAACTTCTCTTCATGCTTGAGCTGCATGGCTCAGTTGTGGAGTCAACTGAGTTGTGGTCTAACTGACCAAGTTTCTCACGAACTGTCTTCTTTAGTCTGGCTGACTTCTTCTGCTTGAAACCTGTAAAGATAAAAATCCTTACACTCAAACATTGAGCTCTATCTAAGTTCAGACTGATGTCTTTCATCTACTCGGTTGAGATCAATTGGGTTTTGGGATATATCAAAACATTTACTAATTTACCAACATTATGTTATAGATGTGATAGGATTCCCCAATTGTATAAATTCATTACTGTAATTATGACCATCACAACTCCCGCTCATTTTAAGAATAAATCACATTTGACAGAGATGATTTCTTGATGAACGTGAGTATATTTAGGGCTCTTTAATATTAATCCTATCTAATTGATGAATTAGATTTATTTCTATGTTACAAGCAATATGGATTTGGAAGAGAGAAGCAGTTGAATATCTCCAGCCAACAATTAACCTATATTTTAAAAGCAAGAAACTGTTTGAAGTTAGATCAATTATTTTACAAGTAGATGGACAAAAAACTGTTGATAGATTTATGGAAGGACAGTTAGGTCACATTTTTAATTGGAATAGAAACAAGTCATCTGTAAAGGTATTGCATGGGATAGTGTCACGTGAGATAGAATTGATGGATGTGCCGAAGCATGAGTTGTGGTTTCGAATTAGTAACACTAACTTACGACTCTCAGCAGTTGAGTATGCTTTGGTATCTAGATTTATGTTTGGGCAATCAGATTTTGATATGAAAGCGGAATACAACCCAACTGATGTGGAGGTATATAAAGTTTTCTGTGAAGGCAGTCCAGTAGATGTTAAGTATCTAATGTAAAAGTTTTGCAATATGTGTTGATATTGAAAAAGAGGACCTTTATTTGTGCATTGCAAATATTCTCATGCTCTTTTACTTTGCCCTTGGATATCCAGATTCTAGAGTAATTGAACCGTGAGTTTGGGTATTAGTTAATGATCTTGTAGCTTGGAATAATTTTCCTTGGGGTGCCTATATGTATCAGGCTTTGCAACACTACATGTCGCAGGGTGGCAATACATGTTTGGAAGTTAATCCTAAGAATCACTTTATTGGCCCAGTATGGGCTTTGGAGGTTTGGGCTTTTGAAGCCATTCCAGATTTGGCACGTAGGTTTGCAGATGCAGTGGAGCCGGGGGCTTACCCTCGTTGCCTGAAGTGGAAGTTACCAACACACGCTAAGGACGATGAAGATGAGAACCATTTTGATGTATTCTTCGAGGAAATGGTACATTTGTAAAACCTATGTGATTTATAAACTCATCTCTTGTTGTTAATTTTGCATGATTTGTGTTACTATAATAAAAAAAAATCTGTCATATTTTCTATTATATTGATGACGAATTAATTTAAAGTTTTGTTATGAAAAAGCATTATAATATATATATATATATATAATATATATATATGTGTGTGTGTGTGTGTACTAAATGTTGAATTTATGTTTCAAAACAATCATGTATGAGATTTATTATAATTTGGAAAATGATATTGATATAGTTTTTTTTGAAGCATGAGTGTCTTGTGAATTTGATGTTGAACGCTAATGAGTCCGCCACTGGGTATATGAGGTTTGTCCATTCATCTACGCCTCTAGGAGTCAATTACGTTGTCCCTCTAAATCCTATCAGAGATGTCGGGCTAAAACCGATCGGGCGTCTTATTGTAAATCTAATGAAGAGAGGCGTCAGGAAGAGATCTCGCCGCGATGCAGACACAAGCGAGGATGCAGAGAAGCGGAAGAAGAGAAAGGGAAAGCGTACACAACAACATGCCTCATTCTCGTCATGATCCTCCTCCTCATCTAATTCCTCGGATGGCGGCGCACAACAACGTAGGCGTTTTAGTGATCGGAAATTCATGGAGAAGCTTACAGATATGGAAGTTATGAAGTTTAAGTGTGACATCATGCATGATTTCTTGAAGTTTTTCACATAACTTTTTGCTAATTTCTGCCCTTCCTCCCCCCGTCATAGTCCTTAGTCCAGGCCTTCTCCAGTGCGTTCTCCGGCTAGAAATGAGAATGTATACGGGCAAGAAAATGAACATCCCATATTGAAGAATGACTACATTTATACTAGTCCGAATCAGTCACCACATTAGGGCACGTGGCTGATAGCCCCTCCTAGCCACCGATGATTGATGACATTGAAAATGGTAGAATTAAGTCAACTGACACCCCCAATTTCCCTTCAATGAACACTGAAGACAAAACTGCATCCACATCCTTCTTATTTGATGATCATGGTAACCAAACACGGTCTGATGAGATGGAGGACCCTAATGATGTGATGGAGGATGAAGAAAAAGAAATTAGACAAGAAGAAGAGATTGACGATGAACGTGGTGATCAACCAACGTCATCACAGCCTAACCAGGTAATAATCTTAATATTTCTATTTTTACAGTTTATTTTAGCTCTAAATTATGAACCCACCTCTAAGAAAACACCGATAATGCGACCGAGGCTGAAGAAGCAAAAATTAGACAAGAAGAACCTATTAAGGAGGAACGTGTTGATCATGTAAGACCATCACTGCCCCATGAGGTAATAACTATTTATTTGTTACATTATATAGTTTTTTAAGCTCTAAATAATTAAGCCACCTCCAGGAAAACCGTCATGATGCCTCTCCAGAAGAAGAATTTAGGCAGGTGGCTCTCAGGCATGAACAAGGAAGTCCTGGAAACTCATCACTGCCCGATCCGGTAATAATAATTAGTTTTGTCAATTTATATTGTTTCTTTTAGCTATCAATAACTAAGCCACCTCTAGGAGAACACTGAAGTTGTGATGGAGGATGAAGAAGCAGAAATAGGAGAAGAGATTGAGGATGAAGAATTTGTTGATCTCAATCTTCTTAGGCTCGCTGGCTTGAGGAAACCATCTGCTACCCTGCGGTCTCCCTTCACCGAAACTGGGAAACCTGTGTCCTTTTCTAAGGGGATTAAATCACAATTTGGAGCATTTATGAGGAACTGAGATGGTGATTCGTGGAGATACGGGTTGGAGGAGTAACTTTAACATTGAATCGTGATTTTTTCATAAGTATCGAGCAAAATAAAAATGTTGAAATTCACCTGGTAGTGTAATTTAACTCATGATTACTTGCTCTTTTATTATTGTCATACATAGATTTATTTATTTTACTTATTTTTGCAGCTCATGAAATTGTTCATGAATGCCTTGATGCAGCGGTTGGTTGCAGCCCAAGGCAATGTTTTAGTTGGTCTGAATGCAAGCAACACTATTCTATTGGATGAAAGTTTTTTTGTAAGTCTACTTACGTCATTTTTAGTTACATGATTTTGTAGTTTGTTATTAGAATCTGTTAATAAATTAATAATTTATCTATAGAGATTAGAAACTGAAGCTCTAACCCTAACCCTAGTTATCTACTATGTGGAGTCAAGACAAGACTTTTTCATTTAACTATATTTATTGTAAATAGGATGCAATTGATCATCAATAGCGGATGAACGTGCATGAGCCAGATTTATAAGGGGTTGATCTTGAACAGATTCCTCCGGAAGAGCTGATCCAAGAGGTCAATGGGAGGGGCCCTAGTGGTGTCGGCTGGTTGCAAGCTAAACATGTAAGCATTGATAGTTAAACATACTAGTCATATCCATTTTCTTATTTTAAGTTGCGAATTAATAATATCCGTGTGATGATTTTCGATGTTTTTTTCACATAAAGGTCATCATAGTGTGTTTCTTAAACCATCATTACATCACCGTTAGGTTGTGCATGGATTCATGGCAATTTGAGGTATATGATTCAGTGTGGATCAAATTATCCACTACTGAGAAGAATGAAATGAAGTTGCATTTGCGCCCAATTACATATTTTATACCTCGTCTCCTTGATGCTGCCCAATATTGGACTTCCAACCATGTCAATCGGCCTCAAATTTCTACGGAGATTCCGATTTTTGAACATACCAGCTCTGAGCAATTCCAGCACAGGGACCGAAGTAATAGTTGGGTGTTTGCGTGTATACATGTTGAGCGACTCATTAGTGGATTGCCTTTAATTTCTTGGGGCAGTAGAAATCAATGCAATTACAGGAGACACATGTCTTTGAGTATATATAACATGAGGCAAGCAGAAGAAGCAAAGGAATGGGTGGTGTAGTGCCCCGTTGAACAATTAATTTGATCAGGACAAAGTATTTACTTTAATTTAGAGTGCTTATGTTATTTTTGGACATCTAATTTATAGTTCTATCATTTTGTCTATGTGATGAATTCGATGAGGTTATGTTTTTCTTTTAATGGGACTTCTAGGCATTAGTATGATCGAAGTTATACTGCACCAACATTAAATTATGAAATTTTGGCTAATAAGTCGTATTGACAGTTGGAAATATTATAAAAAAAAAAATAATGTACGAAGTTTACTAAAAAATCAAAGAAACAACCCTTTAATTAAAAATTAGAAAAACTCAATCATTCCGGATAACGTTTGCATCTTCTATCTTACCGCGGCTGATGGCGCTTCCATTTTGTATATCACTGTATTAAGTGAAGCAAAATACACAAAACTGAAGGGATTGACAGATGCAACAACTGTTGCTGATAAGCTGGAAGAAAAAGAAAAAAAAAGGGACTGGAATCTATACATACATTGATTCTTCAATTGGCCTTCTTTTTTCAAATGTATGATTAGCACTTTTGGTTCAACTAAACCCTAATCATGTTGTAGCGATATTACAAGTATATGTGGTAGAAGATACTTGGACTGTGACATTATTCCACGAGTATGCTTGAGAAAATTTATAAGGCCCCAAAAATTGTGAGGCATGTCTATCTGAATTCTTTTTTTCAATTAAAATAAAATATAAGTTATATATTTTTTTTAAATAGGAGCATACATGTAGATAGTAAATTGATGGCCTATGCTAAAAATACCCTTTTTGTTAGTAGCTTCAGTCTTGAGGGCCCATTTTTATTGTTTTGCTCCGGACCAGCTCATATTTGATTTAAAGGCCCATTTCAGAAATTAATATATTTTGGCTTGCATTTTCTTTAATTTTTTTAAATAATCATACAATCCATGTTAGTTGAAAAATGCAAACCCTCCCCCCATCCTCCCTATTATTCATGTCCATTGTAATTATGTTTCTTTTTTTAGTAATTTTTGGGAAAAAATTGTCCACAGTAATTTTTAATATACTTTAATTGGATCTTGACTTTGTAGGTATATATGGAGAAATGTATTTGTATTTGTATGGTTCTCCACCACTCCACATAGACATCTGAATTAAATGATTGAGACAGATAGATAGATTCAGATTTTCCTTCTTTTTTCATATAAAAAAAAAAAAAATTAGGGCTCGCTTGAAGTGTAGTAAGTAAGTTGTAGCATGACAATGATGACATCTAAATAATAGCCCTCTCGTCCGGTCCTCCCTCTCGTACCTCCCTCCTCAACCAATCAATCAAGGAATTAATTCTTGTTTCTTCTCTCTCCTTTCCTTTATTCCTCAGCCTTGAATATAATCGACCTGCCCTCCCCTGTTTCCAGATCTATTACTCTCTTTCCCTTGAGCTCGATCTCTCTCACTGATAAAACTCCTCTCTCTACTCTGAAATGGACCAAGTTCATATCGTGCCAAGCCCAATCACTGAAGAACAACCCAGTTAGTGGATTCTTGAAGAAGGCTACCTCATCCACTTGTTCTATTATGGTCTCAGGAACCGAACTGTGATAGATAGCTACTGTGTTAAGGATCTCATCTTACAACTATATGATGCAAGGTATTCCGGGGTTCTGAATGAAGAACGACCCCGACCAACCCCATAAGATATTGTGTTGAAGTTGTATTCCCTTTTGGAGCGCCACCAAAAGTTCAGGTGGATACTCCAAATTCCTTCAATGGTGTACGACGGCGAGCTCAACCAAGTCACCGTCGGTGAAGAGTACTATATGCATGTTGGCCGAGAGGAGGTAACTTTCAAAGGATTTTCAATTCAATACAAATATCAGAATATAATCCATAATATAATCCATAATATAAATGTAATTATTTCCATTTTTATTGTCAACTTTCCTTTTTTTTTAAGTGTGTGGCTCACCACCGTGTGACCGAATAGAGTTATTGTATATTTTATTATATATTTTTTTAACAGGAATCTGATGAATACTGGAATATGAGGAATTTTCCCTACCGTTACAGAAACATGCTTGGAAGCTCTGTCAGGAGTGCTGCATGTTGGAAATGACTACGTTTGGCTTGAGGGTGTTGTGGGCCTGCATGAACCTCAATGGTTAGGCCGCCCGATCCAAAAATAATCTAATTGACAACTTTGTGCTGAATTTAATTGTCGGTCTAGATGATTTTGGGTTTTTGGGGGTGTTTGGGATTATTTTGTTACATGTCTATGTCTAGGTCCCATGAAAATTTCATGCACAGAAATTTTCCGTACCGGTACGCCGGCGTGCTCAAGAGGTTGTGCAACGACTGCAACATGCTCGAATTCAATTATGAGCGGATGAAGGTGTTGTGGCACTTTAGGATTCAGAGTTAAACTCTTATTCCACACTGTATGGATGGATGCATCAAGGGTAGTCTGTGGGCACAAATATTGGACTTGGGTTCATTCCGTTTTGGTTGTGGGCTTCAGAATGTGTGAGGAGAAATCATACGTGATTTGTGGATATTGATGTCTTTTACTAATTCTATTTTTTATTTTTTTTTCTAATGCATGTTGTTAATTAATGTTTCTGAATTTAATATCGTTTATGTTTCTGAAATCATTCGTGGAAATGTTTGAATGTTAAAAGTCATGTTTTATTTACCTTGTTAGTAATCTTCCACAAATTAAATAATAGTATTGTTTACGCAAGAGTTATTTTATTCAAAATTCTATTCACACATGGACAATCCCCTTAAACATACCAACTCTAATTAAAAAAATTCATATTGTGGCGGAAAGAATAACTTCCACAGTAATTTGTCAAAAGTAAATTGTTAGAGAGTCGTTATTAATTTATGTTTAATTTAATTTGCCACAATTAGTGATATTGGCCAAATAAATAGTATTATGTTAATTGAAATTGTTAAGTTCTTGAAGTATACATGCAGTCATTAATATATACACGTATTAATTATCTCTTTACTTACATATTTTATCTAATATGAACAAGTGTCCCATCACTTAAGCACTTAAACACTTGTCTATCACAGACAAATTCCGTTATACTTCCAAATTAAAAATAAAAATAAAAATAGAAAGATAAATAAACCACCAAATTAATTTGGATTCTTCTAAATAAATTATTAAAACTACTACGAATTTGGGGACTCCATTTAATTTTAGGTCCTATGTGTCGCTCTCTCTATCAAGGAATCTTATTAATCTTAAATCCTCATCTATTAAAGGGGTCCTATGGGCACAAACATTGGACTTGAGTTAAACTCTTATTCTACACTGTATGGATGGATGCAATCGATTTTGAGCCGATCCCGGCCGACCCGCGAGTTTTGTATTTTTTGTTAAAAAAAACCGCGTCTAAAGAATTTGTGCGGTAAGAATCAACAAAAGCATGAGCTAGCCTAGTTGTGAAGGTGCTAAATTTTCAGGGCAAGGGAAGGGTTCGACCCCAACTCCAGCAAATTCTCTAGTTTTTTATTGTCTTATTTTTTCACTTTTCTTTTTCTTTTCCATTTTCTTTTTCATTTATTTTTTCTTTTTCTTTTTTCCATTTCCATTTTCTTTCTTTTTGCTTATTTTATTTTCATTTTACCCCATTTTCTTTTTCTTTTTCCTTTTTGTTTTTTTTTCAATTTTTTGAATAATTAGTTTGGATTATAATTATTGACTTGAAGAAATGTAATGTCTAAAAATAATAATAATTTATGCATAAAATTAAAAAAAATTCAACATTGGAATTTAATAAACTTTAATTAGGAATTAATAAATTCTAATTGGGGATTAATAAATTCTATAGGGATTGATTAATATAAAAGAATTTAACAAAAGTTTTTAACAAATATCTGTCATAAGAAAAACGTATAAAATAAGTAACCAATAACTCTTACTAATTTATTACTAATAAGTGAAAATATTTAAGGAAACAAATTAAGAAAAAAATAATAAGAAATAAAGGAAAGAAAATAAAAAGAATTAAGAAAAGAAACAAAAGTAAGAAAGAAAATAAGAAACAAAGGAAAAGAAAATAAAATGAATTAAGAAAAGGAACAAGGAAAGAAATCATACAAAAATAATTAAGAAAATAAATAAGTAAAAAGAAATAAGAAAGAAAGAAAAAGAAAATAAAAAGAATTAAGAAACGAAACAAAAAAGAAATGAAGAGAAATAAATTACAAGAACTGAGTTGAAAAGGATTCGAACTTGCGTCTCTCATGGTACGGAAAAACTTAGGGGCGGAGATCTACCACTAGGCTACCAAGCCAGTTATGCATTAATTATGTCTTAACTTAATATATACCTTTCCCTAGAAGCAGTTGCAATGTATGCAACCAGTTGTAGGGATGTTTTTGTGCTTATTAAAACTACTACGAATTTGGGGACTCCATTTAATTTTAGGTCCTATTGTATATTCTTATTAATCTTAAAATAATAAATAATATTATATTATTATTAATTATAAATTATTTTAATTTATGCGGGTAATTTGATGGGTACCGGGGTACGTGTCGGGTATACCCAATTGATAGGTTCAAGATTTGTAACCCTTAAACATACCGATGTTCAAGGATCATTAACACATAATATGTACCTTGTATCGAAGTGATTATGTTGAGAAGAGCTTCTCCACGTGGATTTAGTCCTTGAATTCCGACCTGCAAAGCGTAACGTTGGGCAGTGTGCCGGCATCGCGTCTCCGACAATCAAGTCAGTGCGTGTTCAACACAAGAGCTTGAGAGAAATCAACGAGTTCTATCGTATTTCAGAGATAATGAATCTGTTACCTGATATTCTGCAATAAATCTGTATATATACCAGTGATGGTAAGGGTATTTTAGTAATTTTGGGGAGACTTGGGAAGTCTCCTAACCGATTTTGGTAGGGGAAAACTTCCCTACTGTAGTTGATGTGATAGGTCGGTACCGACATCTGTCTAGGATATTTATACATCGAGAACAAATCCGTACTGTACTTTAGACCAACTGTCGATAAAGTATAAGTGGGGAAGATTACCAAGAGGTAACCTTGCGCAAGAGCAAGATTCCAAGATGCAGGGTACACTTCCCCCACTCCTACGAGTGTTGGGGCAAGGTTGTCATCCAAGTAGGGGAATACTGATAATATTAGAGCAAGGTTGCCTGCTGGCAACACCGAAGGTGTCCTATCAACTCCTCCCCCCTCAAGTCTGAAAAGAGAAAACTTGTCTAGATCAAGTGAGGAGTTTTCAGTAGTAACATTTCATCAAGGCAACCTTGCCTGTTCGAATAAGCTAAAGCGGTTGAGGAGTTTTCTCTCTCCGTCTCTGCGAATTCTGCTTTTTCAGTGATGGGACATCTCAGGTCGCATCAGTTGCACACGTGGAGCGTTTTCAAGGGAGAACCACCTCAACACGGTTATAATTTGAATTATTACCGTTTCTTCATTTATTTCATTTCATTTCGCGCTCCACATTTCTCTCGTTCTACTTCTTCAATTTTTCCTTTTCGTCGGAATTCCCTATCGTCGCCCCAGCTTTACCGTTCATCCTTTCAGGTACTTTGTTGTTACTCTCCTCGTAGGATTTACTTCTTTTAGTGCTTTGTAGTTGTAATGTCGTTTTTGCCTGATTTGGAGGGAGAGTTTGACCTAAACCCTTCCGAATCGTCCATACTCGCTGGACTGTTTCCGCCGGCGAAGAGGCTTCTTCCCCTTCTGTCCCTTCTTCGAGTAGGGATAATTGGAATTTAGTTACTACATTTTCTTCTCTTGTTAAGCAATCCGAAGTTCAGGCCTTAATCAAAGATTTAAGGATAGAGGGATTCCACCTTCAGGTTCTAAGTCCTAGTGAACAGCCGAATTATACAACTCCCCCCACTTTGCCTTTCTAGAAAAAGCATTTTGAGGCGGGCCTTAAGCTTTCGATATGTCCATACATAGCCCGTGTTTGTGATCACTTCCGTGTTTGCCCTAGTCAGATTATCCCTAATTCCATTAGGATTGCTCTGTCTTTTTACACAGTCTTGAAAGCCATCGGAGATAATCCTACTCCGGAGCTTTTTCATGCTTGTTATCAGATGAAATATCAAAAGGGGATGGATATGTTTTGTTCTCGAACCAACAATCCCGCTCACTTTCTGGGTAGAGTACGAGAAATGACAAAATTTGGCAGCTCCATTACATATTTGTAACTCCTGTTGACCATTATTGTCCTTTCATTATGCAACACTGGCGGTATACTTTTGAGAAACCCTCCCAGGTGGAGGTGCACCCCATTTCTCCTTCAGATGAGGTGCTCATGAGAGAGTTGTATACTCGTCTTAATTCTGATAATGATTTTAATATTGGAGACCTTCTCACGGACTCTTCTGCATTGGCATATTTCGGTTTGGCTCCTCCTCCTCGTCGACCTTCCACTCCAGGGATGAGTAGGTGTTCGCTTCAGTGTTTGGTTCAATTCAAACACTTCATGCATCTTGCAAAAATGTAACAATCTCTAATTTTCTAATCATTGTAGTTATGGACTGGTTGAAAACAGCTCAAGGCGCTGAGGAGGAGGATGACGTTATCGTGGTGGGATCCACCCCAAGCTTTGTTCCTTTCCCCATGTTCCCAAAGCTTGAGGCCAATAATCCCGAAAGCAAAGTTGCTGAGGAGAAAACTTTCCTAGGGGCATCCTCCAGGAGCAAGTCTACTCCTGCTTCTCCTGCACATCCTTCTTCAGAAGGAGTGCGTACTAGGACTCGCAGTCGAGCAATGACTGATCTGCCTCCTCGTCTTCCGGCCAAGAAGGGGAAGGGTGCCAAGACATCTGGGAGCAAGGTTCCTGCTTTTCCTATCCAGCAATTTTCCAATCAACTCGAAGTTCATCTCCCTATACCACTAACTTCCATGGAGGGTTCCCAATGTGTGGCTCTGTTCCGCCACATGACCAACTTTTCCGAGAGGAATCAAGCCTTTGGATTCTCTACCGAAGCCCTCCACAATGCCATAGGGCGTGCATTGATCCAGGTTTACATATTTTTCAGCAGTTGCTTCTAAGTATTAATTTTCATCATTTTTTGGCAAAATGACTTACTTGTTTTCTTCTCAGGCCGGCGCTTTCTTGGCCGAGGCTGAGGAGAGGAGGAATGAAGGTTTCACTGCCTCCTCCCAAGCAAAGAACGAAGAGATTGCCAGAGCCCTTCTCCAAGTTTTCAATCTAGAAACTAAGTGCAAGAAGATGGAAAGAAGCCTTGCCGATGCCCAGGTGCAGGTGGATTCCCTCAACAAGCTTCTCACTAAGACTGAGGAAGAGAAGGCTTCCCTAGAGAAGAATCAAGCGGAGAGTTTGGTAAGAGCTCGCTAGGAAGGATATGAGGGTGGCATTCAAGCTTGCCAACAAGGGCTTTTATGCACAGCTACAAGTCAAGCCTTTTTGAAGGAGCTGGCAGAGGGGTTGGTGGAAGCGTACAAAGGAAGTGGTCAGTACTTGCGTGATCTAGGTCGTGCCATTCACCGCTTTGTCCGTCAGGGAGCCTCCAACCTTGATGCACAGATGAGAGAGCCTTCCTATTCAGGAGAGGTGAATACAAAGGCTCTCATGGACAACCTTGAGCTCTCTCCTCATCTGCAGCCCCTTAATGACCTTCCTACTAGGCCAGAATTCCAGCTTCCCGTAGTTCAAGCCTGCGCAAGGAAACTTGCTCTCAGCCTTATCGTGGATCTCTCCTTAACCGCCATGGAAAATCCCTTCTATGATCTTTCTTCTGCAGGTGCCTCTAGCTCTAATCTGATAGAGTTGCCAACAATCGAGGATACTTTCGTGCCCAATGTCACCACTCCTCCTGCAGAGAAGACTGCTTCAGAGGTGGGATTCCTTTCTCTTCAGAAGGAGTCCACAGGAGAGGAAGATGAAGCTGAAGAAGGAGATCAGGCTGCGACCAACTCTGCCTAGGAGAAGAAGCCAGAAGGTGAAGTTTCTGAGAACCCCTCTGCGTCGGGTGAATTATTGTAATTTCTGCTACAATGGTGCTTGCTACAATGGCTTTCTAGCCGCTTTTATTTCTGTTTTTGATACAATGGCTTCCTAGCCGCCACTTTATTTCTGTTTTTGCTGCATTTTTCTTATGTTTGAACAATCTGTGGCTTGTGAGCCTTTATGCCAATCGTACCTTTTGATCATCTTGCGCAGAATTTTTCTTGCAATTGCTCTTACACTTTGCTCTTTTATTTGCATTCTGCATGTTATTTGGCATGTTTGGTATGTTCATATATGTATACTCCTCCCCCCCTTCTTATGAAGAAGTAGGAGTTTGTCAAACGAATAGTTGTTCAAAATATTCATTCTGGGTAACCATTGTATTTGGTCAAGATTGTATGTCTATAATATTGTTCAACCCGTAGCATAGGGGCATTGCTGCCATCCAAATGTTAGATCTCCAGTAGCGCATGTAGCTACTGTAGGGCCAAGGTTGCCTGCCGACAACCTTGCTCACCCTAATTTTTCCAGAGGTGCATGTAGCCACTGTCGGGACCTTGCTCACCCTGGTTTTTTTAAAGACGCATGTAGCCACTGTGGGGCCAAGGTTTCCTGCCGACAACCTTGCTCACCCTAATTTTTCCAGAGGCTCATGTAGCCATTGTCGGGCCAAGGTTGCCTGCCGACATCCTTGCTCACCCTGATTTTTCCAGAGGCGCATGTAGCCACTGTTGGGCCAAGGTTGCCTGCCGATAACCTTGCTCACCCTAATTTTTCCAGAGGCGTATGTAGCCACTATCGGGCCAAGGTTGCCTGCCGACAACCTTGCTCATTCCAGAGGTGCATGTAGCCACTGTCGGGGCAAGGTTGTATGCCGACAACCTTGCTCACCCTAATTTTTCAAGAGGCACATGTAGCCACTATCGGGCCAAGGTTGCCTGCCGACAACCTTGCTCACCCTTGGAACGCTCTGGTTCCCCATGGGCAAGATTGCTCATCAGTAATCTTGAACCCATTTCCCGGTACTAAGGCTCGTGTAGTTATAAACTTTAAAAGGAGCTGCATCATATTTACACTCAAAAAATCCGATCTGTATGTACAAGCAGGAAAGCAACATCTGTGCATCGGGCATGAATGAGTCATCTGCGAGTGGTGTTCAAAAAGTAGGGGCTATCCTCCCCTACACATAGTACTTCTTCAGCTTGCTAATGTTCCATGGGCGAGACAAAACTTCCCCCTTAGCATCCATCAATTCGTAGGCTCCACCAGCCAGGACTTCTGCAACCTTGTAAGGTCCTTCCCAATTGGGTTCGAATTTTCTAATTGGCTTCAAGGCATCAACCCTTCTCAATACGAGGTCTCATTTGCCAAACCGACGAACTCGTACCTTCTTGTTGTACGAATTGTGTATCTGCTCTTTATTCCACTCTTTCTTGAAACGGGCTTGTTCTCTTTCTTCTTCCACAAGATCTAACTCTTCCCTCTGGAGTTCTTGGTTCCGAACCTCATCATAGAATCAGATCTGATGACTTTCTGAGATCACTTCCACAGGTATCACCGCTGGAGATCCATAGATTAGATTGAAAGAAGTTTCATTGGTAGCCCTTCGAGGGCTAGTGCAGTAAGCCTACAGTACCGAATCAAGCTCCTTTGCCCACAAGCTATGCTTGTCATCCAACCTTGCCTTGATGCCATTGACAATTGTTGTGTTGGTAACTTTCACTTGGCCATTCGATTCTGGTGCACGACTGCCGTGAATCTTTGCTCAATCTTCAACTTTGAGCACCATTCTATGATTCCTTAACTAATGAATTAGGCACCGTTGTCTGATACCAGGACTCGAGGCACTCCATATCGACAACATATATTTTTCCACAAGAATTTTATGATTGTTGCATCATCAACCCTGCAAACAGGTTCAACCTCTACCCATTTGGAGAAGTAGTCTACAACTACTATGAGGTGGGTCATCCCTCTTTGTGCAGTAGGCAACTTTCCCACCAGGTTAATTCCCCACTTGTCAAAGGGACAAGAGGTGTACATCACTCCCAATTCCTCAGCGGGAAGATAAATCAAAGGTCCATGTATCTGACATTGGTAACACTTTTTGACAAACTCCTTGGCATCCTTGCCGATGTTAGGCCAATAGAATCTTGCCCTCAATACTTTCCCAGCAATGTACCTTGCTTCAGTGTGGCCTCCTCCATTTCCTGAGTGGATTTCTTGCAAAACACTTGTGCCTTCTGCCTTTGATATGCATTTCAAATAGGGATAAGTCGTGGCACGCTTGTATAGATGATCACCAATCATGCAGAAATGAGCATAGGACGCCGTTTTGGATGCAAATGAACCTTCTATGTGTCTTCCTGTCATCAAGAAGTGTATGATGTGAACTCTTCAATCACTGATTTTCCTCAATAGCTCCTATATCCCCGACAGCAACCCTCTCTTCCTCTTTGAGTTATGTAATTGGGCCGTTAATTCCTTTTTCTACAGAACTGGCCAACCTTGCAAATTTGTCTGCCCGGGCATTTTTCTCTCGGGAAATATGCTCCATTGGAAATTCAGTGAATTTTGCCTTCAATTGTATCACTTTTACTACATAGTTGGCCATCATTTCTTCTTTGGCCAGGTAGGTTCCCTCCGTCTGGGACATAACTAATTGGGAGTCAGAGAACATTAGAACTTTCTCAGTCGCCAAACCTTCCATAATCTGCATAGCTCGCACTAATGCTTCATACTCAGCATCATTGTTCGAAGCTTTGAATCCCAACTTGATCGAGAATTGCACTTCTTCTATGCTGGGAGGAATGATAAATTTTCCTACACCGCATCCTTCCTTGGTAACAGAACCATCAATGTAAGCCTCCCATTCGGCCAGTTCTGAACTTCGAGTAGTTTCCTGAATGAAATCTGCCAAGGCTTGAGCTTTTATCGTAGGTCGTGGCTCAAATTCTATGTCGTATTCTCCCAGCTCAATAGCCCATTTTACCATCTTTCCCGATAAATCTGGTCTGCTGAGGATGTTCCTAAATGGGAAGGTTGCCCTCACAACCACCTTGTGTGCCAGAAAGTAAGGGCATAACTTTCGAGTAGAGGTTATAACCGCCAGGGCTGCTTTCTCCACATCCGAGTAGTTCGCTTCAGGGCCTTGAATCATTTTACTGGTGTAATAGATGGGTTTTTGTTCACCACCTTCCTCTAATATCAATACCGAACTCAGAGACTCCTTTCCCACCGAGAAGTATAGATAAAAGGTTTTTCCTGTTAAGGGCTTTGTCAACAAAGGCAATGCAGTCAGGTGTTCTTTCAAAGCATTGAAAGTTGTTTGGCACTCTTCCAACTATTCAAACTGGTTACCTTTCCTCAAGATTTTGAAGAAAGGTAAGCTCTTTTCGGTTGAGCGGGCCGGGCAATAAACCGGCTCAGTGTGGTAATCTTGCCATTGAGTTTTTGAATTTCATTCAAGTTGCGTGGAGCTTGCATCTCCTACACCGCAGCAACCTTTGTCGGATTCACTTCAATACCTCTGGGAGTGACAACATAACCCAGGAACTTTCCAGATTGTACTCCAAAAGCACACTTAGTAGGATTCAATCGAATATTATTGTCTCTAATCACTCCAAAGACTTCTTCCAAGTCTATTGTGTGGTCGACAACTTTGAAGCTTTTGATTAGCATATCGTCGACATAAACTTTCATGATTCTTCCAATTTGTTCCTGAAAAACTGAATCCACCATTCTCTAGTACATTGCCCCCGCATTCTTTAAACCAAAGGGCATTTTCTTGAAGCCAAATGTTCCCCCTCCAATAATGAAGCAAACTTTCCGAATATCCCTTGGATTCATCAAGATTTGGTGATATCCTTGGTAGGCATCCATCATTGATAGCAATTCACATTCAGAAGTGGAATCTACCAATTGATCGGTTATGGGTAATGGATAATGATCCTTCAGGCATGCTTTATTCAAATCCCGAAAGTCTAAGCACATTCGCCACTCCCTCCCCTCCCTCTCCCCACTTTGGGTACCATGACTGCGTTGGCAATCCATTCAAGGTACTGTACTCTTACAGTATGCCCAACTTTGAGCAATTTTGCCACTTCAACCATGATAATCTTGTCCTTCTCCGGATCAAATATCCTCAACTTTTGCTTGATGGGGTGGACAGCTGGATCCACATTCAAATGATGCATAGCAATTTTTGGATTAATGTCATTTAAGTTATCTGTGCTGAAAGCAAACAAATCAACGTTCCTCCGCAGGCAAGCTACCACTGTCTCAGCATCCGCATGCGCCATCTGAGTTCTTATTTGAGTAGTATAACCTTGCTTGTTGAGGTAGAGTTCCACTGGCATAAGTTCCTCTCCAGGAGACATTTGCATCTCCGGGTGTGTATCTTTCATTTTCATTTGTTTCATCTTCTTTCCGGTGAAATCTCCTAATCCTTGGCTTGCCTGACACCTTGACTTCTTTAACCTAGCAAGCTCTGGAAGCATCTTGTTCTGCAGCCAACTCTCCCACTCTATCTTTCATAGGGAACTTTGTTGGATTTGAGGCATTGCTGCTCAAGAGGTGATGCTGCTCAAAGATATTGGCAAAGTTTATATAGCCAAAAGTACCGCCGAAGTGTCGAAGCCGCTGCATAGAACAAACTCTGTTATGTGTGCTTCAGTCTGTGCTAAGGGAATCTGGAACAGTCTGGCAGAGACTTTCCTTATCTGTGCGAATTTTGTTGGATCTTTTCCATGATTATGAAAGATGTGGACAAGATACTTATCAAGCAGATATCAGACGTGTTCCCCAAGCCTTATCCTCACAAGGAAAGAAGATCTAAGAAGATATATATGATGGCAAAGAGATCTAAGGTTTCAAACCTATATATATTCGACATCAACATTGTGAGGGTTGACGACTTTATTTTATTGTTTGAGTGCATATACTTTTTTGAGAGTATTGTAATTGAGTGCATTAATTAGTGAGGGTTTATCTTTAATAAATTTAGTCTGTAAGAGAGTTAAGGGTCGGACTGGAGGTTCGAGCTTAGGTTGAACGATTGTAGATCGGTCAATCACGAATTCACGTGGAGTTAGGAAGAGGATGAGCGAAAGGGTAGCATAAGGTGTCGACCTGTATGTGTAAGATCCTCTATAGCAATTTCTTCTAATAGTGGATTGGTTCTTTCTTGGGCAAAGGTCCCCAGACGTAGGTTGCAAAACCGAACTGGGTTACCACATCGTGTGTCTTTTATTTCAGCACGGTTTACTCTTTCTGTTATACTGACTGTGCAAAGTTTTCCAGTAACATAATAACTTTATATGAATAAAGTATTCGTTTAGATCTAACAAACTTCAATTTCATGTGGAAAGTGAACACAACCGCCTCTAACTCATTGAGGGCAGGTCTGCCCAAAATCACATTGTAAGATAATGTTGTATCCACCACTTAGAACTTTATCATGGGCACCTTCCTCAATGGAAACTCTTCTATTGCCATGGGCAATAAAACTAATCCTCGAGAATGAATAGTTCCTCCCGCAAATCCATATAGAGGGGTTTCGGTGGACTGCAACTTAATGTTTAACTTCATGCTTTTAAAGCAATAGCCAAATATTACATTCGCCGAACTTCTCGTGCCAACAAGTACTCTGGAGATATCGTAACCACCAATCAACGTGGTGACCGCCAAGGCATCATTATGTGGTTGTAGAACAACAATCTCATCTTTAGGGCAGAATTGTATCGAGAGGTAATTTCTCACACTCCTTACTTCATGCACTTTCTCCACTGCGCGCATATTTGGAACTCTAGCGAAGGCCTTTCTTGCACTGTTGGAATCTCCCCCCGAAGGTCCGCTTACTATCTTGTGAATGTGTCCCTTTTTCTGGGAAGGCTCCTCTCTTTTTGGAGATCTAGGGTGCTCATACTCTTTTTTCGGGGATCGGGGGTGCCGGTACTCCTTTCTGTCATCTTCCTTCCTTTTATAACCTCGTTTCTTTTTTACACACTCTACTAGTTTGCCATCTTTTACCAAACGTTCTATGGTATCCTTTAAATGTCTACATTGATTTGTTTCATGACCAAATTCATTATGGTATTCATAATAGGGACCCACTCTAGGATTTTGAGGTTCCCTCTAAAAGCTTTGAGATAGAGGGAACCATGTCTGCTGCCTGAACAATATTGCAAAAAGTTCAGCAGTTGCCACCGTAAGAGGGGTGTAAGTGTAATTGTCCTTATCAAATTTTTCTTTTCGAGGAAAGCTGCGGGGTTCTCTTCTTATATTATTCTTTTCCTTCTTTTCCTCTACCCCACGAGGAGTCGTTTCTGGTAGGCAAGGATGCTTCCTGACGAGGACGAATGGTTCGATCTTCTTCCTTTTTCATCCCTCTGGCCTCTTCTAACTTTACAAACTTGTCCGCTCTAGCTAAGAGCTCTTCAAATGAAGTGCATGTCTTCTTGGCCAAAGAACTAAAGAAGTCTCCATCACACAAGCCTTGTGTTAAGGCGTGCATCTTTATCTCTGAGATAGCAGTGGGAACTTCCAAGGCGGCAGAGTTGAAGCTTCAGAGGTAATCTCTGAGGCTTTCATAGGAACCTTGTGACAAAGCGCTGTCGTCACACACTTCGCACAAATAAATTTATAAACACCTCTTGCCCAACAAGGTAGTAGTTAATGGCAAGTGGGGTCAAACCCAAGGGACTTGGCGTAGATCTGCTCTTCAGGTAGTTCTCAATAGAAGATGTTTTGGTCTAGATGTATCTCAATATCCTGTAACTCACCAAGTAAAATATCAAATGACAAAGAAGTTTGGTTTGGATTTCGAATCAATGATCTCGATTACTCGTTACTCGTTCATTAGTGCAAAGATATTCAATTACTCGATCTCATTACTTGGTTTAAAACAAAGATTAGTTTATACCCTAAGGTCACGAAGTCACGATATAAACACACTAAGCCTATGTCTATCCAATTTTATAGATCTTGACCAGAAGGCAAGATCTCCTCTCTTGATCAACAAAGTCACGAAGACACTTCAGTAACGATGCTGTCCAAAAGGCATTAAGAATAAACAGACCCAAGACAGCCAAGAGGTAGGTCAATACCGACTGCTCTCCAACACTATTTACTTTCTTGGGTACGAGAGACACTCTCGAGTTTAATCCCAAATCCTGTTAATGACTTAATCTCAATATCTAGATGGTGATCAAGCATATGTCAATATCAATTAAGCCTAGAATTAATCCTAAGTATTTCGGGAATAAAATCAAATAACGAACTTACTCAATTAGACCTCACGAGTTTAAAACGAGTAATTTACGATCACATCATCTACATCCAATCCAAACAATAAATTTAGCTAGACATAATATTAAATAAGAACACAAAACAAATAAGGGAAATCATACTTAACATAAAACTGGAAAGGGTTGCTGCTAAAAAACGTACGTCAGCAACTAAGGTCTTGGCTTCAAGCCAACAACTAAATAAATGCAGAAAATAACGAACATAAAATAAATTGCCTGTAGGACTTGTTTTTTCCTCTCCCTCTCTCAAACTTAGAATGCAGAACTTAAGCTAATAAAAACCAAATTCGAACCCCCCTTCATACAATGTGAAGTCGGCCATATATATATAGGCGATGGAAATTAGGGTTAGGGAAGTTTCCTTGTTGGAAAAGGACTCCTCCCATGCATATCCGCTTTCTCTCTTCCCATGCAGCCGTGATTTACTTCCCTTGTATGGCAGAGATCTTCTTTGATTAGGTTCGTCTAGGATAAGGAAAGAAATCTTCGATCCTTATCCTTTTCCTATGAAGAAAAGAAATCCGTTGCTGCTGCTCTGACTCACATCTTGTTTTTTCTGTCTGCATCCTGTATTGCTTCCTATATTGATTAAGATCCTGGCTCATCCGGGTACTCTATCTATTGGCTTCAAGGATATGGGGAGGTACTTCCTGACTTGTAGAGTGTGTAAAACGTTGTTGCCCAGCTACAAGCTTCCAGCCCTATGCTCATTTGCATCGTATCGCCATCTCAACATCTCAACAACAGATTTTCCACCGAATTTGCCCAAGATCCCTCCTGTTCTTCCCTGCACACCACCTCTCGACTTTGTGTCCTCCCAGAAACACTTTGACTCGTTAAAGACTAAAAAGCACAAGAAAAACACAAGAAAAGATGGACACACATATGGGTTCATCACACCCACACACTTGAATTACACTTTCCCTCAAGTGTACGGTTGCAACTTTTCCCAAGACTCAAACACAGAAAAGATAAAAAAAAAAAAATACAAACTCAATAGATCAGCACATCAACATGTTAGTCCAAACAGAATATGTAAGCAGATATTGCCATCAAATAGGTCAAGATAAAGTTATTGGGCAACATGGGTATTCTCACCAGCATTCAACTCTCAAGTGTATATGGTTAAGTGTATACGCTCTAGACCAAAATTAACAACGTTTTTCCATAGGCTTGCCTGCCATCTACATCTCTACTTCTTTGAACAAAATTAAAATACTTATCCTTAGGTCTTTATTGGGTTGTAACGTGGCTTAAGGCAAAAGGTAGGAAAATATAGGAACTGGCTCTATCAAGAAAAACTCAGTTCTTGGGCAATAGGTTGCCCTCGACTCCTTACTCCCCCCAAACACCATTTCGGTCTTTAGCACACTTATTCTTCAAAACTTAATATATATATTTTTTTTCAACCCAACACCTCTAATTAGGTGATATCCCCCAGCAAGTGCTACCCAACATTTTCCTTTCATCCCTTCTACTTCTAGACCTGAGTTCTTGACCGGGAAGGCTAATAAATTCAAGCTATTATAAGTGAATAGAAAGAATTCGATTCAAGCTCAAGGGGCTAACAAAGGATAAATGTTATGGTAGGAAAATTTGGCCATGGGCTAATTTGAAAAAAATTGCCTAATTCATCTAAGCAATTTGACTAAGTTACACGAAGTTTTAAATAAGAGATGCAGGCAAGTTCTAGATCAACAAGTTTCAATTAGTCATTATCACACAAGAAAAAAATAAATGCTGCATATGTATATAGCATTCAAAAGCTCAGCACCTCACAGTTCATGCCCAATATCTCATTCCGTCCTACCTATTTACATATGGCACCATCTATATCAACATACCTATTCTAACCTATCATGCCAACATGCTGATCAACACTAAAATAAACTTTAAAAACTTACAAAACAGACCAACGCCCCAACACCCACACACTTTGCCTTAGGTAAAGTGGGTACAATGTTGGGCAACCATAAACATAAAACAAAAACTGACTCAACAAATATTACACACACAACCGAGAAGGGAATTCTGAGATCTTCACCACACAATTTGCTCGGCAAATTTTGAGTGAAGACAATAAGAACAACTTCTCGATCAACAAGACACAACAGAAAATAAAACACAAATCAAAGACTCTACACAAAACAAAAAAAATAAAAACCTACACTAACATAAAAGTGGGAGGAACATAAAATCAAAGAGAAGATTCAGGTAGGTACCTGAATCCTTGGTGTGCAAAGAATGCCAGCTGAGCATCCCTGATCTCGGTCAACATCTTCTCGGGGTTGGCTAGTCTGGTCTCGGCCTCAATGTTGGGCAGCACCGCTGCACTGGTGCTTGCCTCTTCCTTTTTACCCATGGATGGTCGCCTGGTGGACTTTGACCTGCCGTAGTCGATGAACACGAACTTGCCATTCCTCAACTCAATATCGTTCATCTTCTTCAAGGCAGCTTCTCCCAACTTGTTGACCACCATCACCGGCTTCCCCTTCATTTCGTCATAGACACCAACTCCATTCGCGAAAGCTGTCACGAAGTGTCCACACATATATCCTAGAGCTTGCTTTGCCAGCACCGTCCTGAGCTGCTTCCTAAGGAAGGCTGCGAAGTTGACCTTGGTCTTGGTGTACATACACTACAGAAGGTACCTCTCCTTGTTGCTCAAAGCATTGCCACTATCATTCTTGCCGTACAAGTTGTAAGCAAGGTTGCGGTGACAAAGCCTCAAAGCATGGGTCTTCAACTCCGTCCCTTTGTTGTTACCCCCGTTGTACGATGCTCCATTTCCAATCTCCTTCCACTGCTCCTAATAGGCTGCATCTCCAGGAGGTGGTACCACCTTCTTGGCCTCCATGAATTCCTTCTTGGCCAGGTCCCTCAGACTTACCATCCCCAAGATATGGTTTAAGGAACTAATTTGAAACTCATACTTCTTACCCAAAAGCGAGAAAAAGATAGTGCTCACACCAGACTTGGGATCACTCGTCACTGCTGTTGTGTTGTACACCTCCTTGACTTGCTCCTCATAAACTTCCACCGGCCACTCCAAAAACTGGCTCCAACCAATCCCCTCAAACAGCTTCTTCACTTCTTGGGCAACACCTAGGTCCTCGTATAGTTTGAAGTCGAGAACCCTGAGTGCAGTCACCTTCTAGTCCTTGGGCTTCCTACACGTCACCACCATGGCGCCTTTTTTCTTCCTCCTGATCTTGCCGCTTGTCGGTGTCGATCGGTTGTCATCAACTTCTTCCTCAGCATCATCCCCTTCTTCTTCCTCACTACCCCTGGACAGAGTTCCGGCGGCTGTCCCCTTCGAGATCGACAGTTGGATAGACCCGGTGTCCGAAGCGGTGGATTTATGCTTCTTCGCCGGCGCGTCTTTCCCAGTGTGGGGGCGCTTAACGACGGTCAGACCACTCTTCTTCGTTGGGCTTTCCTTGGCATTGGTCTTTACCTCCGTTGCTAGCCTTGCCGCTACTGCTTCAATTGCATCATCAATGTTGTCCTCACCATGATCGCCTTCATCATTGTCACCTTCCCTTTCACCATCTTTATCATCTCCTTCCTTTCCGTCGTCTTCTTCCTCCTGATCTTCTTCTTCCAGTTCTTTCTTCTTAAGCACGGGCTACGATTGAGTCTCCTCCTCCGGCTACTTCGCCGTCTCGTCCGTCAAACTTGGGTTATCGTCGCTCATCATAAGTGCGACGTCAACCGGCGGGCTCTTGGGCACGCTCGACCCGATGGTGACGGAGGGGTTTTGGTCAGCAGAAGGTTTGGCGGGATCCATGGAAAGTTTACTTTTGGTGGTGGTTTTAGGTTTCGTGGTAGTGGTGGCGGTGTTGTCACTGGTGAGATCTTTGTTGGTTCCGGTGGGGATTTTGTTGAGTTTTTTGTTTCGTGGGCGAGTAGACACCATAGTAGAGAATTTGGGTGTTTTGATGGGGAGAGAAATAGAGAGAAGATGAGAAGTTGCAGAGGTAAATTCAAATTGAGTAGTGGGGTGGTGGAGACGTGCTGCGATAGGTATATAGTGTGCGGTTTTTAAGGGTTACAGTAACCGCCTTAGAAAGTCGTTGACCAACAACTTAGTTCATGCCCACATCCTCTGCTCGACACCCCACTTACTTCTCCATCGTGGTTGTTGTCCAACATCTTGCATCTTGTTCAACATTTCCTGCACACTTCAAAACATAAATATACTCCGAAACAACTCTTTCCTATGGTTAAACTCGAAATAAAATGCTTCAAAATAAAATATTATGAATAAAAACTAACTAATTTTTTTTTGGATTTTCAATAAGTTTTACGAAAATAAAAATGAATTAAAAAAAAATAAATAAATAGAAAGTACTAAAAAGAAATACTAACCAGGTTGCCTCCTGGACAGCGCCCCGTTTAAGGTCTTGGGCACGACACCCCCCTCCTTAGAAGTCAGAGGTCCTCATCGACAGGGAACCCAGATGGTTTGCCCTCAACAAACTGTTCTTGCCCAAGATAGGCCTTCAAGCGCTGGCCATTAACTTTAAAAACTGTTGCGTCCAAAATCATGACTCAACATTTGAGCCTCACGAACAGCACACCTCTAACGAACTAACTCCTGCTCACCTATTGGAACCATGTAAGGGAGAGAAATCCAAACTTAAACTAAGCGAAACAGCTTCTCCAACTCCTGCAAAAAAGGAAGGGACCGGAGGTTTTCCGGCGAACCCTCTCCGACGCTCAAGTTAGCTCTTGAACGGAAAGGAAGATGGAGAGATGAGTGCGTGAGTATTTTGTGTGTGTTATGAATAATCTGTGTTGTAAAGATGAATAAAACGATACTTATATCTCCACCTTTTAGGGGTACATTGGTAAATAGACTAAGGATCTGCTATCCACTTTTGGTACAAACTCACTCCATTGGTTGATATTTCTGACATTTACCTGCTAAACCCGTATTATAGCAGGTAAGGGTTCCTTATGACACCTGATCATGTTTGGCCAAATGCGTCCTTCTCTGAGCTATCAAAATAGATAGCTCACGGGTTCACTCATCAGTCTCCTTCTTTACTAGCTCTCAGTTACCTGACCTATATCTGATGAGCCATCTCCACGCCCTCTGTAAGTAAATAAAAGCTTTAGGTCTCGGAGAGACCTGAACTTTTTAGACCATAACATCTACTCCCCCCTACTCTAGTTTAAAAGGAAAAGATCTTCTATCTTTTTAAACGTAGAGTAGTTGTGATTATGATTAAAAACGCAATTTGACAGGTATTTAGTACTATGTACACGTGTAGAGCGAGGGCCTATGATGAGACCTGCCTATTTTGAAAAAAAATTGCCTTTATTCGAGATGACGTCATCCCTCCCTCGCCTTTTCAGAGAGGATTGGACAGCCGCCTCTTCGGTTTTCCCCCTCTTTTTCTCAACCGTCCATATACCTTTAATGTATTATTTTTCTACCATCATAACTTCTCATTTTCACTTTCCAGGCTTACTGTTCTTGTCCTCCTCCGTTTTCTCGAAAGTAATTCCGATATGGCAAACTTCGGCTCACTCCCTGAAGACAATACCCTCTCTGATCAACGACAGTGTCCCTCAGGGGATATTCCTCTCGAGTCATCCCCCCATGATGACTCCTTCTCTGAGACATCTTCTCATACCCAAGTTCAAAGAAAGAAATTGGTTACCCATCGTTCTCGCCGCCTTTCTTCCCGGCACACTATTTCTTCTGACTGCGGCTCTGGTGTGAAAGACATTGTGGATCTGGTAGATGATTCGACATCTCCTCGCCCAGACTCACAGAGATCTACTTCGCTTACTGCTGCTGGGGGTGAATCCCTTGCTTCTCTTCCTGCCTCCGACACTTTCGCAGGTGAATCTCTTCTGACTTTAGAGGAATTAGAGTTAGTGAAGGCGGGGTTGAACTGTTGTGACACTTTTGACATTCGCATGCCTTTGTCCCATGAACGCCCCCACTCAATAGATTTTCCTTCGGTAGTTTTTTGGTACCATCAAATTGAGGCAGGGTTAAGATTTCCCCTTCCTGACTTCGTTGTGAAAGCATGTGCCCTGCATAATTTATAGCCCAATCAATTTCTGCCTTCTTCCATTAAAGTTCTGCTTACTTTTTACATCTTGATGCGCGGGAACGAAGGTCATCCTACTCCTACCCTCTTTCAAATAGTATATGATATCAAACCCCTAGGTAGCTTTTATTATATTAGCGCTAGGCCTATGGGTCCAGCGCAACATTTGTGCAATGTTCGCAGCCCCGGGAAGGAATGGAAAGATAAGTACTTTGTTATCACCCCCAAGGATGGGAATTGGCCTTTTCCATATGCTCCTTGGCAAAGTTTATGCCTAAAGCAGCCTCGCCCCAATGTCAAGGCTATTCAGCCTATTGAGCGTAAAATTTTGGACAAGCTCACTGCCAAAGCTCGCTTCAGCGCTTTCAAATTCAACGATTTACTGTCTAACCCATCAGTTCTTTCATTTTTTGAGCTGGCTCCCCCTGGCGGGTGTTCTTTCTCCCCTGAGGGTGGGTCTCGCTCATTCTCTTTTCGTTTTCTTTTATTATTTTCTATTTGTGAACAGGTGTATAGTCCCATTTCTTGACATCGTCTTTTGCTTGGTTATACCTTCTACAGAGATGAGCTGGATCGATGATGTCAAGCTTCCCGATGATAAAGAGTTCGATTTTAACATTCTTCTTCAAGAGCAGGCTGGTAAAGGGAGAAGCCGGACCCAAGATGACAACGTGCCCGCCAATCTGACTTCGGATCCGTTAGAGTCTGTGGTATTGCCTAAATCTGGCCGCATACCCGTGAAAGTGGCCTCTGCTGGAGATCTGACCCGGCAGCATCCTTCTTCTCTAGGTTTACCTCCTCCTGCTGGATGAGGGAAAAAGGCTACCTTACCTTCAACAGGGCCCAAGAGACCTGCTCCCGTTCATCCGCCTACGACGGCTTCCAAGAGAGGTAAACACATTCCTCGTATCGAGGTGTCTCCTCAGAGAGCTGCTGACTCCACAGGCTATGTTTTTCGGGGACAGACATCTGGTTCTCTCCAACAGCTGCCCTCTTCTGAATGCCTCACTCTGCTGCAAGCCTTACCTTCCTCTCCCGACGAGGAAACGCCTTCATCTTCTCCCTCTTTACTTCCTCTACAGGAAGACAGCGCACAGTGTCTCATCCGGGTAACTAGTTGATTACTTCTTTTTATGCATACTTGTTATTGTTTTAAGTTTCCTATCGCATATCTATCCTGCTGATGACCTCTCCCCTCTCATCAGCTAGTCATCGCTCATGGGAAACTTCTCCGGTTCCAGAGTGACAGCCGCAAAGAAGAGGTGAAAAAGCTGAAGGAGAGCATCGCGAGCTATCAACTGTAGCTGAGAGAGCTCACCTAGACGGCTGAGCAACTTCAAGTATGCAACCGCGACATCCTGGACACCAGCAACCAACTATCCCTAGCCAACGATGATCTAAAGAAGCGGAATCATGAATTATCCCAATCAATGGAGAAGCTATCTAATCTTTCTGCAGAAAACGCTTTCTTGAGTGCTGTTAACGCGGACCTCAGTCGTCATTTGAATCAGGTTACTAGGGAGCTTGCCAAGGCCAAAGGCCTTGCTCAAGATGTTAACAGTGCCTATCAGTCAGGCTACATAGAAGGGGTTCAAGGGTGTCGCAGCTTCATCTTACGCACTCCCATGGGTCAACGCGCCCTGCAAATCTTGCATGAGGGTCTTTTAGACTCCTTTAAGGCCTCACCAGAGTATCTTGCCACCATTCGTAGTGATATTGCTTATATAGCGAAGAGGTGTGGTATGACTGTTCTAGCCACCGCTCGCAACATGGAATTTGAGCAGGCTCTTGATGTGGACCCTATTGTCAAGCGTTTGCCTTTGCCCCCTTCTTTCAAAGGAGATTTGAAGGCCCGGCCTGGTACACTCTGGTGGCTTCCTGTGATGAGAGAGGCTTTTGAGGCTTTGATTGCTCCCTCTGATCTCCACGCTGCCTTTGCAAATCCTCCTGATCCTATTTACGACTTCTTTCCTGAAGACTTTCTTCAGGTGGTAGGACAAAGTGGAAGCTATCTCTCCAAACTCCCCCCTGGTCCAGCTACCTCTTCAGGTACATTTTCACCTCGCACTTCTTCCCTTGGTTTTTTCTTCTCTCTTCCTCCTTCTTTACTCTTGTAGGCGTTTTTTTTTAATATATTAATATATATATATATATATGTATATATATATATATATATATATATATATTGCCTTGACATGTGTTTGTTGCTGCTATTTTTTTCTTATTTTCTGAGGCAGGTGCTCCCCCTTCCTCCTCTCAAGTTGAAGCTGCCACTCCTATGGGCAAGACCTCCCAAGACATAGCTCCGCCTTCTACTCAACGTGCTGACGACAAAGATCCCACTATGGAAGAAGATACCACTGACTTCTTAGCATAGTGTTTTATTGACTCATTGCTTCCTTAGAACAATGTTTGTTTTGTATGAGCTTGACTCTTTTATCCGCCTTCGCTTTCTGGTTTCTACCTACCATACACTTTTAACTCCATGGTGTTTATATATTTTTCTATCTAAACTTTGAGCTCGCTTTGAGCTTTATTGTGTTTAAATATTTTGCTATTCATATTTCTGATTTTACCTTTCCCTTATTCGCATTTTCGTGTCGTATTTTGCATTTTCATGAGGTCTTTTGACCCCCCCTTAGGGTGTATGGTACGCTCCTACTCCCCTCTACTCTGGATGATTTCGAACAAGTGTTATATTCAAATACATAGTTCCTCTTTTTTTTTTTCGAATCATTCAGAGTATATTTCTCTTTTATCCAACTGACTCAACTATACGTTAACCAATTTATCAAATCAATGCATAAAATCATCATAACTCTTCAGCCTTTATTTATTTTCAGCAAGTTCTCAGCGTGCCATTACAGGAATACTTGCCTAGCCAAACAAGTATTCTACCAAAAAGAAGGAGTTGAGAGACCTGACACGTAGGCTCTCCTCCTAATCAAGCCAAAACAAAATCTTCCTTTTCTAAAGAGAAAAACACTTCAAACATAATACTTTTTTAAATTGCTGATGTTCCACGGTCTTAGGGCCAAATTTCATTTCTCATCCATGAGCTCGTATGCCCCTCCTGACAGGACCATAGCTATCACAAAGGGTCCCTCCCAGTTTGCTTCAAATTTCTGCATCGGATGCATCGCATCAGCTCTCTTCAGCACCAGGTCTCCTTCTTCCAGTCTTCTAATTCTGACCTTCTGATCAAATGCCGCTTTGATCCTAACTTTGTAAGCTAGAGCTCTCTGGTGAGCTCTCTCCCTGACCTCTTCAATCAGGTCTAAGCTCTCCTTTCTGAGTTCTTGATTTAGATTCTCATCATAAGTCAACACTCGATGCGTTGAGATTTCACTCTCCACTGGCATGACAACTTCCGATCCATATATCAATCGAAAAGGCGATTCTCCTGTAGCAGCTTTGTGATTAGTTCTATAAGCCCAGAGAACAGAGTCCACCTCATCTATCCATTGAGACCTCTCCTTCTCAAGCCTTGCCTTGATGCCATTTACTGTGGTCCTATTGGTTACTTCTACTTGACCACATGTCTCTGGTTGAGCTACAGAAGCAAACCTTTGCTCGATTTTCCTTGCTTTGCACCACTCCTGAGTCTTTTTACCGAAGAATTGTGTGCCATTGTCCGATACCAAAATCTTGGGCGTTCCGTACCTGCAGCAAATATTCTTCCACAGAAATTTGATTATACTGTCTTCAGATATTGAAGAGAGTGGCTCCGCTTCCATGCACTTGCTGAAATAATCAACTGCCACTATCAGGTGACATTTCTTCCCCTTGGCCATGGGTACCCTCCCCACTAGATCTATACCCCACTTGTCAAAAGGGCATTCAGCGTACTACACTCCCAGCTCCTCAGCAGGAGCATGTATCAAGGGTCCATGCTTTTGACATCTGGGGCACTTTCTCACGAAGTCTTCTGTATCTTTTTTCAAAGTGGGCCAGTAATATCCAGCTCTCAGCACTCGTCTCGCCTGGTTTTTGAACCCAGAATGGCACCGAGCTCTCCCCTGATGAACTTGTTTCAGGACTTCCATACTCTCATTTTCTGTTAAGCATCTAAGCAATGGTTGAGATATGGCTCTTTTGAACAAACATCCCCCTACCATGCAATACTTAGCATAAATTCGTCTTTTGTGAGCTTTTGCCCCCTCCAACAATTCTCATGTCTTCAAGAAATGCAATATAGGAGCTCTTCAATCGTCTCTAGCTTCTATTGCACCGACTCCCTCGTCTTTTGCACCTTCTGCTGATATCCTTATCAATACCACTTTCTCAGGTATCAGTTCTTCTATAGAGCTTGCCACTCTGGCCAAGTGATCTGCCCTATTATTGAGGTCTCGTGGAACTTGCTTTATGCATACATCCACAAATTTTTTCTCCAAATTCCTTATTTTCTGAACATAACGCACCATTCTCCCCTCATTCACCTCGTAATGTCCCATCAGCTGTTGCACCACTAACTGAGAGTCAGAATGTATCACCACCCTTTGAGCTCCCAACTCAGCTAACATCTCCAAACCTTTAATGAATGCTTCATATTCAGCTTCATTATTCAACAGTTTGCATTCAAATTTTAGGGAAAAACTTAGCTCTTCTTCCTCAGGTGTTATGATGGCAACACCTGCCCCACATCCATTTACCGTGACCGACCCATCTACGTAGGCCTTCCATTCCGGCCATTGCATTGGTTTTGTGGTCTCCTGGATAAAGTCTGCTAACGCCTGAGCTTTAATAGCTGTCCCTGGCTCCAAATCCACGTCATATTCTCCCAATTCCACACTCCATTTTACCATCCTCCCCGAGAGGTCTGGCTTACTCAAAATTTGCTTAAAGGCAAATTGATCCTCACTACTACTTTGTAAGACAGGAAGCACATCCTCAACCTTCTGGCAGCTACCATAACAGCAAGAGCGGCATTCTCAACATCAGAATATTTGTATTCCGCCCCCTACAAAGCCTTGCTGATATAATAAATAGGATGCTGATGAGATTTCTCCGCTCGTATGAGGACAACACTCAAAGAATGCTCTCCCACGGATATGTACAAATACAACGTTTCCGCTGGCTTTGGCTTAGTTAATATCGGCAAACTAGCCAGATGGTTTTTCAGTTCTCCAAAGGCCTTTTGGCAACTTTCATCCCATTCAAACTTGCTCGCCTTTCTTAATACTTTGAAGAATGGAAAGCTTCTCTCCACAGAGGTGGAAATGAACTTGCTGAGAGCTGTGATTCTCCCATTCAACCGTTGCACCTCTTTTATACTAGTAGGGGCTGTCATTTCAAGCACCGCTTTTACCTTGGCCTGATTCACCTCTATACCTCTTGGGGTCACCATGTACCTTAAGAACTTGCCAGACCTCACTCCAAATGTGCATTTGGCTGGGTTCAAACGAAGATTGTACTTTCTGATGACTGTCATTACCTCTTCCAGGTCTCTAGCGTGATGTTCAGCTTTCACGCTTTTAACCAGAATATCATCAACATAGACTTCCAAAATCTGCCCTATCTGATTTTCAAATATTAAATCCATCATCCTTTGATACGTGGCACCTGCATTTTTCAGACCAAAAGGCATTCTTACATATGCAAACGTCCCACATACCGTTACAAAGGCTGTTTTCACCACGTCCTCTGGTGAGAGCTGTATCTGGTGGTACCCCTGATACGCATCCAACATAGAAAGTAGTTTACACCCTGAAGTAGAATCAACTAGCTGATCAATACATGGCAAAGGGTAATGATCTTTCGGACATGCTTTATTAAGGTCTCTAAAATCAATGCACATCCTCCAGCTACCATTACTTTTTGCTACCATCACTGCGTTTGATAGCCATTCAGAGTATTGTATCTTCACAATGTGTCCTGCATCCAAAAGCCACCTGATTTCTTCTCTTATGATTTTTTCTTTTTCCGGCCCAAATGACCTTTTCTTTTGCTTTATCGGCTTTGCCTTAGGATCCACATTCAAACGGTGCATAGCTATAGATGGATCTATTCCCACCATATCTTCTGGAAAAAATGCGAATAAGTCAGCATTCTTTCTGAAGCATTCTATTACAGCTTCCTGTTGCTCTACAGTCATCGACTTGCCTATTTTCGTGGTCGACCCCACCCTGTCTGGGTAAAGCTCAACCACCATCAGCTCCTCCTCCACAGGTTACATGCGAGGTCTCATGTCTTCTTCCGTATCCTCGACATCTTCTATTTTGCTTCGGGATAGGTGATCTGTCACCTGAGCTCTCTTACCATTATGCTTGGCTTGTTTGATGGACTTTACGTACAACTCCTTCGATACCTCTTGGTCTCCCGCGACCTCTCCTATCAGCCCCTCCCGTTGCGATGGGAACTTCATTTTCATGTGGTAAGTGGACACCACCACCTGGAAATCATTAAGAGATTGGCCGCCCCAAAATAATATTGTATGCCGATGGTGTATCCACCACTAAGAACTTCACCATCCTCGTGCTCGATGCTTCCCCACTTCCTAGGGTAATCTAAAGGGTTACCTCTCCTTTCGGGTGTATTTCCCCTCCAGCGAAACCATACAATGCTGTATTGACTGGAGCCAATTCCGCATTGATTTGCATTTTTTTAAAACAATCCCAAAAGAGCACATTGGCCGCACTACCAGTGTCTACAAAGATCCTTGCTACTCTCTAGTTAGCTACTTCATCACTGATGACCAGTGCGTCACTATGAGGCCCCATGCTAACTACATCGTCGGGCCCAAAGGTGACGTTTGCTTTCCCCGATAGTTCTTCCTCTGGGAAAGAGTCGACGATATCAATTTCCATGCCCATCGTACCAGCTAAATCTTGCACTTCTTTGCTTACTTTAACCTTGAAAGCTCTCACGCGAGCCTTACGAGCTCTCCCTGAGTCACCATCTGTGTTACCTCCCATGATCATATTGATGTTTCCTCTTTTTTGTGGGGGCTCCTCTCTCCTTGGAGAGCCTTTTTCCCTTTGCTCTGGCTTTTTTGCCTCAGGTTCTTTTCTTTTGTAGCTTTTCTCCCTTTCCTTTTTGACAAACTGAAGTAGCGAATCATCTTTCTTCAGTAGTCGCTCAATGGCATCTTTCAGGTGTCGGCACGAGTTAGTATCGTGACCGTAATCATTATGATACTTGCAGTACAAATCAGATCTCGAGTTACGGGGGGCTTCCTTATATGTACTCGGAAATCAGAAATGAGGAGATTTAGAAGGTGCTTCCATAACCTGTACTAAAGATGCATTGAGAGGTGTGTACTTGTCAAACCTCTCAAAGGTCCCCTTAGGCTTAAACCCCCCTTTATCCCGATCACCTCTCGTGATCGGGACTGATCTCCTCTCCGAGGTCTCCCTCCAGACTTAGGAGATCCCTCTTTAGCTCTTCTAGCCTCATGAGCTTCCTCCAGGTTGACATACTTATCAGCTCTCTGCTGCAATTCCTCAAAACAAACAGGAGGCTTCTTGTTCAATAAGTCAAAAAATAACCCTGGGGCTAATCCTTGTATCAACGTCTGTACCTTCACATCATCTGAAGCCAAGGGCACCTGCAATGCTTCAGCGTTAAAACGTCCCACGTATTGTCGTAAGCTCTCGCCATATTTCTGTCTCAGGGCCATGAGCGAGAAAGATGTTTTAACATGCCTTCTTGCACTAGCAAACTGATGCAAGAACATGGACTTGAATTCACCAAAAGAACTGATGCTCCATGGAGGTAGCTGGGCGAACAACTGCTGAGCTATCTTCGATAGGGTGGTTAGGAAAACTCTACATTTCACCCCCTCGGTGTACTAATGGAGCATCGCTCTATTTTTTAATCTCATTATATGCTCATGTGGGTCTGTAGAGCCGTCATATTCCAATGTTAGCGTTTTAAAATTTGCTGGTAACTGGTCATCACGAATATCTCTAGAGAAAGGAGATTGATCATCCTTTATCCTGACAAACTTCTTAGGGGACTTCTTTGGTGAGGATGTCTTCTTCTGGAGGTCCTTAAGTTGCTGCTTGAGAGCTGCAATCTCAGCAGCTGCGACTTTATCCAAAGATTTTGAGATCTGTTCATCGTCCTCTGCATATTTTTTAACACGCGAAAATAGCAAAACATGAATTAGGAATCATTGGCTTAATCATCATTAGCACGTTCTAACATGCTTAGCTAGCTTTACAAACCATTTTCAGAGTCAGTCTGAGGACTCCGCTGCCCTTCACTTTCGTAGTGATTTTTGCCTTCAGGTTCTCCCTCAAAACAATCACAAAGCATTCAGGTTACAAACCATTGTGCACCGCTCACATGGAGCTTAGCTCGCATGCTGGCTGACTTATCATCATTGCTGCCAAACGTATTTATACCTCTCTTCTCTTCTCCTTTGCTTCACTACTAACTTTCTTGTTATGACTTTCGGGCGAAACCATAGCTTTCGATACTGCCTGTTTCACCATAACACTAATTTGATCCATTGAGATCACACATGTGACGTTCTGCTGCAAGGGGGTTTGAAGTTCATCCCCTTTCTCCTCCACTTCTTAGCAAGCTCTCTTCTTGTGGGGGCTCAAAGATTTAGAGGACCTATCCTTTTGAGGTGTGATAAGCTTTTGAGTAACTATATTCGGGGCTTCGTGATTTCCCTCATCACTGTACCTTTCTGGGGAGCTATCATCTCCCACAGCTCCATCGAAGGGAGGTCCCGAATCTCGGACCACCATGTCATCCAAGACTGGCAACACAAAATTGCCAACAGTTAGCTCACCGTTAGACAAAATCATCAGTATAACAAGCACAAGTGTTCAACACTATGTTTCTCTCGAGGAAGCAATGACAAAGCTTTCCTTGGGGCTGAGGGAACTAAGGAGCGAGATCTATCATGCTCCTCCCCCCCTTTCCCCGTATCATTCTTTCCACCTCTACTGAGGTCGCGTAAAATTCACTTCAGGAATATTACATTTTTTATGTTTTCCCTTTCTCATGTCATGAACACTTTCATGATCCATACTTCGGGATCAACAGATTTCTGATAACGTTTCTGAGGGACAAATCCGAACTCGGAATCTCTGCCCCCCTTCTCCGCACATATATCTTTCTCTTTTTTTTTTTTAAAAAAAATGTTTGAGAAAATATCAAGGAAAATTTTCGACGTGAGGCTGATACAACACTTGGAAGTTTTAAATCAAACAATCGGAAGGTTTTGATTAAATGATGATAATACGTTGAAAACTTTTTTGTACCTTATACCTCCTTATTTCAAAATACACCAAACCGAAAACCAGTTGCAAATAATCCCATAAGTTTTAAGTGAATGAGAATCTTAAAGAAAATACAGAATAGAAAGAATTCCCATAGACGGCGCCAGATGTTGCGTCCAAAATCGTGACTCAACATTTGAGCCTCACGAACAGCACACCTCTAACGAACTAACTCCTGCTCACCTATTGGAACCACGTAAGGGAGGAAAATCCAGACTTAAACTCAGCGAAACGACTTCTCTAACTCCTGCAAAAAAGGAAGGGACCGGAGGTTTTTCGGCGAACCCTCTCCGACGCTCAAGTTAGCTCTTGAACGGAAAGGATGATGGAGAGATGAGTGAGTGAGTATTTTGTGTGTGTTGTGAATAATCTTTGTTGTAAAGATGAATAAAATGATACTTATATCTCCACCTTTTAGGGGTACATTGGTAAATAGACTAAGGATCTGCTATCCACTTTTGGTACAAACTCACTCCATTGGTTGATATTTCTGACATTTACCTGCTAAACCCGTATTATAGCAGGTAAGGGTTCCTTATGACACCTGATCATGTTTGGCCAAATGCGTCCTTCTCTGAGCTATCAAAATAGATAGCTCACAGGTTCACTCATCACTCTCTTTCTTTACTAGCTCTCAGTTACCTGACCTATATCTGATGAGCCATCTCCACGCCCTCTGTAAGTAAATAAAAGCTTTAGGTCTTGGAGAGACCTGAACTTTTTAGACCATAACAAAAACCTTCCCGTTCATGGGATCCTTGATCTCAACAGCTCCATTTGGGAATTGAGCTTGTACTTCATAGGGTCCTGCCCACTTGATCGAGAGCTTCCCGAGGAAAGCCTAAATCGAGTTTGGTACAACAACACTTGTTGTCCAAAATGGAACTCCTTCTCTTTAATCAAAAGATCGCGGGTCTTCTTCATCCTTTTCTTGTATAACCCGGCATTGTCATAGGCTTGGAGTCTTATTTCGTCGAGTTCTTGGATCTCGAGCTTCTTTGCTTCACTCGCCTCGTTCCAATCAAAGTTGAGTTGGGCAACAACCCAATGTGCTCGGTGTTCCAGCTCCACGGGCAAGTGGCATCTCTTGCCATAGCCCATGTGATAAGGGGACATGCCAAAAGGTTTTTTAAAGGCAGTTCTATACGCCCACAAGGCATCATCGAGGCGCATAATCCAATCCTTCCTTGTGGTGCCCACTATCTTCCTCAAGATCGTCTTGATTATTCGATTGGACAATTCCGCTTGTCCATTGGTTTGTGGGTGGGTAGGTTGTTGACACACGATGAGTAACTCCGTACTTCTTGAACAAGGCGGTCGCCTCTGCGTTGCAAAAATGAGAACCTTGATCACTAATTATAGCTCGAGATACACCAAACCTATTGAAAATTTGAGTTCTCAAAAAACTGGAAACCACGTTAGAATCATCCTTTGGAACTCGGCAACGGTCCCATAAAATCCATGCCCCATATGTCGAACACCTCCATAGGCAAGATCGGTATTATGGGCATTTCATTTCTTCTTGTAATGTTGCCTTCCCTTTCGCACTGCTCGCATATCTTGACCCACTCATAACAATCTCTGAACAATGTTGGCCAATAAAAGTCACACTCCAAAACCTTTCTTGCAGTGCGTTGATGCCCAAAATGTCCTCCGCATTCCTTGTTGTGGCAATGCTCAAGAATGCTTCTTTGCTCTTTATCCTTGACACACCTCCTTATTATCTTGTCCGCACATTTCCTCCATAAATTTGGCTCGTCCCAAATATAGAAACGACTCTCGTGTTTAAGCTTGTTCCTTTGATAACGCCCAAGGTCGGAGGGTATTTCTCCAGTGACCTAGTAGTTCATGATATCAGTGTACCATGGCTCATCTTGGGCAAGACTCAGGTGCTCGTCAGGAAAAGTCTCCTTGATCGGCACCCCATCATCAGGCTGGAGAATTCGACTTAGGTGGTCAGCAACTTGGTTCTGGGCACCACTCTTATCCTTAATCTCTATGTCAAATTCCTGCAATAAAAGAATCCATCTGATCAATCTTGGCTTGGACTCCTTCTTGCTCAACAAGTGCTTCAACGCCGCGTGATCCGTGTACACTATGGTCTTGCCTCCAAGTAAGTAGGATCTAAACTTTTCAAAGGCGAAGACAATAGCCAACAACTCCTTCTTCGTTGTGGCATAATTGCATTGGGCTGGGTTCAACGTCTTGGAAGCATAATAGATGACATAGCTCTCCTTCTCTCGTTTTTGCTCAAGAACTGCTCCCACGACATAACCACTGGCATCACATATTAACTCAAAAGGCATCCCCCAATCCGGAGTTTGGATAATGAGGGCTGTGATCAAGTTCTCCTTCAAGGCGTGGAACGCCTTCTTGCAATCCTCATTGAACTCCCATGGTACATCATTTTTAAGTAGTCTCGTCATTGGTTGGGCGATCTTGGCAAAGTCCTTGATAAATCCTCTATAGAATTCAGCATGCCCTAGGAACCCTCTCAATTCCTTCACAGATCTTGGGTATGGTAACTTGGCAATAATGTCGATCTTGGCTTTTTCCACCTCAATACCTTTCCCCGAAATGACATGCCCTAAAATAATTCTTTCTCTCACCATGAAGTGGTATTTCTCATAGTTCAATACGAGGCTTTTCTCAACACATCTCTTCAAAACTCGATCCAGGTTGTTGAGGTATGATTCGAAGGTCTTGCCATAGACAGTAAAGTCGTCCATGAAGACTTCGATGCACTCTTCAAGAAGGCCTGAAAAAACGTGCATCATACACCTTTGAAATGTTCCTGGTGCATTACACAACCCAAATGGCATCCTCCTATATGCAAATGTGTCAAACGGACACGTAAAGGTGGTCTTACCTTGATCCTCATCAGCAACCCAGATCTGTATGTAACCAGAATAGCCGTCAAGAAAGCAATAATAGTCATTACCAGCTAACCTTTCAAGCATCTCGTCGATAAAGGGCAAAGAAAAGTGATCCTTCTTCGTCTTTTGGTTTAGCTTCCAGTAATCTATGCACACTCGCCATCCGATTTGCAATCTCATGGCCACCATCTCGTTTTTCTCGTTCTTAACAAGTTGGATTCCTGACTTCTTGTGCACCATATGCACAAGGCTCACCCACTGGCTGTCGGACACGGGGTAGATGATCCCCAAGTCAAGAAGCTTAAGTATCTCTTTCATTACCACTTCTTTCATGGCGGGATTCAATCTCCTTTGTGGATCCCTTAAGGGGGCAGCATCCTCCTCAAGCAAAATGTGGTGAACAGAGTCCAAAGGATTAATGCTTTTGATGTCGGCCAAGGTCCATCCTATTGCCTCCTTGTATTTGCTCAGCACCTCACCAACTCGGACCTCTTCCATGCTCGATAGCACAGATGATATGATCACTGGCAAAGTCTTGTTCTTGCTGAGATATATGTATTTTAGGTGCTTGGCCAAAGGTTTCAGCTCCAATGTAGGGGCCTTTTGTAGTGATGGCACCAATCTGTCCTCCGGCTTCAATTCAGGGATGTTGAGTGGTTCAAACCCCTGAGGTTGCATGTTGCACGGAATCCTGGCATAGCTACATTCTTCCACATCTACTGGTTCATCATTCTGGGCAAGATCCTCTTCTGTCTGCAAGCCGGCATCCTGCTCAACAACTGTCTGTTGCCAAAATTTCTCTACTAACTCCTTAGTCTCATCATGGGGTAGTTCCTTGAGTTACTCATCAAACTCATTTTCATCTTTATGGACGTTTTAAGGAGTGTTGTTATCCTCTAACTCCTCATCCGTGCTGTAGTCTTCATCGGTGGAGTCGAAACTATGTCCATGGACTTACTCCTCCCAGAAATCTTTATCACTTTCGTACTCATCGCCTTTATAGAACTCCATCAAGGCACCATCTTCCTCATTATCCTCATGCTGGTCGAGATCCAGGTCAAGCCCCTGAATTAGATTAAGTTCCGCCTGGGTTGCATTCTCGTTGTCTTCAAAGAAGCAACTTAAGCTGTTCAATGTCTTCACTTGCTGACCACATGCATTGAGGGTGTTGAGGTGCTCTAGGGCATCACCCTGATTTTGCCGATAAGCATCAAACTCAACTATTTCTCCAGCTACTTGAACCCTTAATCTCCCTGTATCGCAATCGATCTTGGTGCATGTTGTTCTCAAGAATGGCCCCCCGAGCAAGATCACTGGATTCTTGATTGCTTTCTTTCCCATGTCAAGAACATAGAAGTCGGCTGGAAATAGAAGATCCCCCACCTTGACCAACACGTCCTCCAAAACTCCATCGGGATAGACTATGGATAAGTCCGCCAACTGAATGTCAACACGGGTAGGAGAAAGAGGTCCAAATCTCATCTCGTCGAACATGGCCTCGGCATTACATTTATCGAAGCTCCTAGATCAAGCAACGCCTTGGGTATTGACGTAGCACCAGTTGTGCATGGGATGGCAAAAATGCCAGGATCCTTCTTCTTGATCGGGATGTGGGAATTTATTAGTGCGGACATGTTCTCTACATGAAAATGGGCATTATCTGGGTACTTGGTCTTCTTCAAGCACATCCCTCGCAAAAATTTTGCACACTTTGGCATGGATCGTAATGCCATCAATAGTGGCAGGTTTATCTCCACTTTCTTGAATACCTCCATCATGCCCTCCAACTCCTTCTGATCACGATCGCGGGCAAAACATCTTGGATACGGGATCTTTGCCTTAGCAGTGCGAGGAACAGTCCTCTTGGCCAAAGCCTCTGCTTCTTTTTCAACCTTCAAAGAGTCCAACAACACGCCAACTTTATCAAACCCAAGCTTTGATCTCTCCATCTTCACGTAATCAAACAAAGCTTTATCTTCCTCATTATCGAAGACGGGGTTCTTATTGGCCTTTATCCCTTCTTCACGCTTTGCCTTCAACTCTACATAGAGGTCATTGATATCTTCTGAGCTCATCTTAGTTTCTTCTACTCGAGTAGGTCCCTTGAGTTGGGTCTTGGGCAGCACCTCTAACAAATCCTTACCGCTTCGCAAAGTCACATCATTGACTTGCTCCTTGTTAACCTCCACTTCTCGACTTTGTATTCTACCAGACACACTTTGACTCGATAAAGACTAAAAAGCACAAGAAAAACACAAGGAAAAATGGACACAAATATGGGTTCATCACCTTGACTCTCTGGCTGTTTTCATTTTCTCGCAATAATCTTTCCAGTAATTGTCGTATCTGAATTGGATCCAAACCAAATATGTGCTCTGTGTTTGAAGATGAGAAACCATGTTGGGTTGAGTAACGTGATTAGGTTGACTCTGTGGGAGCGCTGATAACCCCAACTCTTCTCTGAGAGTTAAAGGTCTTTGGAAGCTTTCTCGCCTGACCCCAGTTGCAGAGGGAGGGCCTCCCAGGGTGGTTTGGCTATGTGGTGTAACTAATTCCTCGAATTCCTGCCTCAGATTTTGGGGAGGAGTTGTCACTATCTATAAAATTCAAGGAATAGCTTTAGCTCTTCGTTTCACCTTTTCATGGATCGAACAGATAATAGGTACATGCAGTCAAAAATATCTATCAAACCCACATATTTCTAGCAAATAATCATGCTTCGCCATGCTTGAAGGTCAGATTCTTCTTGACGACAAGTTTTGATCGATCATATATGATAAATATATCCATATTCATGTTTATCAACAGTTTTATCCATACGAAGTTCATATATGTAGATGTGGTTTTGAGAATATGAATTCATGCATATATCGATCTTGATATTCAAGATGTGTTTTGAAAGAAAATTGTAAAGCGGATCTCATGCCATAGTTTTGACTTCCCACAGACGGTGTCAGTTAATGGGGTTAAGATTGTAACCCTTAAACATACCGATGTTCAAGGATCATTAACACATAATATGTTCCTTATATCGAAGTGATTATGTTGAGAAGAGCTTCTCCACGTGGATTTAGTCCTTGAATTCCGACCTGCAAAGCGTAACGTAGGGTTGTGTGCCGGCGTCATGTCTCCGACAATCAAGTCAGTGCGTATTTAACACAAGAGTTTGAGAGAAATCAACGAGTTCTATCGTATTTGAAAGATAATAAATATGTTACCTGATATTCTGCAGTAAATCTGTATATATACCTGTGATAGTAAGGGTATTTTAGTCATTTTGGGAAGACTTGGGAAGTCTCCTAACCGAATTTGGTAGGGGGAAACTTCCCAACTGTAGTTGATGTGATAGGTCGATACCGACATCTGTCTAGGATATTTATGCCTCGATAAGACAAATCCGTACTGTACTTTAGACCAGCTATCGATAAAGTATAAGTGGGGAAGATTACCAAGAGGTAACCTTTCGAAAGAGCAAGATTCCAAGATGCAGGGTACACTTCCCCTACTCCTATGAGTGTTGGGGCAAGGTTGTCATCCAAGTAGGGGAATACTGATTGTATTAGTGCAAGGTTGCCGGCTAGAAACCATGACATACCGAAGTGTCCCATCACCAATACCGATGCAAATAAATTAAATTTATCCGTCACCCAACATGTACCTACAAAATCCGTGTTTAGGGTACCCATTTTTGCGTCGTGTATCAAGTACGGGATGAGTATACTCATAAATGAAAACCCGTATTTCCACCCCTTACTAAAATGTATGTTATTATGAAAAATTATAGAATATTATAATACATCGCCCAACATTGATCGACCAACATTATTAACACGTAAAAATCTCAGATAATAATTATTAAGTACTACCATCGGTTCCTAAGTCTCTTCGTAGGAGGAAGTGGCACGGGTATTAAGGAAAAGGATGTTGAGTTTGTTATGAGTAGAGAAAAAGTGATTGAATTTGTTGTGAGTGGAGATAGGGTCCTGATGCGTCTTCGACTTTTGGGCCACTTGGCCCTATTTTTCCTATCTTTTTGTGTCTTTAGTGTCTGTATAGGGAAGAAAGCAGTTGTTCGTAGGAAGGAAGCTCCGATCGAGGCAAACAGAGAAAAGATGGTCAGAATGAGTAGTATTGGAGTATTTTTCAGCCGTTGCATGAATCTGATTGCCCCAGGAGAAGAACAGTACCTTGGTGTGAGGCTAACTAATGCATGCAACCCGTTTGACCACTACCAAGATCAGCAGCCAACCGCCGAAGCCAAATAAGGAAAGACGCGTGGAAGAGATTTGCATGATATTCTGCTGAGTGTCTATGCGAAGAAGGATCTGGAAGCCAGTTAATTTCCCCAATCAATCAATCGAAGATTGCCAAACATCAATCTGATCAATCACGGATAAATCAAGATCAAGTTAAACATGGAAAGAATCAATCTTGTCGATACGGTCTACCAGAAGAGGGAGTTGACGGCCATCATCTCAGCTATAAAAGTCTAACAAGTGTGGCTGGCACAACGTTGGTTACCTCTAAAAGTTGATACCATTCCCCTCAACAAACACTTTTACTTTTAGTTCGTTTACAATTCCCGCACAAAATAATTTACTAGCTTTCGTTTTAATTCCGTTGTGAAGAACAAATCCAAAGCAGTTTGCCTTAGGTATTATCTTAATTCCAGCACTTCGTATTTTATCTTATTGATGTGTTTATGTACATTCGTTAATATACATCTCAATATGTGTGAGTAGTTCCCCCTGGTGAGATTTGGGTGGGGAAATGATTACTTATTGATATGTGAACTATTCGTGAGGCATTTATGCCTTCGGTTGGATCCAGTGGTTCCGGAGAGATCCGAGCAGAATTCATGGGCGGTCTTGACCTAACGGGTGATTTCCATTCGGTTAGAGCTGTACCGTGCCAAGCAAAGGCCAGGGCATGACAGACAACAATGTTCAGTATGCCCATGACAGAGTAGCTGAGCAGCTCCTTTAACGGTGTTGTACTATCTGGATGGTGAGGAACGGGCAAGGGGATACTGCGTCCTTCCTCGGTCTTGGGCTTCTCTAACAATCACCCATCAACTGTGACGAGGCATCAAGCTATGGTTATTGACCAAGGGACTCACCTTGCGCATTGTAGATATATCGATGACCGATTGGACGCGTTACCGGAAATGTATATCCCGCGAGTTATGTCTACTCTGTAGGTGCGGAGCTGGGAAGCTTGGAAGAGAAGGTTGGTGAGGGTCATACTTGGAGAGATCGGGTATGACTACTATTTAAGGAAGAGTGAAGCACGGCCTTGTGACCTGGGTGAAGCGTGACCTTCGGACCAAATACACATATAAATGCTAATCATAACCTACCCCAAATCTTACCCCTTTAATATTTGATTGTTTCCAAGTTTAATTTGTGCAGATAAATAAGATTGGACCGTGACAACTAAACTTGTGCACCTGAAGAGTAAAATAGTTCCTCACTCTCCGTGGGATCGACCCTAGCTTACCGCTAAGACTAGCCAGTCCGGTAGTGGGCAAATGAGCGTGTACTGTCCGTCTGGGGCATACACAGGTATTTTGATCGTACCACACAACGAGTGCATGTCAACATTGGCGCCGTTATCGGGGAGTGACGCGCAACAATTTTACTCTTCTCATTCCATTTTCTGCTACTAGTGTATGCGTGGAACTCATCAAGCACAAAGAGCATTGATTTTTGATCCAAATATTGACCGAACTGAATGATGACTACGCACACTTGCACGGATAGCAAGACACGACGCTATGGTAGAACCACAGCAAGTACAGACCCTCAAACAGTTGGCATACCCAACTAATCTGAATCTCAGGCCGAATAGGATCACTTTACCAGCAAACCCTTTCGATCTTGAGCGATTTGACCTTAAACCAGCACTGATACAGGTCTTACCGAAGTTTAATGGATACGCTGGGGATGACCCCCACACTCATCTCCATGATTTTGAAATGACAATGATGCACCAATGGAACGAAAACCAACAGGAGTACGTGAAGTTGGTACTCTTTCCATTCTCGTTGGTGGATCGTGCAAGGAGATGGCTATATAATATACCCCAAAGAAGCGTTACTTCTTGGGCAGAAATGCAATAATGCTTCTTAGAAGAATTCTTTCCAGCAACAAGAGTTGAGAGAATGAGATGGGAAATCAGAAACATCAAACAAGATGGGCTGGAAGCCTTTTATGAGTATTGGACTCAATTTAAGCAGCTTCTGAGCAGCTGCCCGCACCATCAGATTACTCCTAAGGATCAAGTTGAGAGCTTTGTAAATGGCATGCGGAGGAATGATCGAGGCTTGGTGTTAGCTGCATGCAATGGATCATTGATGGCCAAAACTCCCTAAGAAATCTTCAAAATATTGGGAACGATGGCTGAGGAATCAAGATATGACGGACATGAGAGGAATAGGGAGTTGCCAGCTAAGGTAGAAGAAAGAGATAACCTTACAGCATTAAGTAAGGAGATGAAATAGATCAAGGAACTGCTAAGTGGTTTGACCATACAGAAGAAGGTACGACACTGTGGCCTATGTGATGCTACAGGGCATCAATCTGAGAATTGCCCTAATTTTGGTGAAGACATAATGGATGTAAATGCTATGGGGGGAAACGAAGGATTTCATAGGAAGCATGATCTCTTCTCTAAAACTTAAAATGGAGGATGGAGGGATCATCCTAATTTCAGATGGAAGCAAGATGGTCAACCTCAACAGCATAACACATCCATACCGGGATCGTCTCAACAGTATGCCCAGCACCAACAACAGCCACAGTATTAGGGAGGACCACCACAACAGCAACAGGTGTATCAACCGCCACATCAAAGGCGAGCACCATGAGAAGAGGCCATTGAGAATATGGCCAAGGAAAGTGAGAAATTTTGAAATGAAGTTCGAGCTGGTATGAATCAGACCAATGTTCAAATTGGTCATTTGGCAAAGGCATTGGCCAAAGTGGAAGAAAATACAGGAAAGCTTCATCCTCAGGGAATTAATCACAAGGAACAAGCACAAGTGATAATAACAGAGGTGGAGGATGAGCAAGCTGAGAAAATTTTGGCCGAAGCAAAAGTTAACAGAAAAAAAGATGAGGGGACCAGTCATGGGTTTACTGGAGAACAGATTGGTAATGATCAAACCGAACAACCTTATCCGGGCAGACTGCGATAGAAAGCCAAAGAAAAGGAAGCCAGCGAGATGATGAAAATGTTTTAGAAAGTGGAACTTAGCATACCATTACTGGACGCAATCAAACAAATTCCTAAATATGCTAAGTTCCTGAAGGATCTCTGTTCAAGGAAGGTGAAAGTGGAAGAAGATGCTCGATATGTGATGGAGGAAATTGTGTTAGCGGTAATTCAGCAGAAATTGCCCCCAAAACGTAAAGATCCTGGAATGCTCACCATTCCTTGCAACATATCAGGAAGAAATATGGATAAGGCCATGATGAATTTAGGGGCTTCGGTAAATGTAATGCCCTTAGCAGTTTTTAACAGGCTGAAGTTGGGAGAACTAAGGAATACCTGAGTGGTCATACAACTGGCAGATCGGTCCAATGCATACCCGGAAGGAGTGATAGAGGATGTGTTAATCAACGTGGGGGAGCTGATCTTTCCTGCTGACTTCTATGTGTTAGATACTGGGTCAGAGGCAAAAGAAAACTCCATCCTACTGAGCAGACCTTTCATGATGACTGCTGGAACAAAATTAGACATGAAGACGGGCATACTGTCCTGTGAATTCGATGGAGTTGTGGAAAAATTCAATATATATGAAGCTATGAAGAGGAAACCAAAGATGGAGTCTGTAGAGATGATTGACATATTTGAACCTCTGGTGCAAGAACAAAGCCTGGAATTTAGTTCAAGTGATACCATAGAAAAGGTGATACAAGCTGGCCTTACCGATCGAAAAGTTATTCAAACAGAAGATGTTGAGGTGCGGGAGGCTTTTATGGAGCTGTATTCACTTAAAGATAGCACTTTGGAAGCATAATTAGAGGTGGACAAAAAGATCAGAGAAATTATTTTGGAAGTATACTCAGTCGAAGGATCGGCAGAGGGCAAACCGGAATTGTTTTCTCAGTATGAGCAGCATGAAAAGTTACTCCCTTCAATTGTGAAGGCACCGGTTTTGGAATTAAAGAAGCTGCTCAAACATTTGCAATACGCTTATTTGGGACCTGAGGAAACTCTTCCAGTAATCATCAGTGCAGATCTGACAATGGTGCAAAAGGAAAGATTGGTCAGGATCTTACGGGAGAATAGGGAAGCCATCGGTTGGACCTTGGCAGACATTAAGGGAATCAGTCCGACGGAATGCATGCACCATATATACTTGGAAGAAGGAGCTCGACCGGTGCGAGATTCACAGAGGAAGATGAATCCTGTAATGAAGGAAGTGGTACTCAAGGAGATTCTGAAACTTTTAGAGTTAGGAATTATTTTTCCTATCTCTGATAGCCAGTGGGTCAGCCCAGTCCATGATGAGTGCAAAAAGGCATTCCTTGATTTAAGGAGCAGATTGGTGTCAGCCCCCATCATACAACCACCAAATTGGGAGATACCTTTCGAAATTATGTGGGATGCTAGTAATCACGCGGTTGGAGCCGTACTGGGATAGAAAATTCGAAAGGAGAGCTACGTCATTTACTACGCTTCAAAGACCCTCAATCCCGCTGAGTGCAGTTATGCCACAACTGAAAAAGAATTATTAGCAGTGGTATTCGCTATAGAGAAATTCAGATCGTATCTTTTAGGCACCAAGGCAATCATATAGACCGATCATGTAGCCTTGAAGTATTTAATGGCGAAAAAGGAATCTAAACCACGACTTATTCGCTGGATACTATTGCTACAAGAGTTCAACATTGAAATCAGGGATAAGAAAGAAGCTGCCAACCTAGTGGCAGATCATTTGAGCATGTTACAAATGGGCAAGGATGATGGAGAGCCCATAAAGGGCACTTTTCCTGATGAAAAGTTGTATACCATACATGGTCATACGGAGATGGAGATTTGGTATGCTCTGACCAATAAGGAGTTATGGTATGCAGACATAGCAAATTACTTATTCACCGAAGAAGTTCCATCACGAAAGACCAAATTTGAAAAGCAGAAATTGGTCACACAAGCATGCTCCTACTTTTGGGAAGCACCGTATTTATGGAAGATAGGGGCAGATCAGGTCATACGGAGATGTGTTCCTGAGGATGAGCACACCCAGATCTCGGAAATGTGCCATGATACTTCATGCAGTGGACACTTTGGTGGAAAAAGGACAGCACAGAGGATTTTGGATAGCGGATTCTATTGGCCTTCAGTGTTTACTGATGCAAGGAAATGGGTACAGAGCTGTCTGAAATGCCAGATGGTAGGAGGCATTACCGTGAAGGACCAAATGCCCCAAATGCCCATAATGCCCGTGGAAATTTTCGACGTATGGGGAATAGACTTCATGGGACCATTCCCTAAGTCTGGAAATTATGAATATATGTTGGTAGCAGTCAATTATGTATCCCAATGGGTCGAAGAAAAGGCCACAACAAGTAATGATGCTCAGTTGAGACATCAACCTCAACTCAACTTGGGGATCAGCTAAGTTTGGACCTCAGTTGAGTTATTCACGAACTTCCTTATTTAGTCCAGCTGACTTCTTTTGCTTGAACTTTGTAAAGATAAAATCCCTACGCTCAAACAGTGAGCTCTAATTTCCCTACTCGGTTGGGGTCAGTTGGGGTTTTGGTATCTTTCAAAACCTTTACCAATTTTCCCTATAATTTCCCCTTTTTGGATGATGCCAAAACCCTAAACTGACATCACCTAACTTTTCCTAACTGATACCATAAGCCGATATCAATGAGACTAAAAGATATCCTCAATTCTACTCTAAGGAAAGAAATAGCACAAGGTAAAAACTTTAAACGGATTGATCAAAAACCACATCTTATTATTTCATGATAATAGGAGAAGAGATTACATTCCAACTGAATTTAAGAATTTAAAACAGCAAAACTAAACTCATCAGTTGTAAAATCTTCTCTTCGCATCATCAATCCTTCTTCTCTTGAAACTTTAAGTTGTACTTCACGTGGATGTGTCTTCTGATCTCCTAAAATTTTTCATGTTCTTCGATTGAGTTGATCTTGAGTTTTATGGCCAGAATCTCTGCCTCCTTTTCGATCACACTGTCGGCAATGATATTGGTTCCAGGAACCATAGGAGGAGAGAAGGTCTTTCTTTTTTAGACTGCTGGAGAAAATCTACCAGATTTCTTTAGTTTCATCACAAAGAATCTGCCAACTGCATCTTCTATGGCAAAGGAGAGGATGTGCAGCAGCCATGCTTCTTAAGCAGGTGTCTTTCCATAAAATCCGTCGTAATAGAATTCAAGGATGAATTCTTCTTTTAGATCTTCCCAATGGTTATTCAGGATTTCTGGAATGAACTTGTCGACGTGAGGATGCAACCCTTGATTTTCCTGGCTTCTTCTGAGTTGCAATCTTTTCTCCACGATTGTTTTCCATGCTCTTCTTCTTTCATCAGTATGATGTCATCTCTTGAGAAAAGAGAGTTTTCTTGATCCTTCAGCAAAGTTGGATTCCAGACTCTCTTTTGTTTCCTACTTGAATCTCTCAGGCTTGGCTAGCTAGATTCGTTCAAATTCTTTCAACCACTTCTTGTTTTCCACCTGATTGGTCGTGGCTCCAGCAATATTGGCCAGAATGATGAAGTTTTTGGAGTGGGAGACAACATCAGATCATTTTCTTTATTGACATCCTCAATCACAAAGTTTTGTGTACCCTTGCTTCCTTAGCATCAAGATGATCTTGGGAGGTCTTGTCATCTTGATCTTCACCTTGATCAGTAGCAGTGGTTCTGTCATCAGCTACAGAATCTGTTTCGCTTGCTTATTCTTCTCCAGCCAGTGAGGCCTCAACTTTTTTTGTTGGCTCCTCAGCTTCCTTTGCTGGTTCAGTTGCCGATTCTTTCTCTGCTCCTCTTGCAAGCTCATCGTTTGCTAACTCATTTTCTTCAGCAGTCATCTCCACTTGAATAGTTTGCTCACATCTATCTAAAGCACCTGAAAGACTCATCTTTGGAGGACTTTTCTCTGCCTGTAAAGTCAGCTTGCCATCTTCCCCCCTTTTGGCATCATTCAAAAAGGAGGAGACTAAGACTTTGACTTCAGAGATCTCTGAATCCAATCGAAAGTTGGTTGCAGACATATCCTGGATGAGTTGACGGGAATTAAGCTGCTCTTTCATCATGGTCTCGTTCTGAGCTTGGAGTGATTGGAATTCATTCCTTAGGTCATTGATCTGCTCATCATGATTTTTAACATGATCATCTATACCAGACATATCCTGTGCAATTGGCTCAAGATATTTAGAGCTCAACTCTGTGATGAAGGCCTTCCGGTGTTGAACAAACTTTGTGTCCATTTCATTGGAGATACTATGTCTCAGCTTGACGAAATCTGTTGTTGTTCTCTCTCCTTGTTGGTCAAGTTAAAGCATGATTCGACCAATCTCCTCAAGGGATTGTGAGATGGAGTCACACTGATCATGAAGTTCCTGTCTCAACTGAGTGGAGGAAGACCTCAATTCTTCCTTCAACTGATCAAACTTGTGACTCAGTTGTTGCATCAACGCTGAAAGGTCAGTTGACTCATCAGTTGGGTTTGGACCAGTGACAGGGTGAATTATCAGGTGTTCAGTTGTGATCAGTGCTTGGCTTGGAGCGAGTTCTTCTTGGCTCCTATGAGGAAGGACCAACTCTTGTGTTGTAAAGAAAGCTTCGTTGCATGACGAGGCAAGTGTTGAAGATTCAGAAGGAGGAATCCAGCCACAACAAGCAATAAGTAATGGTGATGATCGATTGTCTTTTGATTGATCTCCTTACAATTAGGAACTTTACTTCAGAGCTCCGAGTAATGCGCCAGAAAAGTTCTTATCAGATGCTCTTGATTCTGAATTAGCTCAAGTCTCATTTTGAACTTGAAGGCTTTCATCATGTCTCCTCCAGTGATTTGCATCTTCTGGATGTCTTTAATTTGCAGAAAGTCTGCCAAGATGTAGTAGTCACTGAGATGTGGACATACAGTTCCACCAAGACATTTAGAGTGTTGAAATGATTTCTCAGTTCTGGTGAAACTGTGAGAGCTTTCTTGTAGGCATTGAGGTAGATTTTTTCAATCCAATTGGCAATTGCCTTGAGCTCTATCTCTTCTTCGGTGAGCTTAGGAACCTCCTCATCATCTAAATTTTCCAGCAAGAGAGAATTAAGTCCTTGAGGTGCGTCCTCTACCGAGGGGACTTGTCTCTGTGAAGATATGTTTCTCACTTCATGAAAGAACGACCCTGGTTCAGTTCCCCCTGGAATGGATGACTCAGGTACACTCTGAGTGTTCTGGTTCATCACGTCATCTTTAGTTGGTGGAGGTTTGCACGGTGTGTCTTCAGTTGGATGATCCTCCTTAGTTTGTTCCATTCCAGACTGAAGTACATTTTCAGTTTGTTCCGTTTCTTCCTCTCTGAGCTAATACGGTGACTGACTGACTTCATGTGAACCATATAAGACTGGACTCTTCAGAGAAATGGGAGGAGGGCTCGACCTCTTTGTTCTTCGTTTTTTCTTCTCTGGAGTGGGTGATGGAGTCCTTTCAGATTCTGATCCATCTTTCTTCTTGGACTGAGACTTTTAATTTCTTTTGGACTTCTCTACTCTACCTCTCTTTTGTGACTTAGAGGTGCCTTTGAAGGAAATGGTGAAGACTGTTGTGATCCTTTCTTTAGTTTGAAGAAATCGTTCTGCATCAGTTAAGAATTTCTTATCTATTCGATCTCAGTCGATCAGTAGGTTCTTCTCATCCCCAGCATGTTGAATAATGGAGCTAACCTGGGTTCCATATAGAAGCTTTCCTTTGCAGATGAAAGGAGTCTGTAGACGGTCGATTTTGTCAGCTTGGCTTTGCAGGAGATCAGTCACAACTGACAGCCAGTCTGTAGCAATTCTTTTGTGGATAGCCATTGTTGGTCTCATCTTTAGTTTGCTTACTTCTGACTGTGATCCAGATCGCAGATGAAAGTAGAAAACAACGATGTCATAAAGCAGCCGCATATGTGGCACTAGTTTTGTTCGCATCATTCCTCCTTCAAATTTCTTCTTTCCAATGGTATATTCTAGGATGAAGAGGCTAATCTTGTTTTCAGTGTGTGATGAGAGGGCTTCTCCTGTGCTGGGAATACGAAATGAACTGTTTAGGAAGTGAGTGACAGCGATAGGAATTTCTTCTATGGAATAGCCTTCGTCAGATCCAGAGCACACTGGTAAGCGGATGACTGTTGATAACTGATTGTTTTCATCTAGGCGCCAGTTTGCATAAAATTCAGCAACGGCAATGGGAAGAAGATACATGGGCTCGCGACAAAGAAACTCCTTCAGTTCTGCATTTTAAATCACTGCGATACATTGCTTTAGAGCGGGATGATCTTCTTGCTCTAGAGAAAGAACTAGTTCAAACATAACCCAGTTTCTCAAGTTTATCATTTTTGCTTCAATATCCATGATGAGTCTTTGAAGGTCGATATGTTTCAGGGAAGATAGTGTATGAAGATGTGGATTGCAGAAAATCGCTGATTAAGTGAACTAATTTGATAGATCAATTAGGGATTTCATTTAGGGGTGTGCAAACCCTGAACCGGACCGAAAAAACCGACCGAACCGAGTAGTTTTGGTCGGTTCGGTTGAAAAACCGAGATAGTTCGGCCAGTTCGGTTGAAAAACCGAATATGGGTCGGTCGGGTAGCGTTCAGCCACAGACCATCGGTCGACTACCCAAACCGACCGAACCCCATTAAGTATTAATTTAATTTTTATTTTTATTAAACATTTTCCCTTCCCAACTCAGCAAACCCTAGTTTCCAACCCCTTCAGCCTTCACTACTTCACTCATTTCTTCTATCATTCACTTCACATTCACGCCGCTCCCCCTATCTCTCAATCTCATCACCTCATCACGCGATTCACTCCAGTCTCCAGTCTTCTCGTTAGTCGTCACTCCAGTCTCCATTCTCCGGTCGTCCATCTCCGCCACCGGCTGTCCGGACTCTGGCGCAACCGTGCAGCGCTGCTTTTCGTCACTCCAGTCTCCCTTCTCGCCGCCGGTAAGTACATCTTTTTTCGTTTCTATTTTCTACATCCTTTATAATTGGGAAAAGAAATCACAACATATGGGAAAGGTGAAAAGTAGATTACTTTACTTCTTTAGACATTAAAGATGTGGGAATGATTCTGTCATCAATTTACAAAGAAATAAATTAGGAGCAACAGTGAGAATAGTATATAAACTGTTGAAAGAAAGTCATGAACGACTCATGGAACAAACTGAATATTTATATTTTTTTAATATATAGAATGAACTATGGAGATCTAGTTGATCGTATATATTTGTAAGAGAGAGAGAGAGAGAGCCGCATCTCTGCGCAACTATATTAGCAACATCTTAACAAAACGATGTATATAAAGGATGTAGTAGCAGTATAAATTCATTTTATAAATGATACAATCTTTAGCAGCAGTATAAATTCTAATTTCTAAATGAATTAATTCTGACTTTATACGTGAAATCAAAATAAAATTCAGCCCCATTTTTTAAATAAAATAAAAATGTATATATACGAGATTTTGAGCCATAATTTTATGTTTCTAACTTTCTGGACAGCAGGACAGGTAGTGGTTTGTTAAGAAAGAGTTGATTAACTATATAGGAGTATTTAATTATACTTACCAGTATGTGATTGTTGAAGAAACTACATGTCAAAACATTGCTAAAAGAAGAGCACTTTTTTATTTGTGGTGATTTACTGAATTTGCAGATTTATAGTAATTGTATATATGTTTATTGATTAGCAGGTTATGGCTGAAAATGAAACTCAAAAGGAAGGAGAAATGCCGCCCCCTCCGCCTCCGCCTCCACCTGGGCCCTCTACAAATGAGACTACTCCATCTTCTTCGAAAGAAGTAAGCTCAAAATCAAAAAAATCAGCCGCTGGTGGGAGGCCTAAATCTGAGGCTTGGGATCATTTTACAAAGTTTATACACACAGATGGTAGGCAGAAGGCAAAGTGCAACTATTGTTCTACTTCCTACTACTGCGACACCAAAACAAACGGTACGACTAACCTCAACACTCATATGAGTAAATGAAAAAATCTTCCTAATAATAGTTCGGATAAAAGATAATCACAATTGTCTTTGCAACCGATACTTGAGGAAGGAGGTGATGAGTCTGTTGTAGCAGGTAGCTTGAGTTCGTGGAGATTTGATCAACAATTTTGTAGGATCAAATTGGTTGAAATGATTATTAAAGATGAACTACCTTTTAAAATTGTGGAGGGTGAAGGGTTTAAGGAATTTGTGGCTGCATTACAAATAAGTTCAAAATTCCTTCACGGTGGACTATATCACGTGATGTTTTTAAGGTGTTTGAGAATGAAAAAGTGGTGTTGATGGAGTATTTTAAAAATTCTGGTCAAAGTGTTTGTATTACTACAGACACTTGGACATCTTTGCAAAGGATTAACTATATGTGCATCACTGCCCATTGGATTGACGAGGATTGGAAATTGATAAAAAAAAATCATCAATTTTTGTACTATTGAGAGTCATAAGGGTGAGGATGTTGGTAGACAAATTGATGCTTGTTTGCGTGAGTGGGGGATTAAGAGAGTGTTTTCTGTGACTGTTGATAATGCTTCTTCGAATGACACTGCTCTTGTTGCATTGAAAAATAAATTGACTCTTCGTAGTTGTTGTGTTGTGGGTGGAAGATGTCTTCATATGAGGTGTGTTGCTCATATAGTTAATTTGGTTGTGCAAGATGGCATTAAAGAGATTGATTTATCTGTTAAAAAGATTAGGGAAGCTGTTAGATTTGTTAGGCAATCTCCTGCTAGACTTGTTAGATTTAAAGAATGTTGTGTGGAAGAAAATGTTGATTCCAAGAGTCTATTGTGTTTGGATACGCCTACTAGATGGAATTCAACTTATTTGATGTTGAATGTTGCTTGTAATTTTGAGAGAGTGTTTGATCTCTATGAGTCGAAAGATCCCTTTTATCGGGTTGATCTTCCCAATGGTGCTCCCAACGCTTTAGATTGGGAGAATGCAAGAAATTTGAGTGAAGTGTCGAGAACTTTCTTTGATTTGACTAATAGGGTTTCTGGATCTTTGTATGTCACTTCAAACAATTTCTTGCATGAGATTTTCAATATGTATTGTTTGTTGAAAGAATGGGTGAAAAATTCGACACTTGAGGTGAGGGAAATGGGGGTGAAGATGAAGGAGAAATTTGACAAGTATTGGGGTGATCCGAAAAAAAATGAACAAGATTATCTTTTTTAGTGTTATCGTTGACCCTCGATACAAGTATGAAGTTGTTGAATTCATTCTTATGCAATTGTATGGAGAAAAAGATGGTGGAGAATTGGCAAAGAGTGTGAAAACGGAGATCTACCAATTGTATGAGGGTTATAGGCTATTGAGTTCATCGGGAAGTAATGCGACAACATAAGGTGAAATTCCTTTAGGAGGTGTTAGCACTTCATCTACTCCTTATGTTTTGCTTGAGATGTACAAAAAACAAAAGCATCAAGGAGGTGATATAATGTCTAATGATTTGGATGTTTATCTATCCGAGAAAGATAGGGAGCTTGATAATTCCAAGAATTTTGACATTCTTAATTGGTGGAAGCTTAATGAACCAAGGCTACCTACTCTTGCCCTTCTAGCTCGTGATTTGCTTTCGGTGCCTATTTCTACGGTAGCATCGGAGTCGGCTTTTAGCACCGGGGGAAGGGTCCTTGATGCTTTTAAGAGTTCGTTGACTCCTAAAATTGTTGAAAGTCTTATTTGTACTCAAGATTGGATAAGGAAAAACAAGCAACCCGTTTCACTTGAAGAAGATTTGGAGGGCATTCAAAAGCATGAAGAAGGTCTTTTTAACTTAATAACTTGTTACTTGTGATTAATTTCTTAATTTCTTTATTTAAATTATAATTGTTTAACCATTTGTTCTTTTTTCTTTTGTAGCTTTGAGAAGTCTTGGCATTGGTGAAGATGTGATTGATGATCCCATGGAGACTTAAAGCTAAAGGATGAAGGATTGAAGGGAATCAAGGGATTAAAAATGGAATGGAAGACTTATTTGTTTTGGACTTGACATATTGCTAAGATTTCTTTATTTGTTTTTGTTGGATTGTTGTGTTTTTTATTGGATATTGATAATGTATGTGACTATGTTGGATGTTGTGTGTTTGATTGGATTGTAATGAGTTTATAGACTCTACTTTGAATTTTTTTGGAGTAAATTAGGATGAAAACAGGGGCTGAAAACAGGTTTAATGGGGCTGAAAACAGATTTTTTTTTTTTAACTTTCGGTCTTGAAAACCGACCGACCCGTTTCGGTTCGGGTCGGTTCGGTCTATGGTAGAATTTTTGGTCGGGTCGGTTGGTCGGTTCGGACGATTTGGTTCGGTCGGTCGAACCGACCGACCGATGCACACCCCTAATTTCATTCAATTAATATCCTTCGGGAAGAGATGAAAAATCAACGGTTGTCAGTGATTCCCACCTCTTTATAATCAACGGTCTAGATTGGAGATGGTTCGCTTGTTGGGATTGTGGCACGGGACGTGGGTGACACGCATCCATCGTATGGTACGATCAAAATACTTGTGTATGCCCCAGACAGACAGTACACGCTCCTATGCCCACAACCGGACTGACTAGTTTTAGCGGTAAGCTAGGGTTGATCCCACGGAGAGTGAGAAACTACTTTACTCTTCAGGTGCACAGGTTTGATTGTCATGGTCGAATCCTGTAATCTGCACAAATAAACTTAAAGGCAATCAAATATAAAAGGGGGTAAGATTTGGGATAGGTCATGATTGTTGTTGATATGTATATTCGGTCATAGGCATACTGAAGATCCGTCCATGCTTCATATAAACTCAGGGCATGGCCCAAAGATATTGGGGCGTTTCAAGAGTCTATACTCCACACTTAGGATGGTTGAATCCTTTGTGGTCACTTCATTCGAAGGTCACGCTTCACCCCGGTCACAAGGTCGTGCTTCACTCATTCTTAGATAGTAATCATACCCGATCCCTCCAAGTATGACCCTCACCAACCTTCTCTTCCAAGCTTCTCGTCTCCGCACCTACAGAGTAGACATAACTCGCGGGATATCCATTTCTGGTAACACGTCCAACCGGTCATCGATATATCTATGATGCGTGAGGTGAGTCACTTGGTCGATAACCATTGCTTGATGCCTCGTCACAGTTGATGGATAGCCATTAGAGAAGCCTAAGACCGAGGAAGGACACAGTATCCCCTTGCCCATTTCTCGCCATCTAGATCTACAACTCCATTGAAGGCACTGCTGACTACTTGGTCATAGGCATACCGAACATTGATGTTTGTCATGCCCTGGCCTTTGCTTGGCATGGTACAGCCCTTACCGAGCGGCGATCACCCGCTAGGCCAGAACTGCCCATGAATTCTGCTCAGATCTCTCCGGAACCACTGGATCCAACCAAAGGCACAAATGTCTCGCGAATATTTCATATATCAATACTTAACCATTTCCCCCACCCAAATCTCACTCGGGGAATTACTCACACATAATTAAAGACATGAACACAAAATAAAATGAATACATGAATAATATAAATACAAAATACTAAGGCAAACCGCCTTAGATTTGTTCACGATAGGAATTGAAAACGAAAGAGAGTAAATGATTTGGTGCGAGAATCTAAAATGAACTGAAAGCAAATTGTTTTTTTAGTTGAACACTATCGAATGCTAGGGTAACCAACCTTTTGCCAGCCACACTTGCTGGACTTTTATAGTTGAGGTTGTCACAGTCAAATTCCCCCTCTGGCAGATCACATCAGCGTGATTGATTGCTAGCCATATTTAGCTTGATCTTGATGGATGCTTGATTTGATCGGATTGTTGATTGGCAATCTCTGGTTGATTGATTGGGGTAATTTGATTGCCTTCCAGATCCTTCTGCTGCTGGAACTCGACATGATCTCTACAAATCTCCTTTACGCATCTTTCCATATTTAGCTTCAGCGTCTAGCTGCTGATGTCGGTTGTGGTCATACTGGCCGCATGCTTTGGTTGGCTTCACACCAAGGTACTTTTCTTCTCCTAGGGGAATCAGCTTCATGCAGTGGGCTAGAATTGCTCCAATAATGCCCATTTTGATTATCTTTCCTCTATTTGCCCTGGACTGAGCTTCCTTCCTTCAAACGACTGCTTTATTCCCTACTCAGACATTACAGACATAAAAAGATAGGAAAAATAGGGCTAAATGGCCCAAAAGTCGAAGACACATCACACCTACACACTTAAACCATACTTGCCCCCAAGTATGCAGATGGATTCACAAAAAGACACCAAGAAAAGAGATAAACGAAAAAGAATAAAGACTTCAAGATACGAGACTGTGCAGTCAGTTGGATCAGCTTATATATGCATGCATCAACCATAAAATCAAACCACATACCCTTGAGCATAGAATTAACATGTATAGAATGGAGCATCTTCTCACACTCCCAAGTGTATGGTTGAGTGTTTACTCTCACACTATGCCACTACTGGTTCTCCTATAGGCTTGGTTGTTGATTCACAACAGAGTTTTAGCACAGGTAAAATTCATCAAAGGGACTTTTTAGGTTCATACTGGGCATACGGAGTGGGGTTAGAATTTCTAGATAAGTAGTTTAAAACTTCGTTCCAGTCACACTGACCTCTCTTTTTAGTATTTGCACTCTATTTTCAGGGCTTCTATTTTCTTTCTTTGACTTAGCTTACTTCTCTTTCTTCATCATTTTATATTCCCAGCTATTCCTTTCTAAATCATGCTTTTACACTTAGAGTAATAAGCTGCCCTTATCTTTTGTACAATGTAGAAGTCACATCTTTTATTCAATTCAAACTAAAGGTTTATGAAACAATTGAGTTCGGCTCAAAGTGGTTAGCAAAGGTTATTTTAACTCGAGGAATAAATTCTTAGGCTCTAGATCAAAGAAAACTGCTAGAATCATGTGAATTTCTACCAGCCAGCTAGAATCTACAACCAAATTTTAAGATTACAAAGCAGCATAATCACACCAAGAATAAATGCAAATCAGGCTCAAAGACTCACAGGTAAGAGTATTTAGTATGCTCTCTACTGCTCACATGTAATTCTACTCATCATGCCATCACATACCCAAACCAAACAGCATACATATTTCACCAATACCACTTAACTCGTGCAAGACATACTCTAACTATACACTAGACTCATTAGACACCATTAACATAAAACATAAAAATTGAAAGATAAAAATAAAACATAATCTACAAGTAGGGATAGAAAACTTAGTCATGTTGGTCGGAGTCATCCTCTTCCTCTCCATCAGCTTTAGCCATCAACACTTCAAAATCAGTCCTCATGTCTGTCTTGATCACCACCATCTCCTCTCTCAGCATTGCCACTTCATCACGCAACTCCCTCAGCTCCGCCAGTATGGATGCTACCTCACCATCGGTAAGGCGTGGAACTGTCTGCTCTCCTACCCTGCACGGTTCAGCCCTGTCTGAAACTCCTTTCGGGTAGACCAGCGAATAGTTATCATGATCATCCACCTCGACGACCCTCTATCTCCCAAAGGGCCCTTGGTCGAGGAACCTGGTGTCTGACACTGAAGTGTCATCTCGGTGAGGATCTTTGCAAGAATTATGACCAAGGGGCAGAGAGATAGGTATTTGTTGTTGTGGGTTACTCCATATTGGAGCTGCAGTGCCACCGTGAACCTAAAGCTCACCCTTTTTCTCTTCAACATACACCACAATAGGAGCACCTTCTGTTGGGTGACCATATTTGATCCTTCCAAGCAGCCATAAATGTTGTAGGCTAGCCACCTGTGGTATATCTGCAGTGCTACGTCGCGAATTTCATTGAAGTTGCTGATGAACCCATATTTGTGTACATCTTTTCTTGTGTTTTTTTTGTTCTTTTTAGTCTTTATCGAGTCAAAGTGTGTTTGGGAGGGCACAAAGTCGAGAGATGGTGTGCAGGGAAGAACAGGTGGGATCTTGGGCAAATTCAGTGTCTGTTGTTGAGATGTTGAGATGACGATACGATGCAAATGGGCATAGGGCTGGAAGCTTGTAGCTAGGCAACAACGTTCTATTCAATCTACAAGTCAGGAAGTACCTACCCATATTCTTGAAGCCAACAGACAGAGTACCCGAGGAGCTAGGATCTTGGTCAACACAGGATGCAGACATCGAAGGCAAGAAATGAGTCGGACCAGCAGCAGATTTCTTTTCCTTCAAGGAAGAGGATAAGGATCGAATATTTCTTTCCTTATCCTAGCCGAACCTAATCAAAGAAGATATCTACTGAGCAAGGAAAGTAAAATCGTGGCTGCATGGATGAGAGAGAAGGGCGGATATGCATGGAAGAGACCTTTTCCAACAAGAGAACTTTCTAAACTCTAATTCCTATTGCCTATATATATGGCTGACTTCACAATGTAATGGGTGCTGTTTTTATTCGAGTTTCATAGTTTAGTTCTGTATTCTAAGTTTGAGAGGAAGTGAGGAAGAAACAAGTCCTACGGGCAATTTACTTTTGCGTTTATATTTTCTGCATTAGTTTAGTTGTTGGCCTGCAGCCAAGACCTTCGTTGCTGACTTACGTTTTGAGCAACAACCCCTTTTCCAGTTTATGTTAAGTATGATTTCTCTTATTTGTTTTATGTTCTTATTTAATATTATGTCGAGCTAAATTTATTATTTGGGTTGGATGTACATGATGTGATTGTAAACTCATGAGGTCGAATTGTGTGAGTTCGTTATTTGGTTTTATTCCCGAAACACTTAGGATTAATTCTAGACTTAATTGATATTGACATATGCTTGATCACCATCTAGATATTGATATTAAGTCATTAACAGGAATTGGGATTTAACTCGAGAGTGTCTTTCGTGCCTAAGAAGGTAAAGAGTATTGGAGAGCAGTCGGTATTGACCTACCCATTAGTTGTCTTGGGTCTGTTTATTCTTAATGCCTCTTGGGCAGCATCGTTATTGAAGTGTCTTCGTGACGTTGTTGATCAAGAGAGGAGATCTTGCCTTCTGGTCAAGATCTGTAAAACTGGATAGACATAGGCTTGGTGTGTTTATATCGTGACTTCGTGACCATTATGGTATAAACTAATCTTTGCCTTAAACCAAGTAATGAGATCAAGTAATTGAATATCTTTGCACCAATGAGCGAGTAACGAGTAATCGAGATCATTGATTCAAAATTCAAACCAAACTTCTTTGTTACTTGATATTTCACTTGTTGAGTTATAGGATATTGAGATACGTTTCAGTCAAAACCCCTTTTGTTGAGCACTACCCGAAGAGCAGATCTACGCCAAGTCCCTTGGGATAGACCCCACTTGCCATTAACTACTACCTTGTTGGGCAAGAGGTGTTTTATAAATTTATTTGTGCGAAGTGTGTGACGACAGCCCTTCATCAAATTAGCGCCATTGTCGGGGACTTGGTTCTAAGCTAGTTTGCTCTTCTAGCTTGAGTTGAGCACGGTTTATGCCCAAGCCACGTCTACGGAATGACGGAGATCCACAAGATCACGGTGTTTGCTCGGAGGTGATAGCTAGGAGAAATTGAGCAGAACAATGCAAGAAGAAGAGAGACCTGGTGGAAGGCGTCAACAACCCTTCAGAGTCCCCAAGCTTGATAGAAGATCAGGATATTGAGCAAGAAGAAGATTCTTGTCCAACAACGAGTACAGATAGCGAGAAGTCAACATCCAGTTCAGAAGCAGAGACATCAACAACCATGGCAGGACAGCAAGAGAAAACCATCCGTCAGATTATGTTCCCTGACGACAAGGGGATCAGACCTTCAAGTATCCAGTTGCCCACCATCAATGGCAACCGGGAGCTTAAACATCCGCTGATACAGATACTGCCCAAGTTCAGCGATCATCCCGGAGAAGACCCTCAGACCCATCTTCAAGACTTTGAGATGGCGATCAGCACTGTAAGGAACAATACCCCTCTTGTCTGAGATGCTGCCAGAGAACAAGTTGCTGCCCAAGATACGTTTCTAGTCTACGTAAGGTTACTCACGTTCCCATTTTCACTACTAGATGGAACACGTGAGTGGCTCTACACTTTGCCAGAGGGAAGCATTGACACCTGGAAAAAGATGCAGCAGGCTTTTCTTGACAAGTACGTACTCGTTGGTCGGATACAAAGTGGAAGGAATGCCATTTCCTCGATCAAAATGGGTGGAAGTGAGTCGTTGTATGAATATTATGAAAGGTTCTAGAAGTTGATAGTAAGATGTCCTCAACATCGGATTGAGGACATTGACTTGATTGAACATTTCTTAAAAGGATTAAGGGCATCTGAGAGGAAATGGATAATTGAAGCTTGTGGAGGAGCAATATGTGATCAATCACCAGCTGAAGTGTTTAAGAAAATAGTTGCTATGGCGGAACAATCATGAGATGAAGATGATATCCCGAGAGGGGGGTATGAAGGCAACAAGGGCAGTTTAGACAACTTGGTCAATACCATAAAAGCATTCATGGCCAAGGTGGATGGTCAAATGGAGGGCTTGAATAAGAAGGTAGATGGCAAGGAAGTTCAAAGAGCCATAAAGAAATGCGAAGTATGTCAGGCAACATCCCATGTCACCTCAGATTGTCCTAGTTGGTTTGTGGAAGAAGGAGAGGAGGTGAAGGCAATAGGGCAGAACCAGCAAGGCGGTGGGCAACAAAGGTTCCAATATGGCAATAACAACAACTATGGCAACAACTTCGGCTATAGGCTAAACCGGCATGAGAACCTGAGGTATGGCAACAACCACTATCAAATACCTCCTGCCCACCAACAACCGCAGTAGCCGGTTTAGCAGCAACAGCAGTACATTCTTCCACCTCAACAACCACCTCAACAGCAACATAACTATATTCCTCCACATCGAGAACCAGCCAAGACGGAATTCATGAGGGAGACCATTGATAGGTTTACCAATGAAAACCAAAGGCTTAGGAGGGATTTTGAGAACTTTCAATTAGAAAGTCGAGGTCAATCGAACAATCTTCAAGCTCAATTAACTCACATAAACTAGACACTATCAAAGCTGGTAGATGACAAGGGTAGAAGGCTTCCTGCCCAAGTGAAGGTTAACAAGGAGCAAGTCAATGCTGTGACTTTGCGAAGTGGTAAGGATTTGTCAGAGGTGCTGCCCAAGATCCAACCCAAGGAACCTGCTCGAGTAGAAGAAACTAAGATGAGCTCAGGAGATATCAATGACCTCTATGTAGAGTTGAAGGCAAAGCATGAAGAAGGGATAAAGGCCAATAAGAACCCCGTCTTCGATAATGAGAAGGATGAAGCCTTGTTTGATTACGTGAAGATGGAGAGATCAAAGTTGGGGTTTGATAAAGATGACGTGTTGTTGGACTCTTTGACGGCTGAAAAGGAAGCAGAGGCTTTTGCCAAGAGAACCGTTCCTCGCACTGTTAAGGCAAAGATCCCATACCCAAGACGTTTTGCCCGCGATCGTGATCAAAAGGAGTTGGAGGACATGATGGAGGTGTTCAAGAAAGTGGAGATAAACCTGCCATTATTGATGGCGTTACAATCCATGTCAAAGTGTGCAAAATTTTTACGAGAGATATGTTTGAAGAAGACCAAGTACCATGATAATGCCCGTTTTCATGTAGAGAATGTGTCAGCACTCATGAATCACCACATCCCGGTCAAGAAGAAGGATCCTGGCATGTTCACTATCCCATGCACAATAGGTACTACGTCAATACCCAAGGTGATACTTGATCTCGGAGCCTCGATAAATGTAATGCCGAGGGCCATGCTCGACGAGATGAGGTTTGGACCTCTTTCTCCTACCCGTTTTGCCATTCAATTGGTGGACTTGTCTACAGTCTACCCCGATTGAGTTTTGGGGACGTGTTGGTCAGAGTGGGGGATCTTCTGTTCCCAGCATACTTCTATGTTCTTGACATGGGAAAGAAAGCAACCAAGAATCCAGTGATCTTGCTCGGGAGGTCGTTCTTGAGGACGGCATGCACCAAAATCGATTGTGATACTGGGAAGTTGACGGTTCAGGTAGCTGGAGAAGTAGTAGAGTTCGATGCTTATAGGCAAAATCAAGATGATGCCATGGAGCACCTCAACACCCTCAATGCACGTGGTGAGCGAGTGGAGACGTTGAATAGTTTAAGCTGTTTCTTTAAAGACAACAAAGATGCAATCCAGGCGGATCTCGATCATATTCTGGATCTCGACCGGTATAAGGATGATGAGGCAGTGGGTGCCACAATAGAGTTTTCCGAAGATGATGAGTATGAAAGTGATAGAGATTTCTGGGAAGAGTCAGTCCATGGGCATAATTTCGACTACTCCACCGACGAAGACTACTTCAAGGATGAGGAGTTGGAGGAGTGCAAAGCTCTTAATAAATTCTTTGGAGATGAAGATGAGGATCAGAATGAAGGTGAGCAAAAGCCCCTTAACGAGTTTGATGAGGAACTCGAGGAACTACCCCATGATGAGACCGAGGAGATAGTGGAGGAATTCTGGAAACAGACAGTTCTTGAGCAGGATGCCAGCTTGCAGACAGAAGAGGATCTTGCCCAGAACGATGAACCAGCAGATGTGGAATAATGCAGCTATGCCAGGATTCCGGGCAACATGCAACCTCAAAGGTTTGAACCACTCAATATCCCTAAGTTGAAGCCCGATGACAGGTTGGTGCCATCACTACAAAAGGCACCTGCTTTAGAGCTGAAACCTTTGCCTAAGCACCTGAAGTACATATATCTTGGAAAGAACGAGACGTTACCCGTGATCATATCTTCCGAGCTATCGAGCATGGAAGAGGTCCGAGTTGGTGAGGTGCTGAGCAAATACAAGGAAGCAATATGGTGGACATTCTTCGACATCAAAGGCATCAACCCTATGGACTGTGTTCATCACATTTTGCTTGAGGAGGATGCTGTTCCTGTGAGAGATCCACAAAGGCGATTGAATCCCACCATGAAGAAGATACTTAAGTTTCTTGACTTGGGGATCATCTACCTCGTGTCCGACAGCCGATGGGTGAGCCATGTGCATGTGGTGCCCAAGAAGTCGGGAATCCAAGTTGTTGAGAACGTGAAAAACGAGATGGTGGCTATGAGATTGCAAGTTGGATGTCGAGTATGCATTGATTACCGAAAGCTTGAAGGCTAGCGGTTGAAGGCCTATTATGGTCAAGAACAGCTTGTTAAGGAGAAACCATCTAGGTTCCCTATCGAGGAGGACCTCTGACTTCAAAAGGAGGAGGGTGTCGTGCCCAAGACCTTAAACGGGGCGCTGTCCAGGAGGCAACCTGGTTAGTATTTTCTATTTTATTTTTATTTTTAGTTATTCTTCTTTACTTTAGTAAAAATTATTAAAAAAAAATTAGTTAGTTTTTGCTTAAAGTATTTTATTTTATAGTATTTTATTTTGAAGTATTTTTAATTCTAGATTAACCATATGAAAGAATTTGTGTTTGGAGTATATTTAGTGTTTTGGAGTGTGCAGGAGATGTTGAGCAAGATACATGGTGTAGGTCAGGAACCACGATGGAGGCCAAGAAGGTTGTGCCACCCCCTGGAGACATTGCTTGTCAGGAGAAATGGAAAGAGCTTGGGCAACAAAGCAAGATTTGAATGACATTCAAAAGCGAGTGCACTACCATCAGCAGGGCCTTCATGCCCAGAATCATTGACAAGGGGCAAGAGGAAGGTTGCTACCTCTGTACTATAAGGGATCGAGGTCAGCAGCCTGGGCTAACTGAAGGGGCCTTCTTGCTCAGAATCATTGAGAAGGGACAAGAGGAAGGCTGCTATCTTTGACTGTAGGACATCGAGGTCAGTGGCCTGAGCTAACTGAAGGAGAATATTTTCGCACACTAGGAGTTCTTACTTGCTCAACGTGTCACCGGAAGAGGGCAAGACATACTTGCAAAAACTTTCTTTTGAAACCATTGGCAGTGAGCAGAACGTATACATGCCTTGCTTGAGTAACAAGGAGTTGCAAACCTTGAGATCTTAACCATACTGGAAGAAGTTGATGCAACACATAAGGAGACCTTCCAAGCCACTCATTTTGCCCTCAATGTGTTCTTTTCCCACAACACATCCAGGTGTTTTGTTATACCTTCTTCTTATATTTTTTTCCTCCCTAGTTGTGTTTAGATTAGGTTGTTTTTAATTTTTGTCATTCGTATTTTCATTTTTTATTCTTTGTTGTTGGTCAGACTTCACCCACTTTGCTCAAAAGCAAAGTGTGTGGGTGTTGGGATGTAGGTCGGTTTTGTGTGTTTTTAAATTTTGTTTAAGTTGTTGATCAGTATGTTGGCATGATAGGTCAGAATAGGTATGTTGATGTAAATGATGCCATATGTAGATAGGTAGGACGGAATGAGATATTGGGTAAAGACTAAGAGGTTTTGAGCTATTGAATGCCGTATGTAGATAGGTAGGATGGAATGACATATTGGGCAAAGACTGTGAGGTTTTGAGCTGTTGAATGCTATATACATGTGCAGCATTTATTTCTTTCTTGTATGATAATGACCAATTGAGACTTGTTGATCTAGAACTTGCATGCATCTCTTATTGAAGCGTCATGCAACTTAGTCGAATTGCTTAGATGAATTAGGCATTTTTGTTCGAATTAGCCATGGCCAAAATTCCCTACCTTGACATTTATCCTTTGCTAGCCCCTTTGATCTTGTTGACAATTCTTTCGATTCACTTATAGTAACCTGAATTTATAAGCCTTCCCGGTCAAGAACTCAGGTCTAGAAGAAGAAAAGATGGAAGGAAAATGTTGGGTAGCACTAACTGGGCAATATCACCTATGTTAGAGGTGTTGGGTTAAGGACTTTAAAAAAAGGGAGGAAAAAAAAGTAAAATGAAAGAAAAAATGAAAAAAAAAAGAAGAAAAAAATATAAGTCCTGAAAAATAAGTGTGCTAGAGGCCGATGTGGAGTTAAGGGCAACTGGTTGCCCAAGAACTGAGTCTTCTTGACATAGCCAAATTCCAAAATTATCCTACCTTTTGCTTTGAGCCACGTTACAACCCAATAAAGACCTAAGGATAAGTGATTTTGATTTTGTTTAAAGAAGTAGAGATGTAGAGGAAAGGCAAGCCTATGGAAAAATATTGTTGATATTAGTCAAGAGCGTACACACTTAACCATATACACTTGAGAGTTGAGTGTTGGTGAAAATACCTTTGTTGCCCAATAACTCTATCTTGACCTATTTGATGGCAATATTTGCTTCATATTCTGTTTTGACTAACATGTTGATGTGCTGATCTATTAAGTCTGTGTCTTGTTTTCTGTTTGAGTCTTGGGCAAAATCGCAACTGTACACTTGAGGACAAGTGTAATTCAAGTGTGTGGGTGTGATGAACCCATATTTGTGTCCATCTTTTCTTGTGTTTTTCTTGTTCTTTTTAGTCTTTGTCGAGTCAAAGTGTGTCTGAGAGGACACAAAGTCGAGAGATGGTGTGCAGGGAAGAACAGGTGGGATCTTGGGCAAATTCAGTGGAAAATCTGTTGTTGAGATGTTGAGATGGCGATACGATGCAAATGAGCATAGCGCTAGAAGCTTGTAGCTGGGCAACAACGTTCTATTCCATCTACAAGTTAGGAAGTACCTCTCCATATTCTTGAAGCCAACAGACAGAGTACCCAAGGAGCTAGGATCTTGGTCAACACAGGAAGCAATACAGGATGCAGACATCGAAGGCAAGAAGTGAGTCGGACCAGCAGCAGATTTCTTTTCCTTCAAGGAAGAGGATAAGGATCAAATATTTCTTTCCTTATCCTAGCCGAACTTAATCAAAGAAGATATCTACCGAGCAAGGAAAGTAAAATCGTGGCTGCATGGATGAGAGAGAAGAGCGGATATGCATGGAAGAGACCTTTTCCAACAAAGGAACTTTCTAAACCCTAATTTCCGTTGCCTATATATATGGCTGACTTCACAATGTAATGGGTGCCGTTTTTATTCGAGTTTCATAGTTTAGTTCTGCATTCTAAGTTTGAGAGGAAGTAAGGGAGAAACAAGTCCTACGGGCAATTTACTTTTGCGTTTATATTTTCTGCATTAGTTTAGTTGTTGGCCTGAAGCCAAGACCTTCGTAGCTGACTTACGTTTTGAGCAGCAACCCCTTTTCCAGTTTATGTTAAGTATGATTTCTCTTATTTGTTTTCTGTTCTTATTTAATATTATGTCTAGCTAAATTTATTGTTTGGGTTGGATGTAGATGATGTGATTGTAAATTACTCGTTCTAAACTCGTGAGGTCGAATTGTGTGAGTTTGTTATTTGGTTTTATTCCCGAAATACTTAGAATTAATTCTAAACTTAATTGATATTAACATATGCTTGATCACCATATAGATATTGATATTAAGTCATTAACAGGAATTGGAATTTAACTCGAGAGTGTCTTTCGAGCCCAAGAAGGTAAAGAGTGTTGGAGAGCAGTCGGTATTGACCTACCCCTTGGCTGTCTTGGGTCTATTTATTCTTAATGCCTCTTGGGCAGCATCGTTACTGAAGTGTCTTCGTGACGTTGTTGATCAAGAGAGGAGATATTGCCTTCCGATCAAGATCTATAAAACTGGATAGCATAGGCTTGGTGTGTTTATATCGTGACTTCGTGACCATTAGGGTATAAACTAATCTTTGTCTTAAACCAAGTAATGAGATCAAGTAATTGAATATCTTTGCACCAATGAGCGAGTAACGAGTAATCGAGATCATTGATTCGAAATCCAAACCAAACTTCTTTGTTATTTGATATTTCACTTGTTGAGTTACAGTATATTGAGATACGTTTCAGTCAAAACCCCTTTTGTTGAGCACTACCTGAAGAGCAGATCTACGCCAAGTCCCTTAGGATCAACCCCACTTGTCATTAACTACTACCTTGTTGGGCAAGAGGTGTTTTATAAATTTATTTGTACGAAGAGTGTGACGACAGCCCTTCGTCAGTTACTGACATTGTTCATATACTTGTCCTTGGTGGAGATGATTGACCAGTAGTGGTCAATCTGAGATTTCCATTCTGTTGAGGCCATTATCTCTGCCTCTTTGTACTCTTCCTCATAAACATCCCGTGGCTCGGGCACTCCCAGTTGGATTTTGAACTCATTGATAGAGAGAGGGAACATCCTACCCCGCAGTTGAAAGCGCAGGGTACTAGGAGTCTCGATAGTGTAGTTGCCACGGGGTTTGAACTTAATCGTTCCCATGAATTCCTCCGACATCCTCTTGTAAGCCAAATAATTCCATTCCAAAACTTTTCCCCAGCCTATTTCTTCGAAATACCCCACCACCTTCTCCTTGATTCTAAATCCCTCCAATGATTCTGTGAGCAAGAAATACCATGGAGTGATCTCTCTGTTCTGGAGGACGGCATACCGTTGGTTGTCTCTCGGTATGGTTGTACCAGATGAAGCAGGTCGCACCAAACCCTTGTGCTTGGCTGCAGACTTCATGGTGGTGATAGTGGGTGCAGATTTCATTGGGGCTGGTATTCCTCCAGAGTCAGAACTATCCATATCCTCTGATTCCTCCATTCCTTCTTCTTCAGCTTTCTTTTCTTCCTTCTTCTAGACTTCCACTGCCTTCCATTTCCATTTCTCTGTAGCAGAAGCCTTTCTCACCATGCTTGTAATGCTAGCATTGCTCCGCTCATTGCTTAGTTTGGTTTTTGGCGGCACAGGAAGTTTTGAAACATCCAACTTCCTCTTGACTCCCGCCTTCTTCTCTTTGCTTTGTGAGGTTAGGTCTCCTTTAGACTGCACAGGGGAATTTCCTTCTTCCCCTTCTTCCTCCATCGCTTGCTCCTTCTCTTGTTCGTTCTCTCGTTCATCCTCCTCATTGTTGGAGGTGATATGACCATCCTCTCTTGACTGAGAGTGAGAACGAGAAAGGCTGGGAGGTGGAGTTGGTTTCTTTAATGGAGGTTGCGACATAGTGGCACCCTTCTTCCCTTTGGTAGCAGTAGATTTCTTTTCGATTCTAAACCAATACTTTATGCATATAAAGTTAAGATTGTTACTGCAACACTAAGCACAGTTAATAACACAGAGAATATAAACTGAGCAAAGTAAAGAACACACGATATGGTAACCCTGTTCGGTTAAACAACCACGTCTGGAAGGTCACGCCCAAGAGAGAACGAATCCACTATTAGAATTTGTGATTACAGAGGATCTTACACATATAGGTCATCCACCTTATGCTACCTTTTCACTCACTCCTTCCTAACACCACGTGAATTTATGATTGTTCGAGCCACACTCTCACAATCTAAGTTTGAGCCATGCTCAACACCTAACTCTCTTTACAAAAGTGTTTTATAAAATAAACTATCAAGAATGTGCACACAATGAAAATACCCTCAAAGAAAGTATATGCACGAAATAATAAATCATCGACGGCTAACCTTCACAATGTTAATGTCGAATATATATAGGTTTGAAATCCTAGATCTCTTCTCCATCATGTATATCTTCTTAGATCTTCTTTTCTTGTGAGGATAAGGCTTGGGGAACACGTCTGATATCTGCTTGATAAGTATCTTGTCCGCATCTATCATAATCATGAAAAAGATCCTGCAATATCTACGCAGATAAGGAAAGTCTCTGTCAGACTATTTCAGGTTCCCTTAGCACAGATTGAAGCACACATAATAAAGTTTGTTCTACGCAGCAGCTTCGACACTTCAGCTACATAAACTTTGCCAGCATCTTTGAGCAACATCACCTCTTGAGTAGCAATACCTTAAATCCAACAATCTCCCTCTTTGGCATTTATGTAGACAAAACCAATCATCAAGAAAACAAACAATCATAAGCATCTTCATACCTCTAAATCCCCTAAGTCCGAACTTCTATGAAGTATGCCAAAGCTCCCCCTCCAAGTAGCAATTGGAGAAAAACTGTGTTGAACTCCCTCTTAAGCAAGGCATGGAGTAAACTGACCACTAAGTAAATCTTCAATCATCGAGCAGATGATCTTCAATATAGCATCAAAGTAAACTATCAAAACAATAAGTCATAAATCGGGAAATTTAAATATATGTCCATCAAAAATCATCAAGGAGTAAAGAGAGATTAACTCCTTGGAACTAAAAATAAGTCTGTGCAAATAAAGCCACAGATAATAGAACACCATCACCAAATGACAGAAAACCATAAAAACTACAACTTTTCTTCTACTCCTCCTTTTTGTCTGGCAGGAATGACAAAGTAGGGGGTCTTCCAGCCAATCTTCAGAAAGACTGAGATCCTTTCTTCTTCGCAGCTTGAGCAGATGCTTGAAGGTCATCTTCATCCTCCTCAGTTTGGGTATCTTCATCACCTAAGTCTTCTTCAGCATCCTCAACATCATCCTCAGTTGCTTCTTCATCACCATAACCATCAACTGCATCATCATCATCTCCTGGCACAGACCCTTCAACATGAGATGCCAATCTAGATGGTATTCTCCTCCAGCAAAGACTGCTTTGGCATCATTGAGTAATGCCGCAATCTCATTCTTGCGCATACGAAGCCTCTTTATCTGGAACAGGATAGAGTTGTATTCACGCTCCAGCTCGCACAACATCCTTGTAGAAATAGCCGAAGATTAGGCTCACTCAGCACAGGCGCTGGCACAATGGATGTCGGCTTCTTCCTCTCCACAATGCGGACAGAGGGACCCTCAATGTCCTTGGAATGAGCAGCTTCATTGAATAGCTTGTCATGTATGACAATGCTCTTCGGTGTACGCTCGAACTGTTCGCCAATGTGCATCACATCAGGGAATTGCGAGGTGATGATTCCAAAGATCAAACCACGATAGCCTAACGCCTTAGGCTTCTTAAACTTTCCAGCATATTGAGTGACGTGGTCGAAGACCAAACGTCCAAAATCAAAGGGCTTGAAACACCCAATTCTATACAACACCCTTGTTATTTTTTGACTAACTGTAGCGGTGCGAGTGATGGGGCACCAATTCCTTACCTCAACCTTGTGCAAGATCGCATACTTCTGTGACAACATAGAGGAACTGATGGACATGTTCTTCCTCCAACTCCGGTACACACCATGAGTAATTTCAACAGCAATTGTGTCAAAAGACACATCCTCCTCTTCAACACCAAAATCATCACGCCCAACAAAAGCAAAAATAATAGTAAGGGAGAAATTGAGATACCTTCTACAAATGTAAGACTTGTAGTGATTGCAAGAAGAATGATCAACAATACTCTTTGACAAGATGCAATAAAATTCCAGCACAACTGCTCGAACAAACCTTCAAACACAATAGACAGTCTGATCCCAGATAGTCTCGTGCAAAAGTACATCAAGGCCAGTTTTTTTCAGATCCTTCTTTCCTCATAGATTGCTCTACCATTAGTCTCTTGTTGAGCACATCAGTTCAAGCCTCAACATGCAAAGAAACTCTACTTCTGGATAGATTAAAACCTGGCAAGAAGAAGAAGACTTTCGATCATGCTTCTGTACAACCGTATTAAGGTTTCCATTTAAGTCCGACAAATATTGGCAATACCAAACTTCTTTATTAGTCCTTATGCATGCTCCTTAACTGAGTCATAAATATCCCCTCCTCGAATTGCTTATTTCTAAGCCCGAGAAAATAATGCAATTCAACAAAAAAACCCATGTTAAATTTCTTCTTCTCATCTTTAGACTCGGTGCCATCATCACAAGTCCATCTCAACAGACTTCACACCACTTAACACAAACCGCCAAACAGGGTAGATATAGTATGATCCCAGCTTCCAGAATTTCACAATACACCAAGTTCCAAACAACAAAAAGATAATTAACTCCCCCTTGACTCCAAACTTCTCTCCAATTTCATGCAGGCAAGGCATTAAGGGGCTGCAAAAACATATATCTGACAAGAGAGCGATGTGTTCTTTTGTATGAACATCTTGAAAAACATGTGCCGAAGAAATACCTTGATGACGGGATCAATAGTCTTGTGAACGACGAGAGGAGTAAAATTCTGGAACAGTTGCCGAGATAAGTTCTTCAGGGGCAATAACAACACTTACATGATCAATGATAGTAGAAACGGGATCAACTGTTGGCACAGTAACTTTTGAAGCAGAAACATCTCTTGGAAAATGTGCAAAAACATCATTAGAGTCAAAGGCATCTTCATCCAAAAGTTGAGAAACTTTATCATCATGCTTGGGTTCTGAAAACGGAACATCAGCAACAACATGATCATGCTGAGATGAGGTTTCTCCAACTGTTCCAACATTATCAGGAATGGATGCAGGAACAGAGGTTTGCTTTCATACCCACTGCTTCTTTTGACCTCTTGGTTTACTTCTCTCTCGCTTATCCTTATGATATAATCTGCAATTTGATCTTATATGATCTGGTTTGTCACAAAAATGACATGTTGGACGCCATGTACTTGCAGATCTTCTATGAGATTGAGACTTTCGGACCTCGAAGCAATCACTTCTGGGAACGAACTCTGACTTTTGTGCCACATACTGTAATTCATCTCTGCATTTTCCAGCTGCACAAAATCTGACCTTATTGAGATAAGGTTGATTTGTCCATCCTTTAGAATAACTAATGCCCTTCTTGCCATGTCCTCCAGTAGTAAGAACTTTGTTTGACTGATAAGTTCTTATATTCGTCTTCTTCCTTCTATCATCAAGATAAAATCTTCAATGAGGTCTGATATGCCCAAAACGATCACAGTAATGACAAATAGGAACAAATGCATTATTCCCTTGACGAGAAGAGTACTGAGCCTGACGCTTTGACACGGACCATGAATTATGTGTGTGAGTCCGTGCCTGCTTCTTTCTGTCAGAATGTTTAACAATTTCATGATTCTGACCCAGAGGTTTGGCTTCATCTTTCTTATCTTTTTCTTCTTCTTTGGCAGGAACAAATGTACTCTGTTTGTTGAGATCCATAGGTTTCCATTGTTAACCAAGACCAGCCTTGTTATCGGAACATTGACCAATTTTCAGAACTTGATCAAGTTTCTCAGTTTCATTGTTCATCATCTTGATCATCTTGATCAACTGCTCCAATTTGTTTGTAAGCACTTCATTTTCTTCTTTAAGAGCAAAATTTGAAGACTTAAGACTATCTCTATCTTGACATACTTCCTCAAATTGAGCTTTTAGTACTTCATTAATGTGGCCAACTTCATCACATTTGTCAAGAAGAATTTGATAATTCGTGATCATATAGACTTCGTCCAGCTCATCAGAATCAGTTTCATGTGTAGAATCCCGATCCTGCTTCTGTCTTCCCACAGTTGCAATATGAGCCACTAAATCTTTCTTTTTCTTTTTACTTCTTTCTTGTAAAGAAGTGGACGAAAAATATTTGAAGATTTTCCAGTGATTTCTTTCTTCTCAAACCGATCAATGGTTGCTTCAACAATTCTTGAAACCATAGTAAAGAATTTCACAAATAAATCAGGACTGGTTAACACAAACTCTAACTCAGACTCTAGCACCTGATCTACAACATCTGCTGCAAGAGGAACAATCTTCCACTTTTCAGACTTGTCATAATTCTTGCCCATCTCGAAAACTCGCAACGACCTAATTAATTCAGCCAACTTCATAGTGGACAAGTCATTTGCTTCTTCAATAGCTGTAACTTTAACGTCAAACCTTTTCGGAAGAGATCTTATGACTTTTCTCACCAATTCTTCTTCACTAATGCTTTTTCCCAAAGAAAAACTCTCACTGGAAATTGTGAGAAGCTTGGAATGAAACTCACCAATAGTTTCATATTCTTCCATTTTCAACATCTCACATCTGGACATAAGTTGTTGAAGTCGATGCCCTTTCACACGACCATCACCTTCAAAAGTATTTTGAAGAGTATCCCATGCTTCTTTTGCAGTCTCGCATGTTGATATAAGAGAGAATATTTCCATACTAACAACTGATTGAATAATATTAAAAGCTTTTTGATTCATACATGAAGCATTCGACTCTCTTACAAGCCATTTATCTATGGGTTTCTTACTTCCATCGGCTGTTACAGGGGCACTCCAACCATTCTCCACAGCAGTCCATGCACCCTCATCAATAGACCTGATATAAGACCTGAGATGAATCTTCCAAAAATAATAATTAAATCCATCTAAAATTGGGGGTTTCACAATACAATCTCCGTTCGAAGTCATTGTAGCACAGACGCAGCAACAGATTTAGAAATCTGTCCCCGAATCAACACCTGTAAGTTCGATGTACCGCTCTGGTACCAATTGTTGGATTCTAAACTGATACTTTATGCATATAAAGTTAAGATTGTTACTGCAACACTAAGCACAGTTAATAGCACAGAGAATATAAACTGAGCAAAGTAAAAAACACACGATATGGTAACCCAGTTCTGTTAAACAACCTACGTCTAGGAGGCCACGCCCAAGAGAGAACGAATCAACTATTACAAGTTGTGATTACAGAGGATCTTACACATATAGGTCATCCACCTTATGCTACCTTTTCACTCACTCCTTCCTAACACCACGTGAATTTGTGATTGTTCGAGCCACACTCTCACAATCTAAGTTTAAGTCACGCTCAACACCTAACTCTCTTTACAAAAGTGTTTATATAAAATAAACTCTCAAGAACATGCACACAATGAAAATACCCTCAAAGAAAGTATATGCACGAAATAATAAATTATCGACGGCTAACCTTCACAATATTAATATCAAATATATATAGGTTTGAAACCCTAGATCTCTTTGCCATCATGTATATCTTCTTAGATCTTCTTTCCTTGTGAGGATAAGGCTTGGGGAACACGTCTGATATCTGCTTGATAAGTATCTTGTCCGTATCTATCATACTCATGGAAAAGATCCCACAAAATCCACGTAGATGAGGAAAGTCTCTGCCAGACTGTTCTAGGTTCCCTTAGCACAGACTGAAGCACACATAATAGAGTTTATTCTACGCAGTAGCTTCGACACTTCAGCTGTACTTTTGGCTACATAAACTTTGCCAATATCTTTGAGCAGCATCACCTCTTGAGCAGCAATGCCTCAAATCCAACAGTTTCTTCTTCAATGTGAGTGCCGTCAAAGTTCTCTTCGCAGCGGTTTGCTTCTTTTCCTTCTTTTTAGGTGGTTGTTCCTCAGCTTCTTTTACCTGGTCGGAACCTTTGATTTCTTCCATATCCCCTTCACCGGTAGCTTGCTTTTCCGGCAAAGGTTATTTCTCCTGCTCTTTCTCCTCAATAGTTAGGGAAGGCGTAGTTTCCTCCACAATTTGTGTGGGGTCTCCTCCGATGCAAAGCTGTGCGTCTTCTTTTTTCCACCTGCTGGTAAAGGCTTTACAGCACCAGTGCTCTGGGAACTCTTTCTTTTTGCAGGTTTCTTAGTTCTGGCCATGGTGAATTCGAAGGTTGGGTAGTTTAGGGTTGATGATTTTTTTTCGAGTGTTTTTGTGTGGAGTGGGCGAGAAACTGATAGCTTTTATGGGGGTTATGAATGGCGGTTGAATAATCTGAGTGGGGGAGTGGAGATCGTGTGTAGTAGTTATGGAGATGGTGGTTTTAAGAGAGAAAGGGGAATTAAACTGACTTGGGGATGGAGATGACGGTTATGAAATATTGAGGATGATTAAGGGAAGAAATCATTACTAAATCGAATTTCAAATTTTCTTGCGAAAATCGAAGCAGCGCAGTCACTTCCTTGTCAGACGCGCTTCCACATCACTCCTCGGTCAGACCTTTCCCGATCACAAACAACCATGGGCCTCCACCTACACACTTTGCATCGCAAAGTGGGTTTGAAATCTCCATTGGGCTTGATTAATTCTAGCCCGTCTCACTATTTCCTTCAGCCCAAAATCAGAATTAAAGAAAAGATTCCTAATTAACAATATAAAGTAGCAGTTGTGGTCATATCGATGACCACTTCTGGGTTGCCTCCCAGTTAGCGCTCTTGTTTATTGTCTCAAGCTCGACCTTGCCAAATCCTTCCCTACTGGTAAATAGGATCAAGGAGAGAACATTTCTTCTTTTGCTGATTCAAATTGGAATAATCAAAGTAAGGCTTCAATCGATGCCCATTTACCACGAACATATCACTATCATTCAAGTCATAAACTTCAATGCTTCCATTTGGAAATATTTCCTTGACTATGTATGGGCTTTCCCATTTGGATCGGAGTTTTCCACTCATCAATTTACAGCGGGAATTGAAAAGTAGTACCTTCTGTCCAACCCAAAACTGAATCCTCCTTGTCCTTTCCTTATACAGAACAGCATTGTCGTATGCCTATAACCAAAGCTCCTCCAGCTCACTTAATTGCAATTTTCTTTCCTCTCCGGCTATAGTCATACTTAGATTAATTTTCTTGGTGGCCCAGTACGCTTTGTGTTCTATCTCCACAGGTAAATGACATCTCTTTCCAAATACAAGCCTGAAGGAAGACGTCTCAATTGAAGTTTTATAGGCAGTTCGGTATGCCCATAAAGCGTCCCATTCTTTCTAAATGATTATTCCAGTCTTTACGATTTGGATGGACCACCTTCTCCAGTATGCCATTTATTTCCCTGTTCAAAATTTCAGCCTATCCATTTGCTTGGGGGTGGTAAGTTGTTGTCACCTTATGCCTTACCCCCATTCTTTTTGTGAGTGCCTAATGGTGGTATTACATAAATGAGACCCTTGATTGTTGATGAGGATCTTTGGAACTCCAAACCGGTTGAACACTTGCTCCTTCAAGAATTCAGCTACTGTGTGAGCATCATTGTTTGTTGTAGCCTTTGCTTCAACCCACTTAGATACATAGTCGACTGCTACCAAGATATACTCATAATTTCCAGACTTTGGGAATGGTCCCATAAAGTCTATCCCCCTCACATCAAAAATTTCCACAGGCATAATAGGCATTTGAGGCATCTCATCTCTAGCAGTAATACCTCCAAGCATCTGACACTTCGGACAGCCCTGTACCCATCGCCTTGCATCAGCAAACACTGAAGGCCAATAAAACCCGTTGTCCAGAATCCTTTGGGCTGTTCTTTTACTACCAAAGTGTCCACTACACGAAGTACCGTGACACATTTCCAAGATCTGAGTGTGTTTGTCTTCAGGAACACATCTCTGTATGACTTGATCTGCTCCAATTTTCCACAAATGTGGTGTTTCCCAGAAGTAGGAGCGGGCTTGTATCACTGATTTCTGCTTTTCAAATTTGGTTTTCCCTGATGGAACCTCTTTTGTAATCAGATAATTGGCAATGTCTGCATACCAAGGTTCCTTATTGGTGATGGCATACAGAGATTCCATTTCAGTACTACCATATACTGCATACAACTTTTCGTCGGGAAAGGTGTCTGCTATAGGTTCTCCATTATCCTTGCACACTTGTAACCGGCTCAAATGATCTGCTACTAGGTTGGTTCCCTTCTTATCCCTGATTTCGATGTCGAACTCTTGTAGCAGCAAAATCCATCTGATAAGACGTAGCTTAGACTCCTTTTTTACCATCAAATACTTCAAGGCTGCATGGTCAGTGTATATGATTACCTTGGTGCCTAAAAGGTAGGATCTAAATTTCTCTATGGCGAATACCACTACTAGTAGTTCCTTTTCAGTAGTAGTGTAACTGCACTGAGCAGGGTTGAGGGTCTTTGAGGTATAATAGATAACGTAGCTCTCCTTCCCTTTTTTCTGTCACAGTATAGCCCCAACCGCGTAATTACTAGTGTCACGCATAATCTCGAAAGGTAATTCCCAATCTAGGGGCTGTATAATAGGGGCTGATACGAGTCTACTCCTCAAATCAAGAAATATCTCTTTGCAATCATCATCGAAATCGAATTGGACATCCTATTGCAGCAGTCTGGTCATGGGTTGGGCGATTTTTGCAAAATCTTTGATAAAACGATGGTAAAACCCTGTATGACCGAGGAACGCCCGTATGTGCTTGACCGTAGTAGGGTATAGTAATTTAGCAATGACATCGATCTTTGCTTTATCCACTTCGATCCCCATTTCAGGAATAACTCGACCCAAGACTGTTCCTTATTTCACCATAAAGTGGCACTTCTCATAATTAAGCACCAAGCTCTTTTCCACGCATCTTTTCAACACAAGTTCTAGATGATTTAGGCATGTATCAAATGAGTCTCCATATACTGTGAAGTCGTCCATAAAGACTTCAATACAGTTTTTCAGTAAGTCCGAGAAAATGCTCATCATACACCTTTGAAAAGTCTCAGGTGCATTACACAGACCAAACGACATTCTTCGGTAAGCAAATGTTCCATATACACATGTGAAAGTGGTTTTCTCTTGATCTTCTTAAGCCAAAAAAATTTGCATGTCTCCTGAATACCCATCCAAAAAACAGTAATAGGCATTACCAACAAGGCGCTCTAGCATCTAATCGATAAAGGGTAGAGGGTAATGGTCCTTTCGTGTGACCATGTTCAACTTCTTGTAATCTATGCAGACTCTCCATCCAGTCTGCAATCTCGTTGGAACAAGCTCTCCCTTGTCATTTTCCACAACTTGTATCCCAAATTTCTTTGGTACGACATGTACGGGGCTAACCCACTGGCTGTTAGAAATAGGGAAAATAATTACTAACTCCAAAAGTTTCAGAATTTCCTTGAGCACCACCTCTTTCATCACAGAGTTCATCTTTCTTTGCGAATATTGCAGTGGTCTTGCTCCTTCCTCAAGGTATATATGGTGCATGCACTCAGTCGGTCTGATTCCTTTAATGTCTGCCAAGGTCCAACCGATGGCTTCTTTATTCTTCCCTAAGACCCTGACCAATCTTTCTTCGTGCACTATGGTCAAATCTGAACTTATAATTACTAGAAGAGTCTCCTCCGGTCCCAAATAAGCGTACTGCAGATGTTTGGGCAATTTCTTAAGTTCCAAGACAGATGTTTTAACAATTGATGGAAGCAAATAAACATGTACGCGCGATGATGATTCTTAGAGTTATGTGTTCTCTAGTCAAAGCTCTGAAAGTGAAGTTGTGGACCAACCTCGTAGTCACTGTACGCGCGATGATGATTCGGACTCAAGCTCCGATGATTGAGTGCCACTACAAATAAATATTTCATTCATGAATAGACTTTGTGTGTTTTTAATTAATGTTTCCGTAGTCCATTCTACATTTATTTACTTGATTTTATATGTTTGCTTGTGTTTGTTGCTTCATAAACTATGGAGTGTGTGACAATATTGCTCGAGCACTATTAAACTTATTGACTGTACTTGTAGTTGAATTTTATTTTTTCAGTTTTGTATGTTTGCTTTTATTTGTTGTTTGATGCTTTATTTTTTTGTCCTCTTGCTATTGTTTGGTATTGTACCCTGGTATCCTTGTAGTTCTGTAATGGCCCGCTACCCAGCCTATGCGGATAACCGGACTGTCACTTGAAACCGTAAAATAAATCGTTGACTTACATAACTTGACTTTACAAGAAATGGAGATTTCAAACAAGCTTGGATTCGAAGGGAACCGAGGAGACTTCTTCAACTTAACATTGCCCTAGCTTGGTCATCTTGGAGTCAAAGTATGAGGACATTGGCCCCGTACTGTGGAAGCATCGATTAAGACTAACCGTGATCAGTTTAATCGAGTTCGAAGAAATGTTGAGCTTGAGTTTGTAAATTTACATGCATACAACGAAAAGAAAGATGACGATCCAAGTCATCGTTATCCGGAACATTCTTTGATGCCAACACACCTCCATCTTTATTGTCATTCAACCTGTTTTGAAAAAGAAAACGTTTGGGCTGAGTACTTTTGGTACTCAGTGAGGTTCGTGCCCCTTTTTGAAAATCGTTTTACAAAAACATTTGAAAGATAAAAGCATGCTCATTTCATACACAAGGGCAATAACTTTAAAATGAAAATATTTAACCCATGCATACGTAAAACCATTTTAACTTAACTTGGCGCGCATCATAGCTCGCCTACCGTGTTACCTTCCTCGGTTCTTCAGTGGGCAGCCACTCCCGCTCTCCGAACTATCATAAGTACATGTGTGCGCACTACCTTGGGGTGTACGGATCCCAAGGCCGACTGAAGCCAATAACATCATATATGGTAAACACGAGTACTGAGCAACAACATTTAGCATGCATTATCACTTTTCATGAGAACAGTTAGGACTTATTAACCCGAAAGTTACCTCCGTGGGGCTTATAACCCACAGTTTGAAAATAGAACCCACCTCTTGTCCTTGACGTGGATATCCTCTTGCGTCCCTAGCTCTTGGTGTCTCCTACAAGACAATCTAGATTCTTAATATTTGACTCTAAGGGTCAATTAGCCTATCGATAATCCTAAAGGTCAACCTATTCCCAATCTTTAACATTTGAAATTGGAAATCTATGAAGGCATTGCCTTGAGGTTTTATAGAAATCGAATCATAGATGCTTAGTTAAGACATGCATCAAAACTTGGTTTGAAATCATGTTGTGCTTATGAATTGTCATGTCATGCTTCGTCATGCTCCATATAAGTATACATGTCACATATTTAATCATGTATGATATCACATCTTATTTATACAGCTAAACTTATGCATACGTGTCATATCATTTAATCATGTCACATTTGATTAGCATGCTTCAACAAGTATACTTAAGCAATATAGCACGTATTTTTTTTTTTTTTTGGAAATTAAATATTTATTTCCACTGAGAAACGACAACACTTACAACCCTCCAAACACCAAAGCAAAAAACAGGCATGCAATATAGCACGTATTTTTCATCATATACTTAGTTAATTAACCACAATTAATTAACACACATATAGATAATTAATCCACTCATGATTAATTAATACATAATTAATTAATTAAGAGAAAATTAATTAATTAATAACATAGTAATAATTAATTAACAATTAATTATTAAACACGATTAATCAAGTCACACATAAGTACATGCTAATAATTAAAACATAAGTTAATTAAGTAATTTAATTAATGAGGAAATACCCCAAAATGTCACTTCTTACAAGTGAAATTTAAAAAATGTCACATTTTATAATTTCTTATAATAATGTCACTTTTTTACATTTTTACCCCTCATTCATTATTTTCACATTTTTTTCGGTCAAACTGATGTTGTCTACTTTTTGTGCATCTCTGCTTTATAATTAAATACCTTTCTTTCATCTCTGGTTTATGTTCTCTACAGATTGTCTACTTCATCTGGTTTTTTTCTTCTTCCGTCAACTTCCTCTTCCTATCCATTTATTCGATTTTGTTTTTCTTCCAATTTATAGCGAAGAATTTTTGAATTATTTTTTTGTTCTTCTTTCTTCTCGTTCGTCTGCCTCTCCATTTACTTATTTTTTATTTCTCTTCCTATAGTTGATGTTGGTATATTTTTTTGCACATCTGCACTAGTCGTGTTATATTCTTTGCATTTTGCTGTACTTCGTGGCGGATCGTCCTATTTTTTCTGGCGAACTTTATATTTCCGATAGGCGACGGCGTGTTATATTCTTTGCATTTTGTTGTACTTCGTGGCCGATCTTCCTATCTCTTCTGGCGAACATATATTTCCGATAGCCGACGGCAAGGTATTTTCTATGTACGGTCCGTTTAGTAAACCTTTTTTTTGTTGCGTTTCTTTTTTCTTTAATTATATTCGCTAAAATCTATCATCATTCATTATCATATTCTATTCATTTTTTTTTCTTGATTCTGCTGCATCTGTATGAAGAACACACTAAGTTATGGTAGATGCTTTGTTCCTTTTGTTAATACGAAAATCATGTTATAGCAACACTGTTTTGCCCAGTACCAAATTTGGTACCAATCTTGTGAGTTGTGCTAAAAATATTTTGTGCTATACCAAATCTACTTTAGATAGCAACACTTTTTTTTTCCATTAATAAATACGGTAACACATTTTTTACTGTGAGTATAGTTCCGTCGAGTAACACTTTTCCTCTTGTTAGTTGCACAAAAAAAATTCGGTGATATCCAAAATTTATTTTAAATAGCAACAAATTTTTTTCCATTAATAAATACGGTAACACATTTTTTACTGTCACTATAGTTTCGTAGAGTAACACTATTCCTCTTGTGACTTTCCCAAAAAATAATTTTGCTATAACAAATTTAATTTAGATAGCAACATTTTTTCTCTTGTGATTATCAATTTTTTTACAGTGAGTATCGTTCCGTCGAGTAACACTTTTCCTCTCGTTAGTTGCACAAAAAAAATTCGGTGATATCCAAAATTTATTTTAAATAGCAACAAATTTTTTGCCATTAATAAATACGGTAACACATTTTTTACTGTCAGTATAGTTTCGTAGAGTAACACTATTCCTCTTGTGACTTTCCCAAAAAATAATTTTGCTATAACAAATTTAATTTAGATAGCAACATTTTTCCTCTTGTGATTATCAATTTTTTTACTGTGAGTATCGTTCCGTCGAGTAACACTTTTCCTCTCGTTAGTTGCACAAAAAAAATTTGGTGATATCCAAAATTTATTTTAAATAGCAACAATTTTTTTGCCATTAATGAATACGTTAACACAATTTCTACTGTCACTATAGTTTTGTAGAGTAACACTATTCCCCTTGTAACTTTCCCAAAAAATTATTTTGCTTTCACAAATTTAATTTAGATAGCAACATTTCTTCCCTGTTACCAAATCTGGTAACACATTTTAACCTCTGATTATATTTTAGCAGAGTTACACTTTTGTAGTTGTGAGGCACTAATAAAGATTGGTTGAAATAACTATCTCAAGTTAACAAAACACTCTCATCACAGATATCTTCGTTAATTAAGGTTACTGGACACAAATATTATAATAACTTCAATCTAAAGCTGCATTTCCAATAGCAACTATGGCTGAGCGTAAATGTAAGCATGGACTAATAGCAGTTGTTAATACTTCGTGGTCTGATTCTGATCCAGCTAGAAGGTATTTGGCCTGTCCAAACAATGAGGTAAATCTTTTCTTATTTGCCATAAAACCAGCGAAGGTTGTTTTTATTGTTTATTGAGGGTGATTTATAATCTTTTATTGTTTTGCAGCATGATGTTTGTGAGTTCTGTGACTGGATTGATCCTAATGTAACTGACATTCAACGTGATTACATACAACAACTCCGTGTGGATCGGGATTTCTTCCAAGATCAGCTTTTTTTGTTGCACGATGAATATCGTAAGTTAGTTCGGAATCTGTTGCTTCAAATATTGCTGCTCAATTTCGCAAAGAGCGAGATGATCTGCAACAACAACTCCGTATCAAAGATTTTGATTATCGTCAATTGAAGGAAGCACAAGAGAATGATGTTATTAGTAATAGTCATCTCACCGTTGCCAATGCTGAATTGACAGCAGAACTAGAATCCCTTAAATCTGAGATATGGTGGAAAAACTATGCCATCGCTGCTTTGGTTATCGGCCTTATTGTTGTATCACGATAGATTGTACTCTTCTTATTTATGTATTCTAAGTACTTTTGCATCTATTTTGCGTTGTTATTTAACTTTCTTATTTGTCTTTTTTTTTTAAACTGAAACTTCACTTGTTGTATTGTTTATTGGATTTGGAGTTTTTGTTTTGTTTATTAGATTTTGAATGCTTCCTAGTTTACTGACCACATGTTACTTATATTTTGAGTTTTAGCGTTGCCTGTGTTATATCACAATTTTGGTTACAGTTTTATTTCGACATGAACAAAATTAATTATGAGAACATTTGTTTTTTGAGATTTTGAGATTTTGATAATTCAGTAATAACATTTTTTTTTTAATTTTCTACAATCATGAAAATATTGTGCTTCGACATCTCTTGACAGGGAAAAATTGGTTGGTCGATTTTGTTGAATTTGTGATAGTTATGTGATGTCAACTATTGTTAATTGACATTGTGATAATTCCTTGAAGATTTTTTACGATATGAACAATCTTTTCTTTGTTTCTAACAAAACTAATAATATTATTGGTCTTATATTGGGATCAAACCTAGAACTACCAAAGTTTAGACCCGTAACTAGTGCAAATTCTCTTCTTGTGAACTTCACTATTTTTTTCTTGATATAGAAGCATAGTTCAGTAGTTTCGTAATCCTCATTCAGCCTATTTTCCACTTGGTAGGACATCACTTCATGGACAGTGCTCATAGATTTCCCGAACTTTCCATAGAAACTGTAAAATTTGCCAAAGCATGAGTTCTGAAATCTATTAAAACATTCAACCCCCTGATTGGTCAAAGTAGTTCTTATTGTTGTAAGTATATCTTCTTTGCAGTAATGATTAATCTTATATTGCACGCCCTGCAGTGTAGGCCTTTTAAAACTCCAACCCTCCTGTGTATAAACCACTAATTAAATGTTACTGACCTTACATTTTTATGTGCTAAATCACAACTAAGACCAAAAAACTGTAATGCTGATCAAACTATCATTGGTATCCGAAAATATGTAAGTACTTCACAGAGAAACCATTTTATTTTTAAGAAATAGAGATTGGTATCTTGAATTCAAGCAAGCTTTTGAATGCAATCTAATTTCACAAAATTAAATATATTAAGTCATAAAAAAAATTATTTACTACATTGATTGCTGATTCACATTTTATATATAGTACATTCACATATCTTTTCCTGTTATTTAACTCTTGCACAAAACACATCACACAAGTTCTCCTTATACATAACTCCAACCCTCCTGTGTATAAACCACTAATTAAATGTTACTGACCTTATATTTTTATGTGCTAAATCACAACTAATTCCCAAAAACTGTACTGCTGATCAAACTATCATTGGTATCTGAAAACATGTAAGTACTTCACAGAGAAGCCATTTTTTTTTTTGCAGTGCAATCTAATTTCACAAAAAAAAATATCTTCAGTCATAAAAAAAAAATAGTTACTACATTGACTGCTGATTCACATTTTATATATAGTACATTCACATATATTTTCCTGTTATTTAACTCCTGCAGAAAACACATCAAACAAGTTCTCCTGATACATCACTCTTCAACAAGACCAAAGACAAGATTAATTTGTAACAAATAAAGTTTTGGTTAATAACAATTCCATTTTTGTTAAATACCCAAAAAAATTTGACGGCATGGATAGTTGCCTTTGGCCCAAAAAATACATTCACAAATAGTTTTGCGGTACTAACATGTACACTGACAAATTCACTACCAATTTTTTTTAAGCTATCCACCTATTTTAACCAGTTACAGTATCTATAAGAAACTTTTAAAACCTGTTACAAAGGATCTTTCGAGTAACTATTCCCGTTTAGTTTAGTAGCTAAAAATATATGTTCCTGCAAATGTGTTTAAAAAAATAAACAGCAACAATCGTCCACAGACGACAAAACAATACTACCACATTTTTTTGGGAACAAAAATGTAAAAAAACTGCAAAAGAACGCCCCAAAAAATTTTGCCAGAAGTAAAATAAGAAGGAAAAATTTATTACCGGTGGTTCATCTTCCTCTTCAAACTCAGGCGCGCTATCGTCTTCATCACCAATCGAATTTACGTCGCCTTCAGCCATTATTTTCTGTGTTGGGTCTATATCAAAATTCTCACTGAAAAACTCGTCTTCGCTTCTCGAACTAGGGTTTGAAGATGTCATTTTGTCTTCAATGACTGGCGCGGTTCAACAACTCTCCTGAAAATATTCATAAAAGATAGCCATCATGAACAACAAAAACCCAAAAAAAAAAAGTGAAATGAACGCCTTTCGCTTACCAGAAAATCAACCTAAAAGAGACGGAAACAGAAGCTGCATATTATCCACCAGGCATTGTCGGAGAAGCTTCACGGAATATCACTCACAGACACGGTAGAGAGACGAAGAAGATGAAACAAAAGAAGAGTTGAGAAGATGAAAAGTCCACACGGTAAAAAGAAATAAATTGTATTAATGACTGTCTGTTAAATTCAAAATGGTATTAGGTATCAAATACTTTGATGTTATTAGTGTATTCTAGTAGTTTTTTGGTCAAAAGAAGGGTATGATTGTCAAAAAGTGCTAGATTTATAAAGAACTAAAAAAGGTGACATTTTTTAACTTTCACTTGTAAGAAGTGACATTTTGACAATCTCCTCTTAATTAATCTTGAAGTTAAAATCATAAAGTAATGATCTTGGATTATTTATAGTTAACCAATTAACTTGATTTGGCAAAGGTGGCTCAAGGCCCAAACACAAAGGTCCAAGAAATAAATATTTGTCTTATTGGGCTCATAACTCAAAAGTATACAAACAAACATGTGAATTGGGCTGACACATAATAATCATATTTGGCTTTATAGATTATAATAAAAATAACTTGAGCCCATTATCCACATTAATTTAATTTAGTCTTGGTTCAATAACAAATAATTAAATAGGTTGGGTCTCTTAAGAAAAATATTTAATAGGAAAGGTATGACCCAAATTCATATTGAATTAATTAAATCTAGTCGAGGCTCAAACTACATAGTCCACATGTTCAATTAATTAATTTGGCCCAACAAAAGATATAATTATAAAATCTGGAAAAATTCGGCCCAACAACTTAAGTCCAATCTGAAAATAATTAAAATGACCCAAAACTTAGTAATCTAGCCCAATTCACTAATTCAACTATTTTAATTCATAAAATAAATTCATAAAGATCTCAAATGAACTCCAACACAACATAATAGCATAGAAAATTGTCTAATCACAAAGATAAGGTCATTCATAATTATTTTTAAGTATTAAATTTCGAAATTGAGCATAAAAGGCAAAAAGACACATTCTGGAAATTTTCAGCATGACACTCGGCGTCGTCAAATCCAATTAAAATAGAAAACGAACTTGAAAAGGCTTGAAATTTTTATAGGATGCTCCTAACACATAAGAAAGTTCCGAGAATTGGTTATACTTCAAAATGTAAGGTTTTACTTACCCAAACGGGGCTTCATTTGCAGATCAATGAATCTGCCAAAAGTTGAAATTTTGCTGCACAACAGTTCACTTAAAAATTCGATATAAAATCACTCATTTGGCTACTAGAGATGAGAAATATCAATTTGGAAACCTTAGGATGTCTAATTTCAATTTGTAAAGGGAAAAGCTCCTAAAAGTTACGAATCAAGGAAGAAAAAGACTCAAACATTTCTCTGCACAGATTAAGACTTCCAAACAAGAGCAGTAACATGTTAAATCCACCAAAAATTCATGCTTCAATGAAAAATACTAAAAAAATTCACAAAACCTTCCTATCATTCTTATCTACAACATATAAAAATTTGAGAGTCAAATTCGAAGCCTAGCATGTTCAAACGGGCAGATCAGATCTGGGTAGTTTCACCCGTTGCACACGATCCACATTAAGATTCCTATTTTCGTTTCCAAATACCACTATATCAACAACACACAACGAGTTCACAGCCCCAAGCATGCTCATACATCGATCATATCATTCATAGATAAAAAAAAAAAAAACGTGCTAGACCCTACTTCATCCTTTCCTTAACACACAAATTCGTATACACAATCTAGAAGGCATCGAAAGTACACAAAACCGAACAATCATTCAAAATACCGTGAGTTCTTCATCACACACGAAATCATTCAAGCATCATCATCTTTATAACCATATCATGAGTTCATCCTTCTCTTTCCTAACCTGCTCCTAAAGAATAGAAAGGTGGAAGAAGAAAAATAAGGATGGAGATTAGAACTTTTATACCTAGCCTCTTTTTCCTTCGTTTCTTTCCTTTCTCCCGATTTCTCTTGCCCTCCCATGCTCTCTCTCTATCTCTTAGCAGCTTCTCCCCCTTCTCCGGCGTGGTGACTGCTCCTCCAAGGTGGCTCGGGCGGCGGCGGCGTGAACGGCGGCGGGCGGGTGGCGGTTTTCAGGGCTAGGGTTTGCAAAACCCTCGTTTTCCCCTCTCTCTCTCGGCTGCCTCTCTCTCTCTCTCTTTCGAACGTCCTCCTTCTCTTCTTCTCTTGGAGGGATGTATGGTGGCTTAGGAGGCGGCGGCCGGTGGTGGCAAGGCGGCGGCAGCCGGCGGGTGAAGGCGGCAGACGGTGGTTGGGGCGGTTTTGAGTGGCTAGGGTTTGAAAACCCTTAAATTCTTGGAGAAAGGGTTGGAGATGAATGATGGAGGTTTGCAAATGGTTGTGGTGGCGTGATATAGAGGAAGTTGAGTGTTGAGTGTTGTGAGGGGTAAAGGTTGCAGAGAACGATTAATCTCTGTGTATTTTCATTGGGGAAGGGGGCTGGCAGATTTAATTGGGATTCTCCTTCCCTCTCTCTCCCACGCGTGTCCCCTCTCTCTCTCTCATGCCTTTTTTTTCTTTTTCTTTTTTCTTTTCTTAATTCTGCTCTCTTTTATTTCCCTTTATTTTTATCGCGATATATTAACGGTCCAGCTAGTACGCAAAGTAGCCCGATAAAATTTATCGAATCACTTCGAATAATTTGCTTTAGTTAAAAATCATATAAATAATAATAAGTTATTTATTTTCTTTATGCTCGTCTAAATACTGAATGCGACACCGTATAATTTACTTCGTACAGTCAAGCTTAATTGGTCGGCTCCATAATTACGCGATAATTAATTCGCAGATAAATCACATCAATAATTTATTATCATCTAGAATGCAACACGTAGGATCGATGCCATGCAGTGAATGCAGGAATTCATGCTCGTGCTCGATTTGAAAATATGATAACTGACATTGTTCGGAAACGAATTTAGAATTTATTTTTAAATAAAATTCCTTTTTTCCTTTTTGACTTTACAAATAAAGTCTTCATCTTTTCTAAACTAAAGAATTTATTTTCCTTTGGAAATCTCCGGGAATAAGGACCTATCTTAAAAAAATTTAATTTATTCGGATTTTTCATAGACCAGTTTTAACGGGGTGTTATAAGTTTCTTTATATATTTATCATTCTGGGGCAATATACATACTATAACTTCTTTCCAGCAATGACTCCAAATTTGAACAAGTCTCAGAAAAAGTGGTTCTACGACAAACGTGGACTCGTAGAATGGAGCACTATTTTGTAGAGAAAATAAAGAGTGAATTGTTGAATCGACATTGTCTCAGATCAGGTTTGACGGCGGAGATGCGACCTCGATTTATTCAATGGGTTACTGAGAAGATGAATAACATGTTTTATCTCAGTTTAGATTCTGAATTCTATCTTGAGAAACTATTATTCTTAGAGCAGAGACACAACACGTTCAATTGGGTAATTGATCATCCGAGTGTTACGGTGAAATCTGGCAGTACTGGAAGCAAGTGACAATACATGGGAGTTCCTCACATTGATAAATATAGAATCCAGACAGACACCGATTGAGGAATTTCCTGTGTTTTCACCGAATTTCCAGTAGTAATGGTTGGGCTGGGTGCCTTAGTTTATAAAATTATGTGAAATAGTGCACTCTTATATTTTTGTTTGTGTTTATGTTTATCTATTTCGAAATCAGTATGTAAAATATTATCGGTATACCGATCATATGTAAAATCATAAATATTTTTATGATTTTACATTTTATTATCACGTAAGATCATTACAAACGTCACAGTTGCTCGTGATGGGTTTATTTTTTAAGGGAATACAACTTATGACAGCGTGTGATCGGAAACTTACTTCGTTACCACGTGTACATGCTAAAAATATGGCAATTTCTAATCAGATTACCAAAATATTAAAATGTGAACCCTTAATTCCGTGCATATGATGGAATCACTATTTTTATGCTAGCAAGTTATCAGAAAGTATAACCATTTTGATCATGTGTTACGTTAGGAAGTATGTTTAATTATAAAAATAACCTTAGAGTCATTTTTTGATTTCTCTTTTCACGCTTGCTCCCCTCAAAGATAGCAAACAAACAAAGGCATGTTTCAATCAACGGAGTGTCATATCATTTTTTTTTTTTCACACCACAAAAAAACTACAGGCCGAACAACATGATATTCAAATTAAACTATGGACCTTGACAAAAAATACGAGTTTAAAATGTTTCTCGCCAACCGAAATGATGAAAGTAGTTTGGAGCTACTACTTAATATCACAAGTGCATACTACCGTATGTAAACAACCTGGCACAATACCTGCATCAGGAAATAGAACCTCTATGTGGGTTGATTAATAAAACTGGAACTCTTCTTGCTAGGCACTCCAAGACTTCATGATCATGATGCCACACTCAAACAAATTTTGCTACCTAGGCCCAACAGGAGACAAAAAGATTTGCTACGGCTCTTCTCGAAGAGGTTACGTTATACCGTTTCTCTCCCAAACTCTTCCTAGCCGACACAGAATTGAAATATTACGACTCATGTTCTCAAAAGTTGTATGGTAGAAATCCATCTGCGTATGGAGACTGTCGTAGACAATTATGCATTGCAACTGAAAGTTGATTTCATATCCAACCTAGTGATTCTGATTGACGCCACCAAACCCAAAAATGCATTTAACGCGATTTTATTCCATGGGATTTAGTAGCGGGAGTCGGCCACGGACATATAGGATTAGTATTTCAGTGTCAGGTGCATAATCCAGTTGAATAAGTGATCCTTGTTTCAGAGACAAAAACCAACAACTCAATCAACATTGTTGAAGGGTTCATTAAATCTGTAAAGAATATATGATCAAGGGTTCAGTGAATGAGCACATACCCAACAAAGATAATCCATGATGGCCCAATCCCTAGTAGAAGCATTACCACCATCACCATAGTATCTATAAACCATGAGATTAAGCAAGACATTCATATGCTACCGCAAAGTAAACACCCATCGAGATACATAAAAAATTCAAACCAATAAAACATAATATATACAAGGATTAGAGACTCTAAAACAAAAGAAATGGAATGTTGTCACTGACCTCATCACCAAGCAAACCTTGGGCAGCCAAAAGCGTATCAAACCAGTGAGCTGACACCTCAACTTGAGTTGGCAACATAATGACAGGTAACCTGAACTCATAAACAACAACAGAATTAGATGAATTCATATCAATGGTGAAAGTGAAAATAAAAAAATAATATAATTACCTTGTATTACCGCGATTTGATTCCCACTGCCATTCAACAAAACTATCAGTTTCTTGGTATTTGAAGTAGGGGTGAAAGTATGGAAAGCGGGTTTCCGGGTTACCCATACCCTACCCGTACCCGGCCGGGTATTGGGTACCCAATACCCGTAATTTGCGGGTATTGGATGGGTATGGGTATGAGATTTTTAGAAAATACCCTAACGGGTATACCCGTTAGAGTATTGGGTACCCTGTCAAATACCCGGTCAACAATATACAATTATTTATTATATATAATTACTAATTTTATACTATAAATTATAAATATATTCATAATATATTCATTTTTAAGCTAAAACCTAAACATAACTCTAAACATAACCTATGAATAATATATATTCATAGTAATTTATTTGTTGAACTTAAATGTTTAGTATTGATTTGTTGTTGTCGTCTAGTTGTTGCTACATGGTTGGTTATTAATTTCTCGTTGAAAACTATCGAAAAATCGAGCGGGTGAAAAATTACTATATTTTTGTCTTTTTTTTATTTTCTAAACGGGTACACCGGGTACCCTATACCCGGGTCGGGTATACCCGGTCGGGTATTGGGTACCCGTTCGGCTAAAATGGAAAGGGTATGGGTATTCATTTTTTGCTTATTTGGGTACGGGTACCCGCAAATGCGGGTATAGGTATCCACGGAGACCCGTTTATTCACCCCGAATTTTTGAAGCCCTGTCATTTGGATCAAATTCGGAAATCACAAATTCAGATACATCGTTTAAGGGCCTTCGAGGAGCTGAACCAAGAACGAATATTCTTATCGTGTACAATGGTGTGGAAACTCTGGTTGGAGCTGAAGTAGGCATGATTTTCACTGAGGTACGCCTACTAAAGGGAGTAACCTTACTCACATCTTTCGCAACTGATAGACCTTTATCAACCGATCCACCTTTCTCGACTGATGCACCTTTCTCAACAGATTCATTTTTCAAAAGGTTGGGATTCCGTTGCACATCAGGAAAAAATACTATTGTTGTCATCCTGATCATTGAAATCTAAAACACAGTTGGGAATCAAATCATCGAAGCCAGGTATATCTTTATCAGTTACATTGCAGAGTTTTCCATTCGTCTAGCAGCTTGAACTAGGAATGTCATGGATAACTGCACCCTCTGCAACCTTCTCTTTACCCCAATTAAATGGTGGATTCTTGTTGACAGGTGGTTCATTTTCCTTGTTGCTACCTTCAGAATCTTTCTTGCAGCCGCAAAAGAGATAACGTTTCAAACAAGGCGGCATATCAACACTCGTTCAGTACTTAACATCTCAAACACCCGAATTTCAAATTCTTCTTGTCCATTCACACTGTCTTACTCCATAGAAGTTATGCGTAGCAGCACCTCGTTCATCACAAGGATTATGTCCTACAAGAAGGTAAATATTACAAAACTATTACATTAACTCTCATGACATAACAGAAATGCAACTATAAATATGTAATATGATACATATATAGAGAGATAATAGAAAAGTTGACGGAGGCGCCACCACTTGCCATACCCCTAGCTCTGTCTTAAACCCCTTTAAACACTTAACAGTAGCATAATATAACTTTGTCATATGCGAGCGTGATATATATGTTTTATTTATAAGTATTTAAACACTATCACAGTTTACAGGGATTTAGACGTGATATATTTCATGAAAATTATTAATATATATAAATCTATTAACCTACCAAAAGCGAAAAATTTATAGACCGGACATAATAAACATATTATTCATCATTTAGAAAAATATTTTATACTAATATTTATGAAAAAGTTTTAGATCTAAGTAATTTTAAGTAAACATAACCCTAAATCCTGAAACACCAAAATCATAATATATGAGAGCAACCAAACCAAACACTAACATTGCTTAATAATGCAGCAACAAGGTTTGCGTAAACGACGTATTTCTATTTTATTTTTAACTATCAAAATTAATAAAATAACAATTTTCATGTTCCCATAATACATAATAATATTAGATATTGTCATCTGTGAAGTGTGAATGGAGGATATGTAAGCTCAACGTATAAATAAATAAAACATGTTTACCATCATTTACAGAATCAATAGCTCTAAAACGGAGATTAACTTTCACGTACCTGGCCGTAACTTTGCTCCATTGTGACGACCCGCAACCCGGCCTATGCGGATCCGTCCGAGCAGCCACGTAGTGGGTGGGGTGAAACCATATAATCATGATTCATAAATGATAACAAATAGTTATTTGTTGAAAAAAATCGAAATGACAAGTGTTTGGAATAATAAAGGAAAGGTGGGTAATTGTTCAAAATCGATGCCCTAGCATAACATAACTGGGGTCGATGTATGAGGACACCGGCCCCGCACTGCGGAAGCGTTTCAAAAGATAACCATCTACAAGTAGATGATTAGAACATAAGAGGTAACATGAGTTTGGTGGCATAAGCCTTATTGAAGACACAACAATGGTCGTAATGACCGACACGACAAGTACTTGAAAACGAACAAACGGACAATAGCGACATCGACATCCCCTTCCTTCGCCTCCACATTGATCAACCTGCATTAGGGAAAACAATGCAGGGGACTGAGTACGAAAGCACTCAGTTGATTCCGTGCCCCATTTTGATAACAATTTTTCAAAAGATATAGCATGCTTCATTCTTATGGAAGGGGGTTACTTTGGTAAAAATATCCTTCACATAAGTTTTTTTTTTTAAAACAGTTAACGGTTCGAACCATAGAGCATCTCACATTCTTGGGTTACCACCCGGTTCAATTAGAGGGGAGCCACTCCCTCCAACCGAACCGTCATAACTTCATGTGTACACTACCTTGGCTTGTACGGAGCACAAGGCCGATCGTATTATAAAACTTTCAACATAGGTAAACCACAAGCAATTGAGCATAAAACATTTAGCATGCATATCACACTTTGAAAGCATTGGGTTTAATAACCCTAAAGTTACCTCAGCGGGAGTTTGTAATCCCAGAGTTTGAAAATAGAAACTCACCTTGGTTCAAGTTCGTTTGACTAGTCCTCGAATTAGGGATTGCTCGGTCCTACAAGAGTTGTCTTAAACACTTAGGTTCACAAGCATAAAAGTGTCTAAAGTCTAATTAAAATATTAATTTTGTTGCGCACGATAAAAAAATTACCCGATCATAGGCCCACCACTCTTTTTGATTTTTCCATCCAGGTTTTTCAGCATGTACATACTGTGCCAACTTAAACAAGTGCGAAACAGAAATTGCTTCATCTTCATTTGGGTTAAACTGTGTCATCGTCTCCTCACTGTTATAATGCTGCCAAAGTTCATGCAGTTCTTTCTGTTGTACAAGACACATAATCAGTAACATAATAACATTATATGACACCCAAAAAATAAATAAACAAAAGTACGTAATATAAGTTATTAACCAAAAATGTCGGTGAAATGATGCCCATCTGCCATCAACTGATTTAACTTTTGTAATTTCTGGAAAGCTGTGCAGGCAGGACATATATGCCTCGATGTGCGCAAGCTTCAATTCTTCATTCTCATCCTCTATCATCTTGAACCATTGTGCATCTACAGGATCAGGAAGTCCTACATTCCTCCTTCAAAGAGTTAAATCAACCAATTCTCACAAAGTCAGATGCAACAACAGAATTCTAAAAATTTACTAATTGAACTAATGTATTTAACAATGTAGAACATTACGTGGAGTTGCTGCTCTTGAACTTGAGATAGTCTATTCCCCTTCTCTCATTTTCTAGGAATGGACTGCACAACACCGCTGCTTTTCTCCTTGTCCTCACCAACGTCCAGTCTAACTTCAATGGTCTTTGGGTTTCATCATCCAATTTGCTTGCTTGAGCCGTCTGCATCCTTGTTCTAGGTGAAGATGATGGACCTCCACTACTAGAAACACTTTTCCCTTTTCTATTCAGATGTTGTTTTTTCTCATCAGCTGCTTTTTGTGTCACAGCGTGGGCACTATTGCACGCTTCTTCCACGAAATCAAGTGGCGCATCTCCAAAAGCAACGTCGTGTACTAGAGTCTTGAATGCAGATGAATTCTTCTGTAGAAGTCCATATATAGTTAAATTCACCAAATCAACATAACATCCACAATAAATGCCTTGTTGAACAAATATTAAAAGAGATGCGGTAAAAACAGTAACATCACTCTTGGTGAGGCTATCCAAAATACTCTAAAAAAAAAATTGTTAAGTCACAAATAGAAGAAAAAATTTTACACATTCACCCAAAAATAGCATTTTTTTTGGAGTAACAAAAAAATATTGAAATTTATGTGCAGTCACAAAACTAATGACAACTTTTGTGCAGTCACAAACATAATCTACCAATGACCAGATTTATTGCACCTCAGGATGTATAATGAATCAAGCAGGTATCATATTATTTTTGTAGTCATAAAACAAAATGAAACAGTGACTCAAACATCCGTTTTCAAGACCAAACTAATATAAAACAGTTAAAATATAAACATAAATCTTTGTGCATTAACAAAATAAACCATCATTAGAATGCCTAATGTAATAGATAAATAAAAAAAAATTTAGAAACAAACCTCAGTTTGTATTACCCCAATATCTGTCACAATGTTCTCAACCACTCCTGCAAGATCGGCATCATTGTAGTCCCCCCCGGTCAAATGTGACGGTGATTCACTATTCAATTCCTTTGTTCCCTAAAACAGAAATAAAATCAACCACGCATTCTACGTGTACATTATTAATTATTTAGAATAACTATGAATTGCTAACCCAAACTGTCAACCTTGATAATACCACATCAATTTTTTTTCCGTCCTTACAAACTCTCAAATTCTTCCGGTGCCGAGCAGCTGTCATAGGGGTTCCAATATTCACTGGCAGATCATGACTTTCAATCTGCAACATCACACAGTTCTGTTATATGCCGCCAACAGCCATATTATGGAAAACAACATTATTATAAAACCTGATCTGTTATTTTGCTGAAAAGTTTCGAAGGCGAATCGGCAGCCCTGTTTTCCTCTGATCTGCTTTTCTGTTTTTCAATTGTATGAACAAATAAATAACACATTCTTAATGCCAAAAAGAATGTAAACTGATGCCAATCACGAAATTTACCGTCTCCCGCAGTCGGTTCATCCGTTCCTCTTCTTCTTCATCACTATCTATCACAACAGTTGGACCATCCTTCATTCCACTCACACCGACACCAGCATTATTGAATTCAACATTAACCCCTGGTAGCACCTGTTCCTACAGAAACCAACCGACTTAAGCTTACATAGATCATTTTTTATATTTATAATATATCACGTATAACTTGCACATCTTACCCCTAGTTTTTTCAAAACAATTCCTGCTGTTACTTCACCAAACTTATTAACCACAGCATCACTCGTCAAGATTGATGTGATTAATTTCGTAGCCTCCGTCACACTGATGAACTCCCCTGAATACATTCCTACCTCTTTACGTCTCTTTTTCACAGCGATACCTCTATCTAGCACTTGTGTTCCTTCATCATCGGACGGCACAAATTCTGGAACAACCACATCGAATTTGGGAAAATACATCTTCCAAGACTCTCCTTCTGCTTCCACTGTTTCCCAATAAGTGGACTGGAGTTCATCATCAGTCGGTATCAAGGTTTCCTCAATCTTGTTTTAAAAAAAAAGATATAATTAGAACTACTCCAGATTTGTATTAATTTTTCAAGAAATAGTAAAGAATTAGTTCACCAAAGGTTTACCTCATCGATCAGCTCCAGAAAATGTCCAAGAGATGATGAGTAATCATACCTCAACATCCTGGGAATACAACACTCATTTCTCAGTCCTGATTGCTTGCCAACATCAGGGAATGCACACATGATCCATGCCTTGTTGCCAAACAAGCACAACATCAAAACACCAATACAATGAATTATAGTCACATGCAGTTTAGTAAGCTAACAGATTTTCATAGATAACTCATTCAGCCTAATGAACAATTACAATAAAAAAACGTACCAAAAAAGCAGTTACGAATCCGTTGACATGGTATCCTGTGCTCTTTGCATCCTCTTTTAAATCTGTCTTGATTGAATCCAGATTTTGTTTGAGGTGTTGATATGCTAGGCTACCCCACGGAAAAGACTCCCACAACTCTTCCTTCTCAACCAACGCCCAAATCCAATCATCAATTGTCTTCGTCTTTTGGACTCCAAAAAGGACACTATACACAAACAATATGTTTGAGGCTTTCAAATATTCCACTCCTATCCTGAATTTCGATGCTTTGTAGTCATCCCACAACCTCCCGAAGTTTGTTCTGCTAGCCACATACCAAGTGGCATACAACGAATCAGGTCTGAAAATATATTTCTTCTTATGGGGGTTGAACTTTGATTCTCCGAATCTAAGGCCAGTGACCAGCGCAAACTCCTGCCGGCGAAACTTCACAATCTTGCCCTTAATAAAAAAAGTCAACTCTGAAATAGTGTAAGGGTCATCTCTTTTCTGCACTATCTGGTAACTCATTAACTCGTGAACGGTGCTCATGGATTTCCCCAGCTTGCCTGGGAAGTCATAGAATTTTCCAAAACAGGACTTCTCAAATTTACTAAAGAGCTCGGCGCCATGGTTATTTAATGTAGTTCTGATGCTATTCAGAATCTCCTCCTTACAGTGATGATTCACCTTTTGAATAATCCCTTGCATTCGACGCCTCTTGTATCTCCAGCCATCCTACAGACATTAATACGATTTATTAAACTGTAACCTATTCTTTCCTTTTCTTTGAAGTAACAAAAATCAATTACAAAGTCATTACTTTGCAGCCTGGGTCTTTCATAACCAATAACAACAAAGCCCTGCATATTATTGCCAAGTTTTGTGCAAAATCAAGAACAAAAAAAAAACAGAAATATCTTTTACACAATACTTTTTTTTTAAGTCACACAAGATCAAATATTAGTGTTTATTGTCAAGACCATCAAATCATGCTTTCTAATTGGATCAGGAACAAGAAAATAAACAAAACAGCTTTAATGTTTTAAGAATTTTATGGAATATTCATGAAACAGCTGAACATGTTTTATGGAGTAACAAAATTATGCCCGAATTTGGAGGTGTCTGCAAATTTGTTGGACTAACATAATAAACACTAAGTGATACAGTTTTTATTTCATACATAAGTTTATTGTCATATTTTGTTAAGTAACAAAAACTATATTACTATTGCACAACACCACCTACTAATTCTTGCACAAATTGTTCAGTAACAAATTCCAAGCATGTTTCTCCACAGCCAAAAACGTCCTTTTCCAACTAGACTCCATCTTCTACCTTTTGCTAAAGCTTTAAGTTTTTTATACCTATGGAACACGTGCAACTTACATACTAAAAATAAAGAATTCCTAACAGATCTAGCTTTTTTAAAAGAAATCCACAGTTTACATGGACCACACATTTGGGCCTAGCAAATCACTCTAAATTACAGTATAAAAAGGCTTCAACATTTCCCTAGAACACGAAAAACTCTGGCGATATGCAGCCCAAAAAACCAACAACACGCAGCACGGCCGATTTTTTTTTCAACAACAAAAAACTCACCGGTGGTTTGTCTGAGTTTGCGTCTCATCGATCGAAAACAAGGTGCCTAGGGTTTGTGTCTGTTCCTCGCCGGATTGTGACATCTCGCTGGAGATTTCAAATCTCTCTGTACTTCTTTCTAGAGCGACAAAAAATTGGAAGCTGGGGTACGAAAACTTCTGTAGAGAGAGAAATAGACTACAATATGGAGGAAACCGTATGCTCCTGTCGGAAATCAAAGCTTCTTATACGAGGGGATTGTGGAAACCGTATGCTCCTGCCGGAAATACACTCACTGTTTCGTCGATGATACCGAGAAAGAAGGGTTTGTGGAGAGAGAAAATGAGAGATGAGCAGTTTCAGCAAAATGAATATGAATCGAGCAAAAATTTGTAACCGGGACAATTTTGTTCAGTTAAAAAACATTCAAATTGTTTGATTGGTGAGTGTAGGGGTATAATTGTCAACAAGTGCTATATTTATAAGTTTTTATATGGAGTGCTAGATTTTTAAAAAACTATTTATGAAGTGCTATTTTCAAAATCCCCTCTTATTTCTACATATTTTGAAAGTGAGTTTTTATCATGAGACAACATGTATATGTGGTATCGGATCATTAAAGTTTTCATTCATAAGTTTAGGTGATCATTTATGTAAAATGATTGGTATATATTCCTAGTGTGATGATATTATTAAAACTAAAGGGATAAAAGAGAGAAGAAGATTAATTTTATGTAAAATAACGTTTATGCGCGCGGTAATAATAGCCAACTTGCACATAAAGCATATGCGCTTAAGGCCCTTAATCATAGGTTTAGTTAAAAAAAAAAGTAGAAAATGAAATAAAAACTAGTTGCCAAAATTTAATTAGTCTAGTTAGTAGATCTCGTAAGCAGTGATACCATTACTGAGACAATAATCCACTAATTCAATAGTCATTTAATATAATTGATTCTTATCTTGTCATTAAGGCATTGGCCACCTGTTTTGTTCTCTCCATTTAACTATATCTAATTAATTTCCGTATGATTAGGCTGCTAATTATCATTAACCGCCTAATAATTAATCAAAATATTTAATTTCATGTTGATTGTTTGTATTGTACTACTATATATTAATTCGAGTCTCGCGTATCTAGTCAGCAGTATGTCTTAATAACTCAAATACATTTGATGGCGATACGAATATAATATTGGAATATCATAATTAGCGTATTTCGAATTTGTTACCCCTAGGCAAAATATTCTCTACAAATCTAGGTGATGGGTGATTTATTAATTTCATTCTCTTATATCATCCTCAACTTTGATCTTGTGGCTAATAGTGCTCCAAATTCATAATTGCATAACTTGAAATCTCATTTTCATAACAATGCCTTCACGTAAAGCAAAATGAGTAATGTGGCAAATGGTGTAATTATTAAAGTGGATTAATGGTATTAATTTAACATAGAACTTATTTATAAATGGGATTTTGCTTGGTTCTTATGTAGCTAAGCATATGATTAGGTTTACAAAAATTAGTCGGTTAATTATACTTTCTCCGTCTCATTTCAAAAATATTCTAAAATGGTCAGGTATGAATTAAAAAAAAAATTGTTTACGATAAAATTGAAAATAGGAAGTAGTCTTTTTTTAGGGCATATGATGTAATTTATAAATTAAGAATGTGAATAATGAAAGGGGTTCTTTGTAAATAAGAAATTGAGATTTTCGAAATTGGATGGAGAGACTGAGTAGGTTAGAGGTGGTGTTAATTTGAGATTGATTTGGTTTGTTCACTATTTTTATATATATTATTTGTTAGGAAAATGTGATGGATTTTGCTTATTTATTCAATTTTAAACTCATGAATTGTGGTCAAGAGTGGTTTAAAAAAAACTAGCATATAACCCGTCGAAAATCGACGGAAAATTATAAAAATTAATAAAATTATTAAATAGTACTAATAGATTAAAATAAATATTATTTCTTAATTATTTTAGCGTTAAATAATTCGATTATGCAATTTACTAAACTCGCTTAGAATTTATATCCCTTGAACACATCTCAAATTCAATTAAAAAGTAATTTTACCACATGTTTACGTCTCAAACCCATATAGTTATGTTTGTTAAAAATTATAACTAATATATTCTCATTACTTTCGATAATTCTTAAAGCTCTGTTCTTCTACAAAACCGATGTGGGCAAAAATATATTTCTCTCCAAAGGAAAGCGACTCTTAAGCTGATTTTTTTAGTTTTTTATGAAGAAAAGGAACCAAGGAATGAGCGGGTAGTGAGAAAGAGAGAGAGAGAAGAGATATATAGATAGCGAATAATACTATAGATGTTAAGATTGTTTATAAGATGAAAGTGACCCTAAATACTTCACAATATGAATTCAACACAAGATTAAGAAAAAAAAAAGTTAAACCACCGCTTCACAATCATCCCGTCTACCCCGACGGTTCCGACCTGAAATCGGCCTATTGACTACAATACTTATTTTAAATTATATAAATAATCAACTTTCAAATATATTCACAAAAAAATTAATGATGACATTTGTTTTCTTTTTACCTGAAATTAATATTTAATTATATACATAACTATTTTTCAAAAATATTTACACAATATTTAATAAATAAAAATTTAATTATAAATTGTAGTATTATATAAATAATTATCTTCCAAATATATTCATAGAAAAATAAATGATGACATTCGTTTTCTTTTTTACCAGCTTCGAGAATAACTTTTTTAACTGAGAATAGAACTTCAAGAATTGTTTCACTATGTACTTGGTAGTTTTTCCTTTTTACAAAACTTTATGTGGAATGATTGTGATTCATAAAATTATTTAGTCAATAATATAAGATAAAAGTTGACCATAAATATCCTTAATTTTATGAGTTCAAAATTATATAAAATATTTAAAAAAAAATTGTCCCGCAAGTACTGAATTGGCCCATCTGCGCGCACGATTATTAGTCGGAATGGACTCGTTGATAAATCGTTAGTAATTTTTCTGCCAATTTTTCTACATATTCTACGTTTTCCAACGGAGACGATTAATCAAACAATTTGAGATGATGTCTTTAGGATTATTCTAACTTGTTTGAAATTTATATACTCGTACTTGTTTAAAATTCGATTAAAAAATTAGTCATTTGTGTTCCTTTCTGAAAAAAAAATCCGTATATTAGTCCACCGCCACAGTTCTACATTGAAATTGGCCCGTTGACCACGACTTTGATTTATAAGTGCGTAATTTATAAAATTTAGTTAGAATTTATATAGATCCAAATATTTAATAAAAATAATTATTGTACTATTCGTTATCGTCCTTAATCGTATAGTAATATTCGTTAATTAAAATTATAAATTATGCAAAGCTGGAAACCCAACTACAAATAACGTAAAAATTATTTCATGGATGACGATTATAGATTTTAGAAAATACATATAAAAAAAGCATAAAATAAAAAATTTCTCGAGTGTCGGTTGAGAATTGGCTTGTCTACAACCACAGTTTTGGGTCAGAATTGATCCGTTGACCACGATTTTGATTTATAAATGCACAATTTAAGACGATTTTAGATTTTAGAAAATACATGAAAAAAATGAATAAAACGAAAATTTTAAAATTAATAAGAATAAAGAATGAAAATGTGTCACGTGGGATCCCGAATCGAGATACTAGTCAGTTGGGAATTGGTCCGTCTACCTAATTAATTGAGAAATTAGAAATTACTTATTTTTTATCAAATTAAATAAAAAAATTATTAGACTATTTCCAAATTTAATTCGGTGAACCAATAAATTATCCAAACTATTTTGGAACTATTTATTCTGTCAACTAATAAATTGGTTCCCTAATAAAAATAATTATCTATTCGGCCAATTAATAAATTAACCAAATAAAATTAAATTAAACTATAAAAATATAACAGTTATTTATTCGGCCGATTAATAAATAAATTGGCCAAATAAAACTCCTACAAAAAATAATTATCTATTCAGCCAATTAATAAATTGACTAAATTAAATTAAATTAAACTATAAAAGATAAAAGTTATTTATTCGGCCGATTAATAAATTAATTGGCCAAATAAAATTGGTGGAACAAAAGATGAGAAAATACACATTGATTCTAGGTATTTATAGGTTTTTCACGGGCCAGTTCCGATGCAGAATTATAGCAGTAGACTAATATACGGATTTTTTTTAGAAAGGAACACAAATGACTAATTTTTTAAACGGATTTTAAACAAGTACGAGTATATAAATTTCAAACAAGTTTGAATAATTCTAGACACATCATCTCAAATTGTTTTATTAATCGTCTCCGTTGGAAAACGTAGAATATGTAGGAAAATTGGCAGAAAAATTACTAACGATTTATCAACGAGTTAATTCCGACCAAGAATCAAGAATCGTGCGCGTAGATGGGTCAATTCAGTACCTGCAGGACAATTTTTTTTTTAATATATATAATTTTGAACTAATATATTCTCATCACTTTTGATAATTGTTAAAGTTCTGTTCTTCTACAAAACCGATGTGGGCAAAAATATATTTCTCTCTCAAACGAAAGCGACTCATAAGCTGAATTTTTTAGTTTTGTATGAAGAAAAAGAGGCAAGGGAAGGAGCGAGCAGTGAGAGAGAGAGAAGAGAGATATAGATAACGAATAATACTATAGGGTTAAGATTGTCTATTAGATAAAATTGACCATGTATCCTATATTATGAGTTCAACATAAGATTAAGAAAAAAAATAAGTTCACCGCTTCACAATCATCCCGTCTAATCCGAAGATTCCTACCTAAAACCGGCTCATTGACTACAAGAAGATATTTTTTAACTAAGAATTGTTTCACTATACACTTGACTACAATACTGATTTTAAATTATATAAATAATTATCTTCCAAATATATTCACAAAAAAAATTTAATGATGACATTTGTTTTCTTTTTTCTGAAATTAATATTTTATTATATACATAACTATATTCCAAAAATATTCACACAATATTTAATAAATAAAAATTTAATTATAAATTGTAGTATTATATAAATAATTATCTTCCAAATACATTCATAGAAAATAAAAGTCAAAAATGCATAAAAAAATCCCGACATTTTTCCAAATTCTCAAATATAACTATCACCTTTCAATTTGACGCAATTGACTCTCACGATTGATTTTCCCCCAATTTTATGCTTATTTGGAAGCCAGAAAATCCTATATACACACATGGAAAGCCCATCAATTCTCATATTCTACATGTCCAAGTGCGCCATGTAGGAATTTTCGGAACTGGCCTGTTGACCACGATTCTGATTTATAAGTACGTAATTTATAAAATTTATTTAGATCCAAAAATTTAATAAAAATAATGAATGTACTATTCGTTATCGTCCTTAATCGTATAGTAATATTCGTTAATTAAAATTATAAATTATGCAAAGTTGGAAACCCAACTACAAATAACGTAAAATTTATTTCATGGATGACGATTATAGATTTTAGAAAATACATGGGGAAAAAAGCATAAAATGAAAATTTTCTCGAGTGTCGGTTGGGAATTGGCTCGTCTACCGTCACGGTTTCGGGTCAGAATTGACCCGTTGACCATGATTTTGATTTATAAATGCACAATTTATGACGATTCTAGATTTCAGAAAATACATTAAAAAAATTGAATAAAATGAAAATTTTAAAATTAATAAGAATAAAGAATGAAAACGTGTCATATGGGATCCTGAGTTGAGATACCCGTTAGTTGAGAATTGACCCGTCTACCTAATTAATTGACAAATTAGAAATTACTTATTTTTTATCAAATTAAATAAAAAATATTAGACTACTTCCAAATTTAATTCGGTCAACCAATAAATTATCCAAACTATTTTGGAACCATTTATTCTATCAACCAATAAATTGATTCCCTAATAATAATAATTATCTATTCGGCCAATTAATAAATTGACCAAATTAAATTAAATTAAACTATAAAAATATAACAGTTATTTATTCGGCCGATTAATAAATAAATTGGCCAAATAAAACTCTTACAAAAAATAATTATCTATTCGGTCAATTAATAAATTGACCAAATTAAATTAAATTAAACTATAAAATATAGTTATTTATTTGGCGAATTTATAAATAAATTGGCCAAATAAAACTGGTGGAGCAAAAGATGAGAAAATACACATTGATTCTAGGTATTTATTGGGTTTTCAATAGGTGAAGTTTAATTGAGAAACCGATGTGGGACACAAGATTTTAGTATAGATATTTAAAATCTATTATTTTACATTTAAAAATTCAAAAATTTGAGAATTTAGATAAATATAAATGGAGGAATATAAGGGTGCCACGTAGAATTTTTTCAAAGCAATAATTATTTTTCTTTTAGTAATATAATAATATAATGATGATTGGATATATATAATGTGTACATAGCTTGCTGTTTATAAAGTAACATCGTTTTTAAAATTTTCGTAAATTCTAATTCTATATTTTTTATTAGTTTTTTATTTATTATCATTGATAAATCCATTCATATAGCTTTATTGTAATTTTGACTTATTTTAATATAGCTTCATTATTTTATTTTATGTTATTTTTCGAACGGATTTTAATATACCTTTATTAATAAAGACACCAAACGAAGTATAAACTTTATTAACACAATTAGGAATGGTAATGGGTCGGATTTTTGTGGGTATTCGTATCTCTCAAATTCTGATGGGACGGAATTGAGAAATATTAAATAATTTTGGGACGGATTTGGGTAGATATAAATCCGTGACGGGTTTGAGTCGGATTTGCGCAGTTACCTCCGGGTACCCGCTACCCAAACTCATTTATATATAAAAAAATATTATATGTATAATTTATTATAGAATTATAAATATTAGTATAAATATTAATATTAATAGGTTTAGGGTTTATATTTTTTTAACCCACACACAGATTCCGTAAGAGTCGAGTTTTTAATGTTTCTCCTCTACTTCTGTAAATCTACTTCCGAAATAAGACGACACAGCGGCAATATCAATAATCCATAATCTCCTAGTTATGTTTTAAGATTTTGTTAGTTCGTTATACTTTGCTTTGAGATTAATTTTAGTGAAATTAATAATTGATGTTTATATTTTAATCATATTTACACTATTTTGTTATTTGATATTTACTTTTTAGATTCATATTTTTAGCAGGTAATAAACGGGTATTGCCCAATGAGTTCGGGTATGAAAAAAAAATATCGGGTTGGAACAGGTTTGGATGTGAAAATTTTTTGTTAATTTAAGTTTTGGAAATGTTTAATGAGTGGGTACCCAACCCATTGCCTTTCCTAACCACAATGTATAACTTTAGTCAGTTATTTAATTTCTAAGTTTTTTTTTTTTTTTTTTTTGTAATTAACTAAGTACGTCCTCAAATTTTGTTTGGTTCGTCTTGAACTTTCTTTTTTTTCTTTTTTCTTTTTTCTTTTTTCTTTTTTCTTTTTTCTTGGGTGAGAAGCGATACTATTCATCTAGATCTTTGCATTATAGCTGATCATTTGAAAAAATGTTAAATTGAATCGAGCGCGTAAAACTTTTCGATACGTTCGATTTTAAATACTTAACTGAACTAGATAAAAGTACGAGGACTCAATACAATTAATATTCCAAAGTTAATTTAATAACTCAACTTAGCTTATGTTCACATACTTACTTACTTATTAACGTATTATGTTCCTAATGTTCAATTGGGAATGAAATTCATATTTGGTTGACATATATCAATTGATTGAGACATTGCTTAAAATGGCATTTCAGTGGTTCAAAATCAAATTAAGAGTTCCAAAATTTGATCATATCCAAAATCTCCTCTTGAGAATAAATTTTAACGTGATAGAATTAGAAAGGGTGATGGGCCGTATGACCCAACTTAATTGGATTTTTTATATTTATATACTATATTAATATTAAATAAATATTTCATTTCAAAAAAAATTATAATCTATTCAACTGTTAATTAAATCCTAATTAACGCTAATACCCGAAGACACTTCAATTCTAAATAGAAAACGGAAACCTATTAACCTCATCCCCATATATCCAGTTGTAAACCTAATGATGCCCAATATAGAATTTCACTAAAACAAATTAAATTTGAGGTACATTATATATTTTAGAAGAATTTTGACTTATATAATTAACTCTTCACCCATTTCAGTATCTAAGAAGAGTCTTCATAATAACAATCAACATCACTCATATTTTATAAGCGTGATTTGAGCTAAGACCCATTACAAATTTAAAAATCCTAAGAAATTTAGTTGAAATCTATCGAATTACTACTCATCAAATCAATTTCTAAGTCATAAATATTTTTATTATCTTTTAAGGTCAACATTTGATTGACTCTTAAATAACCATTATGAACAATCCTTGAATTCTTTGTAAGGGCTTATTACCATTATGGAGATGAATTATATCAAAAGATTTTTTGAAGAAAAAATTAAGTCAATAAATATTACACCTGTCTACATTTGACAACAAGCTACAATCAATATTAGGTACGTACGTATATTTTCTCCATCATATAATACGCCATAATATATGATGCAATTAGGTAACTTGGATCACAATATTTTGTCCAATGAGGGCACCTTACACAGTTAATTCGCTATGTGTTTGGTTCCTTCAAACATTTAAATAATGCACCTCTTTTATAATACAATTGCCCCTACAATCACATCACTCGTATCCTAATATACTATACATATATATAGTATAATTTAAATTCCTGTACGTCCACTGAAATACATCTCAAAATTTAGTACCTCTTGTGAAGCTCTAGAGATGATATAGTAAGAGAATATCAAACTCTTGCTCTATTATAAGGCTCAAGTGCTCAACATTATAATAGAACAGTTTCATCTCCAATCCCGCTTATAATTCTGCTCTATTGTAGGGAAATTAACAATGTTGCTCTACACTATTTATTCCTCTACTATTTTTTTCCTTTGCTTTTATTATTTTTAGTTATATTTCTTGAAACATAATATGAAATTATACTTTACATATTAGATTATACATAATACTAAAATTACTATTGCAAATATTTAACATATAAATTTAATAAATTTCAACAAAATTATGTAATAAAATAACTAAAAGTTGGAATATTTAATTATGTATAATATGTTTTTGCAATAATATTCGGTAAGTACTCTTTTTCATACTCATTGATTTCAATATGAAGTTTTAATGAGGCTCGGACCTCAAATTTTAATTATAGAATTATCAAGACTTATTATATTTATATTTTTCTTTATAATTCTATTTTATTTTTTGCATTCGTATTATTGATTTATATATTTTATTGATAATTGAGATAAGTTTTATATAGTGTTTAAATCTAATTAATAATATAAATTTCAAAATAGAGCAGAAAATAGAGCAATCGTTGGATCTGAATTTGCTCTACACTAGAGCAAAATTATGCTCTACTATAGAGAAATGGCTGGAGATGAGATTCTAAATTGTACTATTTAGACACACTGTGGCCAACCACACAAACTAAAATGATAATATAGGTTTTGAAAATGAAAATATACCCTAATTGATGAAGCATAAACATAGGGGAAAATGTGATTATTTCCATTTTTACAATCAAATTTTTATTGATAATTGAATTTTAAGTTCAAATTGTTCAAATCATCAATCTAAATGATCAGCCAAAGTGCCAAAGTGAATATATATTATACGGTAATTAGCCGATTAGCATCTATTTGTATATATCTTTTTTAGGGTAAGAATTTGGTGAGAATAAATTTTATATGAAAAAGTGGGAATGATACGGTTTAATGCAGTAGAAATGTATATATTGTAGAAATGTAATGCATAAACTGCAATAATCTAATATATTAACATCATAATACATAAATAACAGTAACTTAATGCTTCGTTAAATTTGAATCAATTAATTTAGAAAGATCAAAGATCAAATTTATTCTAGTACGATCCATCTTCCTCTTTTATATGCATGCATGTATTTATTGGAAGATTTGATGGGTTTATGCAAGTATGATACCCCTTGAGAGAAAGAAAAGGTATGCTATAGGGATGTTGAAGATTTGATTGATAGTAACCAAAAACTTTCTCAGATGCCTATGTGGATGTGGTCACTGGTCACCTTCAAGTGGGCCAAGATGAAACTCATTTTGGGGCCCAATAACTACATTACATCAACCCAATCATGGTCGTTCACGTGGCACTATTTAAAAGTCTTGTGGCTTGTTGAAATATCAAGAAAATGTTGAAAAAGAAAAATCAAAGATCCACAACTATGGTTGTGGAGTCCAGTTGTACTATACATTGATAGGTAGGTACATTTCTTGGATGGCATTCATACATATACTCTCTACATACAAGTATATATATAAAATAAAACAAACAACAAATCTAGAATTTGGGATCACATATTAATATGCAAGTATATAATAAATAAATAAACATGATAATTTAGATAAATGGCTAGGTTATTCCACACGTGGCTAGAAAAGAAAATTCCCCATCTCGTTTGGTGGCTTTTTATTTCAAGAGTTGCGGCTCTCTCTCTCTCTCTCTCTCTCTCTCTCTCTCTCTCCTCTCTCTCTCAGTGCTTCCGTCTAGGAAGCCCAATTCGGGAAATAAAGTATTACTTTCATTTTCAATTTAGAATGTATATTTAAAAAGGTTAAGTGTACACGTGGGAGCTCATAAACACCTCTTCATTTGGGACCACTTCCGGTGGCTTCTCTCTCCAAGATTCCACAGCCGCCATGCTCCGCCTCCGCCTCGTCGCTTCTCTCTCTTTCTCCAATTATGTTGTAGGAAGGCGCAAAAAAGAAAAGAAAAGAAATGAAAAAAACAACACAACTATTTATAACGCGTGTACACATTTTTATCGAATCGCATTAATTTAGTTTATAAATATAAAAATGTAACGGATTGCAGTTATTTAATATATAAATTACATTTTTTATGCACAAATGGTAGTATTTTTGTTTTGGGTAAATAAAACTTTCAATTACGTACAAGGGGTGCAACCCGTAAAACAAAATACACAGTTCACCGAATACAAAATGAAACAAAAGCACAACAACTCAAGACAATAAGATGGATTACAAATCCAATCACCCAATCTATAGCAAGCAATGCTAGGAAGTAAATTTGATACCCAAAATCAAAACTTCACTTTAATAATCTCAATAAGATCATCAAACTGCTCGGCTTATTCCTGATAACTACCTCATTTCTATGTATCCATATGTTCCAAATGACACAAATCCAAAGGGCTTTCCACCATTCCATCGAACTCTTCCTCCGTGAAATTCCCAAATATTGTTGCAAGTGGCATATTGGAGTAGCATGTCCAACATAGTTGATTACAAACCGGCTATAACAACTGATCCAGACCTTGTATGCAAAGGCACATGAGGAAAAAAAACGCTCGACAGATTCACAATGTATCTCATGCTTGCGTAATACTCCTCTTTTTGAGAGATTTTGTCGGGTCGGAATTCTATTTTGCAAAAGTTTCCAACAGAATGAAGTTGCTTTACTTGGAGCAAGTTTGCACCAAATATCCTTCAATCTTTCACACGTTGGGCTTCCTTGACTTGCATTCTTCTCAATCTCTTTGTAAGCCAACTTTGTTGAATACAAGCCATTGCTTTCTGCCATCCATTTCCATTCGTCCTCCTTATTTTGATTTGGTTTAAACCTGTCAATAAGAGATAAGAACCAAACAAACAAATTCTTTTCCCATTCAAACAATTTCCTCCTCCAACTCCAACTCCACTCCTAAAAGTTCTCTACCCATTTTCCTTTTTCTTTGATGCAAACTTCTTTATCTAATGCTATTCTAAAGAGCCTGTTGAAACTCACTTCCAAGCTGTTGTCACCTACCCATTCATCTTTCCAAAAACTAGTCTGACCCCATCTTCGATTTTTCTATTGAGATTTTCCACAAACCAATTAGCACCAAGGACATGTTTACACAAGTCTTTCCACCAAGTCGATGTTTTTCCCAATTCCCATTTCCACATGTCTCCTATCTTTCTTCCACACTCTCCTCTCGCCCCATACTTTGATTGAAGCACCTCCGCCCAAAGTGAATCTGGTTCTACCCTAAGTCTCCATCCCCATTTTCCCAACAGACTTATATTGAACCAGTCTACTCGTCTAAATCTTTTAAATCTGAATCATAGGATAAAAGATATAAAATACGATCCAAATTAACTGTTAGTTCCTATATAAATGTTTTCCTATATGATCCTTTCACATGATATAATACGTGATAATGTATATTATACGGAGACATATTTTTAGTAGTATGTAATTAACAATTGGATGACTTGATGTTATATAGTTGTCATATATAGAGTTACTAAAAAATAGGAGGAAAAGATTAGTTTTTAATTTCCACTTAGGTAGTGTAGTTAATGTAAGCTTTGAATTAATTTGTGGCTTAATTCATCATAAATCAGTGTACAACTCAGTTCAACTAGAGTTATTAACTATATTCCACTTTTATGCAACTAGAATTAATTGTACATTTAATAGCAAAAAAGTCGTCTAGTTAATAGGAAAATACTATGACATTAATGTAAGGAATTTTTGTAATAATAAAAAAAAGATCAACAACGGAAAAGTAAAATATTTTTGGGAGAAGGGTGTGGAGGAATATCTTGATCCGAGAAATCAAGAATAAGAGAGAGGTTGAATCATTTTATTTTGTATTCGACTTTTTCAGATTCGATAGATATTGATTTAATATATCCTTTTACTATTTCAGCTAGCTCTATGTTCAGGATCAGGATATCTTTTCCTAATTGATCACTTTAAATTCCAGTTTTGTTTGACGCTGACATAATTTTTTTTGGATCGATCCATATTCATTGACTATTTTTGCTATATTTATTACTCTTTTAGTTATTTTAATGCAGACAGTTAATTTGTGTCATGCTTTATAAGCAGGCGTGTTAGGGGACACACACAAATCACAAAAGTAATTAAAGAATATATATAAGTAATTAGTATTTATCAAGTTCGTGATGATACATCGGAAAGCAATGTCAAGTTAAAAAAATTCACTATATTTTTCGGATATAATAGGGACAGTCTAATCAAGCTTTTGTGTTTAGTACTTTCAGACTCCAACAACGTGGTAGTATATGGAACAATTTTAAAACTGTATAGACGCGGAGAAATTTCGTGCAATTTTCTTTATTTATTTATTTACTTTTTTTTTAATTTGTGGGAACCCGCAGTCGCTCATTTTGGTGCTCACTGAGTAAACATTTGTCCGTGTGCAATAGCCTGTAAACCACACAAGGCATGTAAATTACACCTTCCAAGTACAAGTGTGACGACGTCAGTGGAGATTGAACCTGAAACCTTTCATTCCAAACAGTCTACTCTACTACCAGGTCATGCCCAAGGGGATCGTGCAATTATTTCTACTTATAACTTAGATTGACTCTGATTAACCATTATAAATTAAATATGCTCACTAGAGCAACTAGACTATCTAAAGCGGCTCACTATGTTCCATTTAACTTCATTATTATCTACGGTGCTTCTAGAACACTATTGTAAAGAGAGATTCCATAGAGAACCTTCCCTTTTCCTCATATTTATGTAAACTAGTTTAAAAAGATCTTCTCCTACTAATCTTACAAAATCAATAAATAAAGGAACATCACTTATTCCATTACAATATACTTCATTCGATCCATTGAAATTATCATATTACTGTTCAAGTAGCCCCGAATCTACTGCTCACTTGATGATTGAGTGTCAATTCGCTGCTCAAGTTTGGTCCTTGGTAAAATTATGGTTGAGTTGTGCTCTTAATAATTCATCCGAAGTACTCAATCACTTTGGATAGTTTATTATGGAAGGCCATGGAAATGTGGAAAGAAAGGTTTTTAATCTCATTTGGCAATGTACTGTGTGGATGATATGGAAGGCGAGAAACAAATACATTTTTGATGAAGTTGATTCGGACATCTCTAAGGTTTTGAAAGGTGTAAAAGTTAACTCATGGAAATGGTTACATGCTCATTTCCCACACTCTTTTTGCTACTCTTTAAATGATTGGTGTTGTAGTCCTAGAGATTGTTGTCCTTCTAAATTGTAGCTTTGTCATTGTATCACGAACAAGTCTCTGTAAGGGATGAGTACCCCTTGTACTCGTTTTTTTCTCTCTTATTGAATTTTGACCTTTCAAAAAAAAAATTGTCATATTACTGTTCGGCACGAAAATTAAGAATAAGTTAAAAAGATAGAAAGCAGAAAGGTCTCATCACTTTCGAAGGATTTTGACAAAGTAAAACTTTCTTTATTTGGAAGATAAAAATAAGAGTGAGACACCTAAATAAAGAAATGATGACAATATAAGTGAGTTGAAGAGAGTATGTAACAACAATTTTCAATTTCTTTTAACCCGCTACGATCATTATTCACATATTTTATTTTATTGTACTATTGTACGATAAATAAATATCGGCATCAAAGTAACTGTCTTTCCTTAGTAAAAGATCTTAGGTTCAATCTCGTCTGAGCACGGTGTAAATTTCACACTTTATTTGGTGGTGTAGTGGATGGTCTCACCTTTGTGTGGCGATGTAGTGGTCCCATCTATTGTACGTGTGGCGTTGAGTAGTGTAGTAGTCCTACTTTTATGTGGCGTAAAAATTCTACCTATATAGCAGTATAGTGGTTTATTTAATTAAATATTTAAACCTCAATGTAATAAAAAAATAACTTGAGAGATTAATTAATGTAATTGTATAATAACAAACTTATGTCCGTACGGTACAAATGGGGTTTATTAGTAATGGTTAGATGTGTATACATGTAAGCCACTCACGTGGCATTGCAGTAACATGATAAGATCATAGTAATGGGTGTCTTTTTTCTTAATAACAATATTCTAAGCCCTTAAATCATTACTGGATTACTTTATTTCCTTAATCCAGAGAACTAAAAAGCATGGGGGGCTTTTCATCTGGTTCAGGCCCCAATGGCTATGTTCCCAAAATTCCACAACTAAATAAAAGGATTATAATAACAAGCAACAAAGACATTTATGTTTATAAAGATAGTGGAATCAATTATGCACACCTACAACTTTCCTTTTTATTATATTATTAAGTCCAAATCTTCTGCTACATGTTATCACCAAATACCTTTGCTCCATTTTTATTTTTTTTTCATCCATCTATTGTAATATGTTGTTAGTGTAGTTTCTATTATATTGGATTGCTTCCATCATCCTCATATAGATTCAGTAAAAAAGAATCATACCATCAATGATATACGACAAATATCTGATCATATCGAAATCTTCCAATTATCGCACATTAATTTGATAACTAAAACGCTCTCACTTGAATAAAGTAAAATGAAAAAACTTCATTAACTAGCTAAACGAAAGAAGATAATTAGTAGATATTTGTAGTCAATTTGAATTCACCATATCATCATGTTACAGTTTTTTTGTTCCCCCACAAATTAACTAGAAATTAAAGTGTAAAACCAAAAAACTAAAAAAGAATTACAAGCATAAAAACTATTTATCAAAAGTTGAATGACCATGTCCCCCTCTCGACAAATATACTAAGAAGAATAACTTACAAAATAAAAAAAAATAAAAAAAAAAGAACTATTTTCCTAGGGTTTATATAGCTCCTGATCAAATGTTGATTAATTACTACTAGCTCCATATATATACTTGTATATCTCAATTAAGCATTGGTGTTGAATTGCTGCTGCAAGAACCACACGTCATCAACACTCCACAAACTGTCCGTGACATCTTCGCCGTCCATCGCCCACTGGCTGTTCTGCTCGACGAAATCCAGCCCTTGATTACTATTGAAGTAGCCAGTTGGGGTAGATAGAGATTGATCGGCATAATTAAACTGATTATTATTTGCCGGATAATAATCGCCGTGATTAGCCGGATAATTGTTGTAGCAATCAGTCAAGTCGGACGCCGGCGTCCCGAAAGAGTCCGACGAGGCGGCAGCGCTGGAGTTCTCCGGCGTGAAAGTCGTGGGAACGGCGGGATGGGGGAGGGTGATCTCAGATGGGCCCACGTCGAGATTATCGGTGCTGTTGTTTTGGTTGCTCATGTGGTAAGTAGGGGCGGAGACGGCGGCGGCTTGGATACGCTCCACTAATCTTGGCATCCATAGGTAGCGCATGGTGTCCTTGAATTGCTTGCTGTTCACGTCACATTTGAGCTGCTTAGCATGCTTCTGAACTCGTGTGCGCCAATAATTCTTGATCTCGTTATCCGTTCTCCCGGGTAAATGCTGTGCTATTTTCGACCACCTACATCATACTCGGAAATTCAGATTTCCCTTAAGTTAATACTACTACTAATACATTTAATTACTAGTATAATTACCTATTGCCCCAACGGGAATGGAGTTCGAGAATCAAGAGCTGCTCCTCGAGAGTGATGTTACCCCGACGGACGTCGGGTCGTAAGTAGTTTAGCCACCTCAATCTGCAGCTCTTTCCGGTTCTCTTCAAACCTGAATTTAAATTAGTAAAAAATCATAATTCACGAGCAACCTATCTATAGAAACAAGTAAAGAAGAAAATGGAAATAATTAGCTTTAATTGGTAAAGTTTCACACGTAAATTCTTGGACCTTTGGTATACTTTTTTTAGTGGATTTAGCCTCAAATTCTTTTCTTGTACGGACATCAAACTACATATATCATGGATACTTATCTCTAAATAAAATGAAAATATTATTGCTACTAAGGATGAATTACCTGCAGAGCGAGCTAGAGAATTCCAACGGCCTTCGCCATGGTGGGCTATGTAGTTGATGAGAGTAAAGTCTTCATCAACAGTCCATGGCCCTCTTCTCAGCTCCAACAAATCTTCCTCACTTTGGGTGTAATTTCTTGAAGATTTGATGCCATCTTGGTGATCATGATCCATGCTGTCTGTGTTTCTCTCTCTACAACAAGAAAAGTTGATGATGGTTGATGGCTTGATGTATAGATACAAGATGTATGTAGAGAGAGAGAGAGAGAGAAAGGTGGGGTTGGGTTGATATTGTGGAAGAGGATAAAGGAGGGAGGGGCTTTTTATAGATGGAACAGAAGAGGTTTGAAAATGGTGTCATGTGAGAGAAAGAGAGAGAGAGAGAGAGAGAGAGAGAGAGAGTATTGAATTAATTATATAAATATTCATTGTTACTAATTATCTCGGACAAACACACTTTGGCAAAATGGGTATTGGTTATTGGAAGTATTAGAATAATCATATTTTGTTAAGCGAGTGAGGGCTTTGAAGGTTGACTCTTTGACTAAGGCTTGTTTCTCTTGTGTGGAAAATGGTTTATTTTTTACTGTTATTTTATTTTTCTACATATATACTATGTGTGTGTGTGTGTGTTTTCCAATCAAGTTGCAAATTGCAATTGAATTTGACTCTGTGTCACGTGGGACTGAATTTCCACAATAGAGAATGTGTTTGTGCCGTAAATTTAAGGAGGAATTTGTTTGAAATAAGAGTTAATTAAATTAGAATTTATTCATTAATTGTTGGTGAGAATTATATGTATGTATCAATTGTAGTGTTTTTAGGTCTCGATTTTTGGCTTTTGAGGTTTGTGTACTTTTATTTAGACAATGAATCGTCAATTTGAAATTAATGATAAGTAAAAAGGTCTGTCCTATAAAGTACGAGAAAAACATTTGTGACAAGTTGAATTGATCGTGATATTTGTGGAGTTTAAGCCTTATATATGGAAAAATAACCATATAAGTGATATTTCCTAGTACTATATTTTCAAATCGACTCAATATATATATATATATATATATATATTCAAATAATCAAATTTTACGGCCGCATGTAATGTAATTTTTTAAATATTTATTTTCGGTATATATTGACTTTACTAATGTGATCGTGTACAATAATTAATAACCGGAAGCAATTCGCTCGAAGTATTATAAATAAGACCAATATATATTTATATGTGTGTGTGCGACATCTTACATTCGGCATATTACATTAGTTAGTAACTGATTAATTATATACATATACATATTAGTAGCTCTTCTAAGCCATAATATATATAATCAACCTAACGAAAAGCATAGTTTGCTAGGAAATAGTTATAGTAATTATTATCGCATTAAATTGTCGCGTTTCCCTTCATTTCATTTGATGGACACAGATCTATACATATATATAGTATATACTTAACCCAAACCCCCTTTAATTAGTTCCTTTCAAAAAAAAATTAAAAATTAAAAGCCCTTATGACAATCTTTTTCTACCTCTGCATTAATTAATTACTGTGTTATAGAAGTATAAAAGATTGTCATGTAACATACTCCAATATATTCGGAAAAGGAAATAAATAAAAAGGCAGTAATTTGTAACTACTGTTTGTAATAATTAAGAAAGAAAAAAAGTTGTTTAATTTACATTTTTTTAAATAAATTATGGTATGAAAAATATACTCCTATAAAGTATTAACAGATCTAGAAAGAAGTTTTAGCTAGCTTCTGATTCTATTAAATGCTTGAAAATTAATGAACTCTCCAAGTCTTTGGTGTTAAATTTGTGAAAAAAAAAGATCGCACGAGTTTTCGCTGGTTGAATTTATAACTCTATATTGGTTAATATAGAAGGCACCTTTGATTTAGCCCTTCTTAATTAAACTTTAATTGTAGCTGGACTCTTATATTAGATGTCGAGCCTATGTAATATAGATAGAATTATTCTTAAAGTAAAAAAAATATCTTAATTAGTTAAATAAAAAACCTATGCCAAATTGTACAATTCTTCTTTTTTCATATATTTAATCTTCTTGAACTAAAAGTAAATGTGTCAACAAATATTATATACTATATGAAGAGAGTCGATATGCTAGTCACCTTCTGTGAACACCGTTCGTAGGCACTATTATCGATCGATTTTTCTATATTAATATCATTTTATTTGATTTATGATATTCGATCTATATTTATGATCGTACAAATTACATATCGGCTCGTTGAAATAAATTCAGACATGAAAAAGTCATTGCATACAATAAATTTTAAAATATAGTGCCTTTGGCAACCATGTAAGATCGAACAAACCCATAAAGCTACTATCCATACTTACTAAGAGGTTATTGATTAATAATGATGAGAGTAAAAAAGAAAAGCAATATGTCTCCATATACGCAAAACAAAAATATGATTTTCAATATATATATATATATATATATATGGGGATTGGTTCATATAAAAATCAATCCTAGTATGAGAATATGAGAACAAACTTTAATTATTTTGTAATCATGTTTAAATTAATATATTATCATGCTTAATTATGTTCATGTCGCTTTATATAAACATTATATTTGTATGATCTATGATTGTAATATTTGAAGCATGAATATATATCGATTCAAGCATGATCTTCTATAAGCACTAACTTTTATATAAAAAGCATAAATTTTATTAAACATGGCAATCTATAAATTTAAGCATGACTACATATTAATTTAAGCATGTCCTCGCGTTCTCACACCAGGAAATGTTTTTATACTAACTCATCCCTTTTTTTGATATCGTGGGAACCCGCAACTGCTACCTTCGGTGCGCACTGGGTAAACCCCCGTCCCTTGTGCAGTAGCCTGCAAACCACACAGGGCAGGTAAATCACACTTTCCAAGTACAAGTATGACAGGCTCAACCTATAGAGACGCTTCATGAGGTTCGAACCTGAGACCTCTCAGTCTCAAGAGCTCACTTTTTACCACTAGGTCATCCCCAATGGGACATACTAACTCATCCCTATATATATATATATATATATATATATATATGTATATATGGATTGATTCATATAAAAACTAATTCTGGTGTGAGAACGTGAGAATTAGCTTAAATAAATACATAGTTATGCTTAAAACAATATATTGTCATGCTTAATAAGATTATATTTTTTAATATAAACATTATCTTTGTATGATCTATGGTTGTGATTATTTAAAGCATGAATTTATATAGATTCAAGCATGATTTTATCTAAGCATTGATGTTTATATAAAAATATGAATATTATTAAGCATGCTAAAATATAAATTTAAGCATCATTACGAATTGGTTTAAGCATGTTCTCACGTTCTCACATTAGGATATGTTTTTATACTAACTCATATATATGTATATGTATATAAGTCACGGGGCATGGAATAATTTTGAAGAAATGTAAGATAAAATGATGCTAATTGAAACAAAGTCAGAAGAAATTCGCAATCTCTACATAAATGTACGGTTTTTTTCCAACATCGCTTTAATTAATTACTCAAACTCAAAGTAACTATACCTTTCCATCTTAAAAACTCTTGAGACTTTTTTTTTCCTTATTAAAGATAAATAAAAAAAAGTCAAATCCTTCAATTTTGTATTTTTTTTAAATGAAAGTTGTCAAAAATTTCCATGAAAAATTAACTATATTGTTCTAGTTTGTCCTCTATGTATAGATGCTCCTTTAAGGCTTGAATGGTTTGGTGGTAACAAAATGAAATTAAAGGGGCAAAATGAAACAAGTTGACACTCACGATGAAATGTGAATTTTTAGTTAAAGATAACTTATTTTTTTCTTAAACATGTAATCTATTTTCATATGCACACACTCACACACTATGGTCAGAGGTGGAACAAAACAAAAAAATCTTCGGGGACGAAATGATGTTTCTTTTCTTAATAGGAGTGTAGTGTCGAATTTCTTTAATTTTTTTCTTAAGAAACGAGAATATTTTTCCTTAAAATACTTTTCAAATACTCTAAACCGCAATGGGATAGATGGTATAAATTGGGAGGCCGGTGCTCTCCCACTCCCACACACTATAAGGTTGTTCCGCGCGCCCATGAGATTTTTGGTATAGATCTAAGATTTTGTCTGAAAATCAAGTTAGTTAATCAGTTCTTACAGTTACATGCATATGTAAAGAGCGGTATGCCAATCACATGTTAAACAATATAATTAGTGTCTTGAAAGCAAAAAACTATGATTAGTTTTTAACAATATTATAATTAGCTAGTTTTTTTTTTTTTTGTTTAATGTTTTGGCTTTTACAAGACCAATAAAATGTTTTAACATTGATATGCAATGGCTATGAGACTTTATCTTCTTGGTAAAGAGGATTCATAACGTGTCGAGTCAACTCCTTTTAAATCTCGAGTTGGTTAATCTTATAATTTGATAATATATAATACTTTATAAATATATTGTACTCCAGCTATGCATGGGAAGTACTTCATAAATTTTAATTGCACGATATATTATTTGCGAACAATTTTATTACCATGAAATTGAAGAGTATATGCATATGCAACCAAAAATAAATTATAAAAGTAGGATGAATGTAAAGTTATATAATTAACAAAAAACCAAAAGGATTTTGAAACTATGTTCTGTATATTGACAAATTAATGAGCAATCAGTAGTTATTGATGAAATCGACACTACATCTATGATTAATGAAAGTTGGATTATTGTTTTGCAAAGTTGGAGGTTAGATTATTGTTTTGCAAATTTGGATGTTGGATTATTGTTAGATTATTTCAAATATTAATTAGGTTATTCTATTTTTAACTGAAATAGAACCCCTACTAGCTACTACAATTTCCACTACATAAAATAAAATTTAAATTAAATTTTATATAAGTATATAGGATTGGAAAATTAACTTGCAAAGCATAAATTTTCTTAAAATGCAAAACCCAATAAAATTAGAAGCATCTAAAAAATGTGCCACGCCATAAAGAATATAGTTGCATAATAAAATGATATCGATTATGTTCCGTGCAATTATTATTAGCTATAAAGTGATTCTATATGGATTCATATTCTTTTTGCTAGTATATCTACACGACTATTGCAGATTATAAGCTATAATCGTTTTTGTTGATTCATTTGATTTAGATATATGTGAGGCCCACTTTCTATTCTTTGTGCAGCATATTTATCAATTTTAAATGGAAAGGAAAAAAAAGTTCCTTTTTTCCTTAGTTTGAATGTTTAAATAGTAGAATAAAATATAGAGAAGGCTCGAGATGTTTATGAAACTTGTAAAAACGTTCAAAATATAATACTACTAGAAACTGCACAATTAGTTTTAAGTTCATCTACTCCTGAAAATATTATTCTCTCCATCCATGAAAAGTGTGGTCAGAATGGAGCGACACGAGTTAAAAATGGAGAATGGGTGAGACTGATCATGTTTATTGTAGTATAAAAGAGATGTTATTTTGGTGAATAAAGAACCGTTCAAATGATGTGATGTTTTTAAGTGAAATCATTTCTATCACACTTATCGTGTACGATCCAAAAAAGAAATCAAACCACACTTATTATGGACGGAGGAGAATATCATGCATTAGATAATGTAATCGAAAGAACTAGTAAAGTGGAGACATATGTTCAAAATTAACCATTATTATGATTCTTTAAACCCTTGAAGCATTGAATTATATCCGAAAACTCTAAAAGAATAATACTCACTAGCAGAAAACAAAAAGGGAGGGTGTGAAAGGAGATTTAATTTTAAAGGAAAAGGTGAGGAAGAAAGAAAGAAGTCGAGAATGATGGAAGGTTCTCTAGAGGGATTCCACGTAATAATGAATTCCCCCAAAAGGAGACTTGCCAGAATGAAAGGGTGAAAAGTAAATCACGAATATAGTATATTTTTTTATAAATAATACTACTAGTATTTTATAAAAATAAATAAACATATGATTATTTATGTACACGTGGCCATCAACACAAATTCTTTTCTTCCAAGACTCAAACTCTTCTCCATCCCTTCACCACTTCTTTCTTTTATTAGCCTATTTTTTTACATCTGGTCACCTATAAGTCTATCTCTCATACTTTAAATTGTCACATTTCATCAATTCTTATTAATATACTGTAAAATATTGACTTCGTGAAAGAGTGGCCAGTCAATTTATATTAGTATCTCTTTAATTATATGGGTGGCTTATGATCAAAATTACACAAATCGGACACAATTAACAATACTTGAAACTCAAATAAGGTGGTACGTATACGTATGGAGTATAAAAACTTAATCTATGAGATTTATTATATTAGAGTTTCTTAGATCTTATTAGCTCACTTAAAATAGTTTTTAACTCTTTTTGATTAAAATTATAATTAAACAAAAGAGATGACATGTCAATTCAACATATCTTTCAAATTAGAATGACTCATAAAAATACTTACACCTCTCTAAATTTCTTATCAAATTTACGCCTCACTAAATTTACATCTATCTTATAAATTAAGTTGGACTTAAAAATTTTATAAAATAATTAACGTTGTATCTAAATGTAAAATAAGGTCTAGATAGGTGAAACTTTAACAGCAATTTAGAAGTTCAATTTTTTAGAATTTTGTCGTGCATGATGCTCTTATGGTAATAGGAATAATGATACGATTTGCTGAAAAGGGAATGACACGATCAACTATTTAGTCAAATTAGCTAATATTTCTTCCACCCAGTTATTCATGGCATGTATTTTTTTTGGACTGTCGCTTGTAACATGGCATGTTTTATTTGTACTAAATTAATGGTTATTAACGTCTTAATTAAAATTGCTAATTAAAACGTAATGTATTTCACTATTCTTCCTCTCATTTCATTTAACTATTTCAATATTAAAACGCACTTTATTTCACTATTTATATTATTTTATTCCATATTAAATATTGATTAAAAACATACTAAATTCACATTCTATCCCTAATTTCCTCCTTCTTAATACCTTTGCGGAGAAAAAAATGTGTTATAAATAATGGAACAGAAGGAGTACAATGTTAAGAAATCAAGAAATAGAAGTCTGACATCCAAATTATTTCAACATTATGCTCGAAGAAAGCGGAAAGCATATTGAGCATACGATTAACTAATTCTATACGAACTACAAATTCTATATTCGAACTATTAATTTAGCTGTTTTTTTCAATAGACAGAAAGCAGGAATAGTTTACTTCCGAAAATTGGTAAATATCTTCAACAGTATTAGCCATTAAAAATTTGATGAAGACTTCGAGCAGACTTGATTTTGTCAGTTAGTCTAATCTCTGTGGGCTTTTGATCCACAGTCTTAATTTCAACAGATTCTTGGAATTTTCAATTAATCTTATTATTGGAATCGCTTTCAAAAGACTGTTTTAGCTTCTCATTTGTCTTATTCTTAATAATGGCATTCTCAAAAGTTTTATAACTCCAATAATTTTTTATTTGAGATAATAATTTTTATTTTATTTTGAGGTTAACTTTTATTACTCGTAAATATTAAAACTATTTTGTCTATTCCTTACCCGACCCACTAATAGTGTCACTCTTTCCTTATTTAGGAGTCCCGCTCATATTATCATATTTTAAATAAAGAAAAGTTTAACCCTTTCAAAATATTTCAAAAGTGATGGACCTACTCACTTTCTATTTTTTTTACTCTTACTCTTAATTTTCCTGCCGAACAGTAATATGACAATTTCGATGAGTCAGAGAGAGTATATTTTTCACTACTTTCAAGCTCTATTTCAAATCAACTACTCTCTCCATTTGTATAAAGATGTCCAGTTTGTACTGGGCACAGAGTTTAAGAAAACTGATAAAGTGAAAGTTAGTGGGGTAAAAGTTAGAATGTAGGGGTATTATTAATAAAGTTATTTAGTTTGTTAATTTTTTTTTGTACCTTTACTTGTTTTTAATAGTTTTTATTTTTTTCCTTTGTTCTGGTCCTTATTTATTTTATTTTGTTACTTCAATTTTTTTTTATTTTATTGTTGCTACTTGCTATTGTAAATTTATCCTCTGCTCGATTTTGTTACTTCAATCTTTTTTTATTTTATTTTGTTAGTTCAATCCTTTATTTTTTTGGTACTTCAATTTTATTATGCTCGATTTTTCATTTCATTTGTGTTTCAACTAAAAACCTTAAATGAAGAATAAATAAATAAAAACATTAAAAGTTGTAAACCATATGGAAAACCGAAAATTCATTAAATAAATTAAGGACACATCAGTTGATGTGATCAAAAAATGAGGGGAACAAAAGTCTACATTAGCTGTTAAGAATAGAGGGAAATTGTACTCAAATCCAAACTTCCCACCAAAAATAATTTTGGTGGGAATTTCCAACTACACCTAACACTAAAAAAAAGCATAAATAGGAGTAATTACAACAGTATTTTTCAGCATTCATTACATCAAAATTTCCAGCTCCTTAAATGCTTTTCTTCAATCGCCAAAATGGCTCCAAATCTGTCAGAAGATGAAAATAATGTCGTTTCACAGTGGCTCATCCAAAACAGCCACTGTGACAATCGCAAATATGGTGCTCAAAGTGAAGTTGCTGCCCTTTTCCATTAATCCAGCCGCACCATCAACCGCATTTGGAAAACTGTAGCACAACAACAAAGATTGGGATTAGCTGTCCATGTTGTGGACATGAGGAAATGCACACAAAAGCTAGAAAGGTGCTGGATGAAGAAAAGATGAAAAACCTGTCATTTCTTGAGAGGGACAACTTAATAAAGTTAGCAGGTAATCTAGAAATTAGTCTTGGTTTAGCTCATAAATGGAAGAAGGAAAAAAATATTTATGCGCATTCCAATGCTATTAAACCTTTTCTCACAGAGCCAAACAAGTTGCACAGGTTGAAATGATCAATTAGTATGCTATCTTGCATTTCACAGAATGGGAAAGTTACCTTTCAGTCAATGTATAATATCATACACATAGATGAGAAATGGTTTAATCTGACAATAACATCATCAAGGCATTACATGGTATAGGATGAAGAACAGCCTCACAGAACATGCAAGTCAAAGTCTCATATTGAGAAAATCATGTTCCTATCATTAGTTGGCAGACCACAAATAGTGATGTTCCCGAAACGAGTTACTGGTGTATGGAGGGGGGGGGGAATACACCAGTTAGGATATAAAAATTTAAACCTGAAAAATCACTTCAACTGAGCAAAAAGGACTCAGTTGGAATCTCACAGCTGAGTAAGCGACCTCAGCTGGAAGAGTGAGGCTGTGCGGAATGTGGTGGAAAATAAACTCGTTAAAAACAACTCACGCAAAACAGCTCGGTTGTAAAAATGCAAATGAGGTTTGTATGTCGGTTAGATTGATCAGATAAAAATGCAAAAGCAACTGAATAAAAACAAACACAGACACACAGGATTTAACGTGGTTCGGAGATAACCCTCCTACGTCCACGGGGAGATGTGAATCCTCACACCTCAGTCCAAGTTCTTCTGGACAGAACCACTCAGCTTACGTGGGCTGAGCAACCGTTAAGGATAAGTTTGCGGGTACTTATCGACCTTACAGATTAGTTTCTGGGCACTAAACAGCCTATGTCAAGTTTGCGGGTACTTGACGACCTGACTACTCAATTGCAGGAAGAGTAAGGTCCTAGCACACTTTTTAGGGTGTGAGTGTGGGTGGGATTTCCAACTACAGCTCGATCACGAATGAGAGCTGGATCTAAGGCTTGAACGAATAAACACTCAAACTAAGATCTAAGACAGATTTTCACTCTATGAACCCTCAGCTACTAATGTTCTATCACTCTTGAACTCTCAGCTGCTGATGTTCTTAGAATAGGATTTTAGCAGATTTTTCTTTCGCTTGATTCTCTTGTGATTGCTCTTTTATCTCTTGCTTCAGTCTGTCTCATGTATCTCTCGAATGAGAGAATGCCTCTATTTATAGGCGGAGAGAATCAACTAGCCGTTGGAGGAGTTGTTGATCTCTGATCGTTTGATTGCGATGGCTTGTCTCTTATCTCTGCAGACTTTCCCGATATGGCATCTGTGTTCTTCTGCTTTCCATCTGAGACAGCCTTGTGTTGGGCCAGATGGGGTAATGACTGAACGGTCAAACCCTCATGCGACTTCCTTTTGAAATTCAAATCTTAACCTTTCTGACAGTCAACCTCGGTTCGTCGGTTGAAAGTCTTGATCTTCATCTGAGTGGTCTTCAGCTGATGTTCTGAACTGTTGGACTCTCAGCTGACTTTGAACTTCAAGCAGTTGATCTTCTTGTTCAAGTTCTACAACTGAGGTTCTGAAACTGAACACTCAGTTGTCTTCCCTGTATTTACTCAGTTGGGTTTGAACCTTCAGATGATCTGATGTTCTCTTCCTCTCTACTGCTTCTCATCTGACAAACCCTCAGTTGGTTTCCTTCACAACTGATGTTCTGAAGACTTTCCCTTGTTTGCATCTGAACATATGAACTCTCAGTTTTCTTTCTTCACAACTGATGTTCTGTCTGAGTGACGCCTTGTTGCCATCTTCAGCTGGAGACCTGTAAAGATAAAATCTTAACTTTGCTCAAACAACGAGCCTAAATTCTAACATTAAGTTCTGGCAATGTCTACTCGGTTGGGGTCAGTCGGTTTTGGAATTCATCAAAACTCATACTAATAAATTTCCCAACAATTTCCCCCTTTTTGATGATGTCAAAACCACTTACAACTTTAAACCACTATTGATCTAAAACTCACTAACTTATCTAAAATCTCAGCTGAAATTCTAGACAGTCATAAGATAAAACATCAAAGGGTTAGAACAGTTATAACATGATATTGAAAGACTTTGTGATTCAGAGCTTGGACAATGAGGAATTTTTCATCAAGGTGAATCGTATTATATACTTTGAAGTTTTTGTTACAACTGAAGGTTACAAGGTTAAGTACAAAACAGATAAAGATACAATAGTTGCTTCAAAAACTACAACATCCAAAAACTTCATCAGCTTAAAAACTTTGACAGCTCAAAAATACTGTTGACCGTACTTGCTGAAGATACGTTCGAAAATCTCTTTCTTCGCAGCTGACTCGATCCCAGTGTTGACACCATGTTCCTTGCAGACTTGTCTCGCCTCAGCCATGATCGCGTTTCTGTTTGGCGTGCTCGTGCCTTTGATCATCTGAGGGCGGTATATGCACTTCTTTGGAACTGGGACGGTGTTGGGATCGAGCTGAGCATTCAGCATAGCTCGCTTGAACTGACTAAACATTCCAGGGTCTCCAGATCTGAGTTCCCACAGGGCTTCCTTGAAGGCTTGCCTTGGGTCTTCAGTCGAGTAGACTTTCCTGTAGTAAAAGTCATTGACAAACTCATGCTTGAACTGCTCCCAGTCATCGTTCCACTCAGCATTCATCCACTTGTCAACATGTGGATACCGAGACGGGAGCGGAGCATCCTTCTGCAGTTGGCGCGTCGACTTCCTAGCCTCAGCCTTCATCTGGTGCTTGTTGATTCTTCGCACACTCCGGCTGGCTTTATTCCTGTCAACGTTCTTTTCTACCTTGGCGAGCTCCTTCTCGAACTTGGCCACCTTCTTGGCCTGATCGGCAGCGAACTTCTTGATCCAGGAGGGATTCAAGTACTTCTCCTTTGGCTCCCCCATAGCTTTGGCAGCTTCGATGCAGTCTTCAACAGATATTCCTCCGTCAAGTTCTGCTTCAAGCTCGGCCGTAAGCTCGGCTACGAGGTCGTGGGAGACTTCCAGTTCGAGCTGCGATCCTTCAGCTTCAGCTCCTTCAGCTGGCACTCCTTCCCCTTCAGCTTGCTGGAGAACAGCTTTCCTTCGTCCAGCAACAGCTGCTGGCTCCTTGTCTTCCCCAGCTGCTGGCTCCTTATCTTCCCCCTTTTTGGCATCATCCAAAAGGGTGGCTACAGTGCCATCCAGGGAGGTCAACTTGGCTTCAGCCTGTTGAACTAGGGAAAACAGTTCGTCAACATCATCCTTCTCAGCTACCTTCTTGGCCAACTCCAAGTCTTGGCGCTCCTGCTCAGCTCGCTGCACAGCTGCAATGATCGCAGAGACCTCTTTGTGGAGAGAGACGAACTCAGCTCGGAAAGAGGCGAACTGAGACATCCACTCCTGGTCCTGAGTCTGCTGGGACTTTGCGAGGTCAGATTCAGCAACGGTCTTGAACACGTTGAAATCCGAGCTGAGGCTCTGAACGGTCTTCCTTAGAGCCGAGACCTCCGAGCTGGAAGAAGTGGAGAGGTCTTCGAACTGGTGCTGTAGAGAGAAGGAGAGGTGTTCCAGCTGATTCTTCAAGATGGCATTTTCTGCCATCAGCTGCTACATCCTGTCAGCTTCCTCCACCTTGCTCAGCTGGATCTTGGACAGCATCTCCTACCTCAGCTGGTTGACCCTCTCCGAGATCAGCTCGCAGATGGCGTTGGTTGAGAGAGCTGGCTGATCGGAAGGTCCGGGCAGAAGTTGTGGTTGTGGCTGGGCAGCAGGCTCCGAGACAACCATGGCAGATCGGCTGGTGAGGTAGGCCTTGAGCTTGTCTTCTTCTCTCTTGGCTGCCTCATCAGCTGCGTCGACGTCGTCCATGCAGGAGGCATTCTTGGCTAGCATGTCATCAAGAAAGTGAACAGCTCCAGGATTGTTGCACAGCTCCCTGGTGTCTGTCCCTTCTTGGATGCTCTTGTCCAGACGTCGTCGGAGCACAGCCACCTTCTGGTTGTATGCCACCTCCAGGTTTTGATAGTCGAAGTACTCCCTCAGGTTGGACTCTTCGACCTTCAACCTGTCCCAACCATGGATCCTGAGGGTCTCCTCCTTCACGTACCAATAGCTGAATATGACGCTGAATTGGTAGAGCAGTTCCGTCCCGAAAACAGTAAATATGGGCATCGAGGCTGCCTCGGGGAACATGCCAATCAGCTTTCGGAAGCAGTAGCTGAGTCTTCCTTCATATTCAGCCAGGATCGCCTGGCGGTTGGCTTCTTCGTCGATCTGAGGGGGGTCAATATCGAAAGTTACGGGTTCGATGGTTTCATCAACGTTGGCCAAAGGAATGGTCACAACGTTGGCATCGAGCGAGAGGCTCGGAATATCTGACTGAGGACCAGTTGAGAGAACTGGATCCTCTTTGGATGGAGAGTTGGCTGGCAGGAGGGTTTCTTCAGTCACAAGTGGGTTTACCTGGCTGGCATCAGCTCCAGTTTGACTGTCGTGGGACTCCTCAGATGAAGAAGAGTCATCTGAGGAGGAGCTGGAATCCTCCACTTGAATTTCTACGTCTTCAACTGCTTTGTCCTGACGCGGCTGAAGAATGAATCCAGCTGGGTCAACCGATTGGCTGGATTCGGTTGACGCCTTCACCTCAGCCGGCTTAACCACTTCTGGACTTGTTGTGGATGGTTGAGCCGCTGGCTGCGCGGCTGATGTCTGATGGGTTATGCCATTCTTTTCGCAATACTCAATGATGGTTTCATTTAGAAACTCCGTTCCACGATCTGATCGGATGGATATGATCTTCATCTCTTATTGGTTCGATATCCGATCCATCAGCTTGGGCAGCTCATCTCGGGTCTCACTCTTGTGGCGCATGAAGATGGTCCACGTATATCTTGAGTAGTCATCAGTTACAACCAATGTATATTCGTTGCCATTAATGCTTTTTGGTGTAACTGGTCCGAAGAGATCCATGTGGATCAGCTGTAACACTCGGTCGGTTGAGGGAGTTGACTTCAACCGGAAGGAGGTTCTAGCGAGCTTTCCCAGCTGGCATGCACTGCAGATGTGTGTTGTTGAAAACACTCGGTTAGGTATGCCTCTTGCATGTTCTTGTCTGGCGAGTCGGTTCATCGTCTTGAAGTTCAGATGGTTGAGCCTTTTGTGCCACAGCCAGCTCACATCCGAACTGCTCTTTGATAACAGGCAAGTGTCAGGGAGGCTGCTGTTCCAGTCAACGTAGTATACATTCCTTGTTGGAGATCGATTTCCCAACAATATCACCTGCTTTGATCCTACTTCTTTAACTCTGCAACCTTGTGCATCAAACTTGACAGAGAAACCATTATCACAGAATTGGCTGATGGAGAGTAGGTTATGCTTCAATCCATCAACATAAGAGACATTAGAAATTGAAACATGATTGGTTTCAAGGGTACCGTAACCTCTGGTATAACCTTTTGAGTTATCACCAAAAGTAACTGATGGGCCTTCTTTCTCCACGAAACTTCCAAGCAAATCCTTCAGATTTGTCATGTGTTTCGAGCATCCACTATCCATCACCCACATTGTAGCAGACGCCTTCTTCTTCCTCAGCTGTTTCTCATGCACCTGCAAAGAGAAACTCGCTTAGGTCCCCAATTTCAGTTGGGTCCTGGAGGGTTAGAACCAGTTCCCGCTGGAACTGTGCGTCGCTTTTCCCGGTAAACTCGAATAGCCTTGTCATTCCAAATGATTTGCCCATTTTCATCAATTATAACAACACCTCGGTTATCCTTAGGCTTGTTGTTAGAAATGATGCTCTGTTTCTTGGGAGGAGTTGGATTTCTCCCATGTTGGGCTTTAGGAGGTGAGGCTTTCCCCCTGTTTTGATGGCGATTCTTATCCTGTTGAGTTTATCTGTGAGGTCGGACGCCCTGTTGGAATCTTTGTGGTTGATTATGATTCCAACTTCCTGAGGGTTGTCTGTAGCTGTTCATGCCCTATTGATGATTCTTATTATGGCATGAATATCTCCAGTTGTCCGACCTGTTCCTTAACTGTTGACTTGGTTGGAACCTTTGGTCGAGCTGATGTTGGAACCGCTGTTGATTCAGATGATTGAACCCAGGTCTGTTCTGAGGTCGGTTCCATTCCTTCTGACGTTGACTTTGAGGTTGATACAGAGGTCGGTTCTGGTTCTGAGATCGGTTGCGGTTGTGCCTTCGACGCCTCTGATTCCTCTTCTGACTTTTGGAACATTCCCCCTCGGTTGATACCTCAACCGATGGAACATTCTGTCCTATATTAGCTACTCCTTTTCCCTTCTCAGTTGTAATTTTATTGGTCGTTTGAACTTGTTGAGAGGTGGAAGTTGAATTATCTTCTGGAGACTCAGCTGTGTCTGGCTCGACAGCTGTGACTTCTACTGGTTTGATGAAGGTTGCTGGTGGAATCCCAGTATCCTTGACAACATCATAACCGAGTCCTGACATGTCATCCATCTGTCTGCTGTAATTTAATAGGTTTTCGATGATCTTGGATGACTGATACAGCTTGATTAGATTGTCCTTATTTGCCGTATTCGAAGCAACCATTGGTGACTGGCTTCGAACTGTCTCGAGTTCGGTTTGATTTATAGAAACGTTTATATTTGCCGAACCGAGTGTCCATGTCGGCTAGTTTCTTTGACAGCGCTGCAATGTTCTATTGCAGTTCCTCTCTGCTCGGCTCCTTTGCAGTCATGTCAGCCGATCTGGTTGGCCTTGACAATCTCGACTTTGAGTAGTCAGCTAGGAGAGCAACTGACTTTGATGCCGAGCCAACATCCTCAATTCTATTTGTCTGACCTGAGGGCTGCGATCTCCTTCTGTTGACCTTATACTCATTTCCTTTCAAGATTGAGAACAATCTTTCAGTTCCCATTTCATCAAGGTCAGCTCGGCTCTCGTGGATATTTGTGAAAGTATCCCACTCAGTCGGTAGAGCTTGCAACACTTTGAGGTTTATTTCTCTTAGAGTGTATTTTCCTTTCCGGATGGACTGGATTCTTCTGATGATGTCCATAAACCGGAGCTCTAGCTGATCGATTGTCTCATCAGGTCGCAGACTGAAGTTGTCGAAATCTTGACATGCATGTGAGAACTTGTTTTCCTTCGTCTCGTCGCTTCCTTCACTTAGCGAAGCCAGGATGTCCCACATCTCTTTTGCAGTCTCACACTCCTCTATCCAGGGCAGATAATCTTGTCCAACCGTGGACATTATTGTGCTCTGAGCCCAGATATCCAGCTGGCTCACCTTGGCCTCCTCTGGAGAGTAGTCTTCTGGCTGTTTTTCCACATACTCCACCACTGCGTCTCCATCGTTGGGATTCGTGGGAGTGCGAAGTATTCTATCTTTTATGACGATTGGTCCAGAAGTGAGAACTTGTTGCATCCTATGATGCTTTGACAGAAGGATCTTCTTCATTCGAGTTCTCCATGATGTATAATTGACTACAGAAAACATGACGACGATCTTGTCCTTGACGTCCATCTGCACAAACAAAAACAGGACAAAAATGCGAGCAAGTATGCACTAGCGTGAAAAGATCTGTTCAGTTGACCACTGAAGAAAAATTCTCAAATTCACACCTCGTGAAACAGAGTCAGCAGTCTTTTGAACCACTGCTCTGATACCACTTGATGGTCCCGAAACGAGTTACTGGTGTATGGGGGGGGGGGGGGGAAATACACCAGTTAGGATTTAAAAACTTAAACCTGAAAAATCACTTCAACTGAGCAAAAAGGACTCAGTTGGAATCTCACAGCTGAGTAAGCGACCTCAGCTGGAAGAGTGAGGCTGTGCGGAATGTGGTGGAAAATAAACTCGTTAAAAACAACTCACGCAAAACAGCTCGGTTGTAAAAATGCAAATGAGGTTTGTATGTCGGTTAGATTGATCAGATAAAAATGCAAAAGCCACTGAATAAAAACAAACACAGGCACACAGGATTTAACGTGGTTCGGAGATAACCCTCCTACGTCCACGGGGAGATGTGAATCCTCACACCTCAGTCCAAGTTCTTCTGGACAGAACCACTCAGCTTACGCGGTCTGAGCAACCGTTAAGGATAAGTTTGCGGGTACTTATCGATCTTACAGATTAGTTTCCGGGCACTAAACAGCCTATGTCAAGTTTGCGGGTACTTGACGACCTGACTACTCAATTGCAGGAAGAGTAAGGTCCTAGCACACTTTTTAGGGTGTGAGTGTGGGTGGGATTTCCAACTACAGCTCGATCACGAATGAGAGCTAGATCTAAGGCTTGAACGAATAAACACTCAAACTAAGATCTAAGACAGATTTTCACTCTATGAACCCTCAGCTACTAATGTTCTATCACTCTTGAACTCTCAGCTGCTGATGTTCTTAGAATAGGATTTTAGCAGATTTTTCTTTCGCTTGATTCTCTTGTGATTGCTCTTTTCTCTCTTGCTTCAGTCTGTCTCATGTATCTCTCGAATGAGAGAATGCCTCTATTTATAGGCGGGGAGAATCAACTAGCCGTTGGAGGAGTTGTTGATCTCTGATCGTTTAATTGTGATGGCTTGTCTCTTATCTCTGCAGACTTTCCCGATATGGCATACGTGCTCTTCTGCTTTCCATCTGAGACAACCTTGTGTTGGGCCAGATGGGGTAATGACTGAACGGTCAAACCCTCATGTGACTTCCTTTTGAAATTTAAATCTTAACCTTTCTGACAGTCAACCTCGGTTCGTCGGTTGAAAGTCTTGATCTTCATCTGAGTGGTCTTCAGCTGATGTTTTGAACTGTTGGACTCTCAGCTGACTTTGAACTTCAAGCAGTTGATCTTCTTGTTCGAGTTCTACAACTGAGGTTCTGAAACTGAACACTCAGTTGTCTTCCCTGTATTTACTCAGTTGGGTTTGAACCTTCAGATGATCTGATGTTCTCTTTCTCTCTACTGCTTCTCATCTGACAAACCCTCAGTTGGTTTCCTTCACAACTGATGTTCTGAAGACTTCCCCTTGTTTGCATCTGAACATATGAACTCTCAGTTGTCTTTCTTCACAACTGATGTTCTGTCTGAGTGACGCCTTGTTGCCATCTTCAGCTGGAGACCTGTAAAGATAAAATCTTAACTTTGCTCAAACAGCGAGCCTAAATTCTAACATTAGGTTCTGGCAACGTCAACTCGGTTGGGGTCAGTCGGTTTTGGAATTCATCAAAACTCATACTAATAAATTTCCCAACAAATAGTGATACGATCCTCTCCGGAGTTGCAGACGCCGATGTGAATAGTATACACCCAAGACAAAATCTGAACCGAATCGGATAAGATGGAATATCCCAAAACCTCTAAATCTAACCCACGAAATGAAATAGGCGAATGCAATTCCCTATAACCCAACGTGATGTTGACGCAGCAATTCGGGGACGATGAATGACACACGATGAGGATTATGATTCCTTATTGTTCAAGGAATTATTTCCTTACTAGATTAGGATTATTCTTTCTTTTTAATTTAAGGAATTGTTTTTCCTTATTAGATTAGGACTCTATTGTATTCCACCCTTATAAATAGGTCTAGTAGAGCATAGATTAAATAATAATTTGATGAATAATATTTTGTGAGTTTATCTCTCCTTCAGTTCGTTCACCGAACTAGCGGATTGGCGGCATGCCACAGAGATGTTCTTATCGATTTATCAAACGGATCGCCATCCCCGTTTGTGGCGTAATTCATCATCTCCGAGTTGCTGCGTCAACACACGTTGGGTTATAGGGAATTCCATTCGCCTATTTCATTTCGTGGGTTAGATGAAAAGGTTTTGGGATATTCCATCTTATCCGGTTCGCTTCAGATTTGGTCTTGGGTGTATACTATTCACGTCGGCATCTACAACTCTGGCGAGGATCGTATCAAATAGATGCAATAGGGAATGAGATTTTTTATGGCAAGTTTGGGATATTCCCATTCATATTCAAAGAACCAGCAGCAAGGAATTCCAAAAATAGAGTCAAAGATACCATCATTACAAAGCCTATTCAAGTTATTAATAGAGATGACATGAAGATAGATTTCCTTCAGCAGATAAGTGTATCAAGTTTCCTCAGATTTCACAGAAATCATCATAGGCAGATCATGGAGTATGAAGTTGTAGTATCAGTTTCATATCAGTTTCCTCAAATTTGAAATAAATAATCATATGTAGATCATGGAGTTTCATATCAGTTTCAAGTTTAAATGGTGCAGGCAATACCATACATCAAACAAAAGTGGCCAGAAGGTGTGAGCAAGAACATATAATTCAGCAGGATAATGCAAGGCCACATATCACTGATGAAGATCCAGATTTTCAAGCAATAACACACACTGATGGATACAATATCAAGCTTGTTCGCCAGCCACCTAATTCTCCTGACACTAATGTCAATGACTTGGGATTTTTCAAATCAATACAATCATTAAAGGATGAAAGAATGCAATCACAACGGATGATTTGATCAAGAATGTTACTAAAGCATATGAGAATTATCCAAGCTACAAACTCAATGATGTGTTCTTGACTTTGCAAGCTTGCTATCAAGAAATCATGAAAGTGAAGGGAGGGAACAACTACAGTATTCCACACCTTGGCAAAGGTAGGCTTAGAAGGGAAGGCATTCTGCCACAATGTATTGAGGTGGAGGAACAGTTAGTGGCAGAGAGCATTGAGTATCTAAATGTACAGTGGAGTGAAGGACAAGCACCCTACAACCTTGAAGGACTAGTGAATGGCATTCAGGTTGTCAATCTAGAAGAGTAGGATCAGAAAGAAGGATTTTTTGGCAGCAGGTTTACAGGGACAATCATACAAAGCTGGTTTTTTATGTTCGGAATGTAAAATTGTCTCGTTGGAGCTGTTTTTTAAGCTTTGTAGTATCAACACTTTTAATGAAAGGTTTTTGAGCTTTTTGCATCATTGACTACTTATAAATCATATCTCAACCTCCTAAACTAGGTGTTTATGAACCTAGTGGTGGCATCATATGATAAGGACAGAAAATAAGACAATTCATCATTCACAAACAAACAAAAATCATCACATAACCATCATAGGCAGAAATCATCATAAGCAGAAGCATCATAGGCATCATAGGAGCATAGAACAGATCATATAACCATCATAGGCAACGGTTTCATAACCATCAAAGCCTCAGATTTCACAGAAATCATCATAGGCAGAAGCATCATAGACATCATAGGAGCATAGAACATATCTATAACCATCAAAGCAACAACTTCATAACCATCAAAGCCTCACATTTCACATAAATCATCATAGACAGAAGCATCATAGGCATTATAGAAGCATAGAACAGATCATATAACCATCAAAGCAACAATTTCATAACCATCAAAGCCTCATATTTCACAGAAATCATCAAATGGCACCACAAAAATCATCAAATGGCATCACCAGCCCCCAACACCAAATTAGACAGTAAAATAGAAATAATAGAACCTGGACAGAAAAGCCCTAGCATTTCCCAGCCTTCAGAAGATGAAGGTACTTGGCCCTCTATTCTGCTTCGGTGAGATATACATCAACTTCATCGTCAAAATCTGATGGTGGAGTTTGTGGCACCTCAGATTCGTCCTCAGAATCAGCCTCAGATTTCCAGCCACGAGATGGCTACCGCCTAGCTCCGGTCGCCGTTAATGGAGTCGTCGCTGCGTCAGATATAGAGGATGGCTTCAAAGCATCGGATCCAGAAGGCGACAACGAAGCGGTGACCACCATCAATCGATTCTTCGACGGCGGACTGGATTCTCTAACGGTGAATTCAGTCTCCTCAACACGAGAGATCAATTCGGAGTCAAATTCCGATGAATAGGTGGCAGTGGGGGATGAAGAATCACACGAATTGAAGGGAGATTCCTCCGGTGGAGGCAGATCTACCGAAGAATTCATCAGAAGGGAGATTGAGAGGTGAAGCAGAAGATGTTGCAGTCGATCTAGGGTTTCGCATAGATCGATTTCAGAGATTGAAGATCAAAATTGAGAGAGATGATGGAGAGTGGCTGCGATACATCTAGGATTAGGCAGAAATTGAGAAAGAGAGAGAGAGAGAGAGAGAGAGAGAGAGATGAATCGAGAAGAATGAGGGTTTGGGCAGAAATTGAGAGTGAGAGATGGATCGAGAATAATTAGGGTTTGGGCAGAAATTGAGAGACATAGATGGATCGATTTTATACATTGGGTTGGGCTGGTGGGTGGGTGGGTTTAATTTTGGGTTTTAATTAGGGATTTTATTAGGGGTTTAATTAATACTGTTATTTGACCTAATTAAAAGATGGTCGATAATTGAGTGACAAAAGGTAGTTATATTTGGAAACTAAAGAGGATAGTGTTGTACAAAAAGACAAACTGAACATCTTTTTACGAACATGGTTATTGTTCTAAACTGAACATTTTTATACGAACGGAGAGAGTATATGTTTCTTTAAGTAATGAAAGGCTCGAGTCAGAACTCGGAATAATAATTATGTCATTTCATATATTTTTTTTGAGAGAATTACATGAAGTGTCGTACATATTATTAAAATTCTTAATCCATAGAATAAGAAAAAAAGAACTTGCAAAAGAGAAAGGAAATATGAGAGAGAATTTGGAGAACTATTTTCCAATGTTTTAAAACTCGGATCGGACCGGCCGGTTCAACCGGGAAATGGGCATGGTACCGGTGCGCTTAGTACTTATTAAACCGTAGTCTGAAAGAACCGTTATTGAACCGGCTGACCCGGTAGAAACTGGTAAGAACCGGGCGGGTGAAGAACCGGGGACGATTTTTAAGAATCGCCCGGTTCATGAAGTAATGCTAAAAAGCGTGATGTAGTTGATGAGAATCGATACCATCACCTCCTAGGTGAAAAGAAAGGCTCTTACCATCTCAACCAACACCACATTTGTAAATAATTTGAACTTTTTTCTTTATTATACGCTATACTAAATACAATAAATGGAGAAGAATTCTCAAATCTCAATTCTACGTTTCCAATTTCTTTATTCTCAGTCGTAGTAGCTCATTCTTCTATCCTCCACAATTCCAATCATCAAACCTCCATTGAAGAAATATTGAGAAATATTGTACGCAAACAAATACGCCATTTTCTGCCAATCATCCCAAATGTTGTATTTTATATAATTATAAATACAAACTTTAAAATATATAAATATATACTTATGAATTTTAATGTGCGTATATGTTATAGAAATATTGACATGTTTATATTTTTAATGTATTTTATTATTATTTTAATTGTTTATTTATCAAACGGTCCGACCCCGGTTGAACCAATTGAACCATGACCCGAAGGTCTCGCTGGTTCGATCTCCGATCCGGTTTTTAAAACATTGCTATTTTCTCGTTAGACTACATCGTGCAAAGTTACATCTGAAAATACAATAGAAAACCTATTTATACTAAACTTATCTAATAAGGGTGCGTTTACTTTGATGGAAAAGGGTGAAAAATAAATATTTTCACTGTTTTCTATTCTTTTCACACGTTTATTACGTTGGTTAATTTTCCTTAGGCATGATGGATAACTTTTTCTGGCAGCCTCTTTTCCATCTATTTCTCACCAATTTATATTTCTAATCTTTTCGTTCCACTCAATTTGTTTACCTTTCCTTAAACGGATGATCAACTCAATTTGTCTAATTTCAAATAAGGAAACGATTTACTCTTCAAAACTCTTTAAAAATGATAAAACTTATCCACTTTTTTCCTTTTTACCCTTACCCTTAATCTTTGTGTCGAACTGTAAGTAGATAAATTGAGTGGAACAGGAGAGTACATTATAATTTTTTTGAGGGATTATAGCATAAAATAATAAATAGCATAAAGTTACACAATCTTACATTTAATTTATCTTCGTATTATTATACAAATAAATACGAAAAATTTGAGCGACTATACATGAATTCCTAATTGGGTCAAAAAGATTACCCTGATTTCAGGCTTTTGACTTTTACTGTAGACTGTTAGCTTTACTAATAACTAAGTAGTATAACTTATCCTTAAATTCCTGTCTTTAAAATTATTATACTTAAGATGGTCTAGTTGGTAGAACGCATAGATTCGTAATTAATACTTAATTTAACATTACACTAATATGAATCTCATTAAGTTCATAACATATAGTATTTCAACAAGGTTGTCATTTATAAACCGAAATACTGAGTTTTATTAATAAAATAATTAGACTAGATAGGTTTTATTTCAATTGGAAAAAAAAAATCTGAACTAAAACTAATAAACTAATTTGTTTCTTTGTGTATATGTGTGGATTTAGACTAGTTATTGCTATTGCTATACAGTATACAGTTATTTAAAGCTCGTTAATTATTAGAAAAAAAATGATGATTATCAAACTAGATAATATTTTTATATTTTGGCGAATTCTCCAGTGCGCCTGATCTCTAACTAGAGACCGGCGCGTCTGGCGCGTGGGGCACTCACACGGCACGTGCACCCCACGCGCCCCTATTTGTTTTTCTTCTCTTCTTTTTTTTTGCCTCTTCGTTTTTTTGTTTGCCGCTTCTTCTTTGGTCAAGATTCGAGCGAGGAGGACCGAAGGCTTCGAAGCTAGCCGTAAAAATCCAAATTATTGTCTGACAATTATCCTTATATTAGTAATCGGAGCGAAGACGGAACCGTAAAATCAGAGCCGAAGGCGAAATCGTAAAATCGGAGCCGAAGGCAGATTTAAAAAAAAAAAAAGGTCAATAGGTTTGACCGGGTCAACCCGATCACTTACTTAAAGACCGGTCTCATGAGAGACCATCTCTTATATTTTAGTTGTACTTAATTAGCCCATAACTGAAACGACTCAAATTGGGTTAATTATGTAAAGATGTTTGTAAAACTGTCCTATCAGCGGATGCGTCTTTGACCAAAATGCAGAATGTCACATTGTGTTAAATATACTTTACTTCTTTTAATTTTTTTGACCTTCAAGAGCATGCGTATTTGATAATTATTTTTATTGTGTGTAGTATATATACGACCATAAGATACATTATAAAAGACTAAAATCTAGTGGATGAATGGTGTATATATCTCATGCGTCGTAATCAAAACTTGAAATTTTTTAAGAATGCATGAACCTAGCTATATGAGATTCTTTTTCTATCATGTTTTAATCTGTATATCGTTTTATATTGACTAGAATATTAACTTCTTATTCTAACTGAATGATATCAAAAACTGTTTTAAAAACGATATGAATAAATGTATAATTTTGTCTTGTGAAGATTTACCAAACTAAGTATTTTCTAATATTTGATAAGGTAGTACAAAAATAGTCAAAAAAACTCAACTTCTGAAAACAATTCAAGTTCAAAAGTCATCACATACACAAAAAAAATGCATATGATATATTTATGTAAATATGAATGTATTACTCTTTCTTAAAATGGTAAATCGCCAAAATCAAGAAAGGGACATATGAAGACGAAAATTAGAAAATCAGCTCACACACACTCTCTTGGATAGAAACACAAAACAAAAGCAAGAGAATGAATCATAGGAAGAAAAAAAAAAATTTGTTTTCTTGTGTGTCATTCGAAATTTTGTGCTAGAGTTTACGCTAACGATGTTGTGAAGTTGTCATCCTATCAATCAAACCACTCCATAGGACATATTTTATGTATTTAGGTGTCCAACTTTCTTCTACATAGTTTGTGACTAATTGCATAAAATCGAGATTTATTTAAAGTACGTTAGTAAATACTACTACTTTAATATCGTGTAATGTGTAGCTCTCTCCCTAGTCCCTACCCTCAACTCCACCAATTATGACAAAAGAGTGGTTGCATGAATAAACTTTCTCGATCTCATAAAAAATAAATCATACTACTATTAAAGTAATTACTTTTAGTGATAATTATTATTCTACGTATGAACTAGTAGTTTGCAAGCAATTTTTTTAAGCCGAAAACTGTGTGAAGTTAACTTAATTATGAGCGTTGTTGGCGCAGCTAAATATGAAAAAGAAGAACAGCAGCCTTCAAAGGCAAAACGACAATACTAATGTCTTATTTAATTACAAATATTTATTAGTTGTAAAACTTCTAAATTTTCAACTTTGCGCGTAGCAATCTTGCTGTTCGAATTCTATTTTTATTTTCTTCCTTTCTTCTCTCGTTTTTGTGTGCTCTCCCGTATGATGGACCGCACCATATTGTTGGTGTAGCCCATCTATTTTTATTTTAATTAATTTTAGTTATGATTTAATTAATACTAATTAGGGTGTAATAAATCCTAATTATGAATCAATTAATTCTAGCTATATTTAGTTAAGTATTAATTATTAAATTGATTTAAACAAAAAAAAGATGGACCTCAGTTTTTGTTCACCTAAGTTTTAGGCTTTTGGCCTTTTTTAATTATATTGTTCTTGTTCATACACAATTTGTTATCACTCTAAAGAAGATTGAGTTTTCAAATATACGAGTATTAATCAAGACCTCTTTAGATGCAATCGTGCATGCTTAACCAGACTTTTCAAACACGAGAGTTTTATTTAGATAATTTTTTATAATTGGCTTTTTCAAAGTTATGCTAATTAATTAGGTGCTTTCGTATTTATTATACATCTACACTATGATTGACACAATTGTCTTCATCTAAAAATTTGGCAAATCACATCAAAGAATCATTGACAATCTTACAGTAATTTGAGTGACATTTTCTCAAGAGCTTGACCATGTCTTTCATATCGACAATGTTTGATTTTATGCTAAAAAACAAAGCATCACGTTCTATTTTGGATGCAGATCACCTTGTGACTCGTAACTTCCCTTTGCGATAATTCAATTTCACTTTTTATTTTATTTACTATTTCTGTGAGGTATTTTCACAAACATGAGGTCTGCATTTTGAGCTACTCAGGTATAAGAAGGAATATTCGATGATTCAGTTGTCTAAGATAAGCAATGGAACATTCAAGAAGCTCATATTGGTAATCAAAATGCACACCATATGTTTGTGAAAATACCTTCAAAGAAAAGAAAAGAAAAGAAAAGAAAAGCCAAATCCAATTTTAGGTGACGGATGTTATGAGTAAGTCCGTCAATTGGCAGAGCGATTTGCACCCGGAATACAACGTCATGATTATTGTTGCACAAAATCAAAGCATGGGGAATTTTTACCTTAACTTCTTCTCGATTTCGATGGTAAAGGTATCTTTGACCATGTTACCTTTTCTGCAACAAATTACTTATATTCTAATTTCCTCAAAATTCTAAGTCAGTAAGTAAGGTATCTGTAGTAGATATGAAAATCTATCTGATAATCCACTAAATCTGGACTTACATTTTCCAAAGCCTAATTTTGTGACATTTGGAATCAAAATGGAGAGACTAATTATAAAGAGGGGACGCCCAAAAGCAAACTAATATAATTTTAAAATTTATATATTTGAAAATGATCGTTTTACTTTTTGTTAGTGATAAAAAGGATGGTGTAAATTGGAGTAGATGTTTTATGTCATAATCATATATAGTCAATATAAAACAATGATGAGTAAGGATTGCCAACAGCTATTACACTGTTTGATTGGTTCAATTACTTACAAATAGTTACATCAAACTGACGTGCAACTGAGATTTGAGTTACGCATGTCAGATCGAGAAGTATTTATGCCCGATATTTAATTTGACTCGAAGGCTCCAAGCCCACATATTTAACGACATTCAATATATGCAACTCTAAATATTTATTTCGATTTTAACAAAACACTTTGAAATTATAATTTTACATTTTAATGTGTGATGCCCGGGGCCGAAGTACGGAGTGACCGCCGGTGCATAAGGCACGAACAAGGAGCGGTTCTGATAAGTATAGAGTGATCATCGGTGCACATGGCACGGACAATGAGCGGCTTCGATAAGACTTCCAAGCAGAGGGGGCAGGAATGAACCGGAATACACCCGAACGAGAGGGATTCCGAGAATATGTCAGAATGGGACGACATATTCAAGGAGAGCTTAAAGGAATTGATAGGTGTTACTCATACCATCAAGATGCATTTTCTATTATGGTGTCTATACTGGAAGAACTCCAAAGTTAAACGTGTTTGACTTGTAGTGGTGACCTCCTGGGAAGTTTTTCTGGGAAACGTGTGAGTGAGGATAAAACACGCTAGAAAGGACTTGTAATGGTTTGTGGGGTCAGTCGTCAATCAAGAAGTCGGATTGTTACATGATGTATGGACTAATCATGTATAACTCATGAGCTAGCTCGATTTATTCATGTTACTAATTACTATGGTATGACAATAATCATGCTAAAACTATTAGTTTCAAGCTTAAGTTCAAACTTGACTGAAAATATTGAGCTTCTGAGATCAACCAACAAGTTCGAGCTCACAATGCAAAGAGAGAGAGAGAGAAATGATCTTTTTGTTTATCGTTTATTTTTATTCAATTTTTTATTTCAGTAACTTTTTATGCATTTAATTCACTTCCCTTTTCATTTACATAAGTTATATGGGTTGGAGTAGCTGATTAGGCGGATATATGGCAGCTACATAGAGTTCGGGTTGTACACGTCAATTCAAGTCATTTTAAGCTAGATCGGCCTGAAAATTGATATGTGAACGCTTATTTTTTCTAAATTTGGTCTCCAACCCAATAAGTTTGTTTTCAATTTGCAACTCGCCCTATATTACTTTCCTATAATTGCATTTCGCTCTACAGGTTAAAATGTGAATTTCAGTATATTATACAAGTTGATTCATTGTACTTTGTAGTCGAATCATATTCAAATTAATTAATACTTCTAATATCCAAATACCTAACTGGGTATTTATTAGTTTTTTTCATGCAAGAAAATATAAATGCTACATGCACACATGGCTATAACATATTGCCATATCTTATTGACCAAGATAGTCAAGAGATAAGATAGCCTCAACCAATAGGTCTAATTTAAGATTCTCCTTATGGAAGAATTAAGTTTCTAGGCCAATAGAATGTGATAATGTCAAGATTACACTTATTTACAATATTGAATTTACCGAATTTGAATCAATAATGTGTGAAATATTTTTACTGATTTACCTAATTTGGATTATACATCTAGGGAGACTTGGATTAAGCAGGATTTGATGATAAAACAAAATTTATGACGTTGATGGACTAGAATTCAACATCCAGATTAGATACAAAGTAACTAGATTCACTGGTACATATTTCGGATTGATGTTTTCAAATTTCACAAGTCTTACCCTTTGAAACAACGTCTCATTAAGATTTGTAAGTTCTTCTTTTTCGTAATGAATTGAATTAATTAACTTCTTATATAATGAATCTTATTTTTGACTTTTTCATCAGGACCCACTTCAAGAATATTATTAATAATATGCTTATTTCTTTTTCCAGAAGAATTAATAAAATGGTTATGAATTACTATAACTTGATCAAATTGCACATTACACACGCAGGTAGTGCGGTCACATTTTATAAAGATGAAAGACTTACCAACATATTTTTTTGTTTTTGTTTGAGCTGGACTTACCAACACATTTAATTATAAGCAACTTGGATCCTCAACTCCCTAGATATGTTTCATCCCTTTACCAACAAATTTCTTCCGATGCAAATTTTTCGTTTTCAAAACAAATAAAGATAAATTATATTTTTCTCATGTCTATCAAATTCGTGTATTTAATTCCATTTTGGGACATCCACACAAAACAGTTATATTTTATTTTTGGAAATGAACCCCCCTCCACCAACATATTATTCACAATATTCACCCCCAATCAATTCGCTTATTTACATAAAAGACCGCAATGATCCTCCACTTTAATTTTAACTCAACCTATTATCCATTAATTTATTCACTAAATCACTAAATTATGTGGAAATCTTTACTTTAATCGCTCTATAGTTTGATCATAATAATTAAAACTCGTGTTACCAAAATCAATGTACGAATTTAATGGACGAAGCGAGTAAATTATTTGGGAAAATTCCACATAAAATTTTCCCCCTTCTTATCCTATATTTTTTTTTCTTTTTAATCTTATAGGGATGGCGGAGGAGTTTTTAGCCTTTTGGCGGCATTCGCTATGCGAATGAAATTGCTCGAGTTTGGTATTTATTTATTTATTTATTTTAGATACATAATAAGCTTTATGTAATTTATTACTAGATATACTTGATACATCGAGGACATGAATTTGCAGCATAATGTTAGGAACCGGGTACTCGTACGTGTATACCAATGAATATTCGGAACTTTATTGATGAAATAAACAACAACAGAAATTGAGATTACAATCAAACTGAAGTAACAAATTTTAAGAAAAACCAAAGATTGTCCGAAGCTAGAGCTTCTGCTTGCAAGACGAGAATACTCTCCGGTAGTGCTCACGGAAAGGCACCTCGTCCCCAAAGGTTAAAATGATCTTAACATCTCGGCTGTAGTAACACCACAAACAGAACCGAGCTCCGACGAACTAGACTGGAACGAAGACTAAACTTGAAGATGATATGTTATGCTTTGAGAGAATGCAGATATTGCTTTTGCTCTTGTGTACAATGCAATGCTGAAATGCCTCTATTTAAAGGCTAGTCTCACCATGGGGCAATCAACATACAATTAAGTGTAATAAACAACCAAAATGGTTGTTACAAATGTTACGGCATGAATAGTCATTATCCTCATATTCAATTTGGGAAGTTACACCTTGATCATGATCAAGATTTGGAAAGTTACAATATTAAACTCTATTTTTAACAGTTTCAAAGACTAGAAACTGCAAAAACTCGCAGACAAAAGGTCTCTTGTGTCCTGGACCAAATCGCTTGCGGTTTGGGCTACATTTCGGCACAGAAACGTTGGGTGTGCCTTCTAGAATTCTGAATCAAACCGTCTACAGTTTGGACTACGGTTTGAAACAGAATTAGAGAAGTCCATCAACACACGATTTTAGCATATCATTTCTCACTCACATTAAATGGATTTGAGAACATGAATACACTACGATATACTCAACACGTAGAACAATATGTAATCATTCAACCATTTAATTCTCGACGAATTAAATATTCAACTACCAAATTATAATGGATAAATACATTAATTCCGGCAATCCCCCACATGAGTGAGAAAGCCATATGCAAATATAAAGTTCAGTCCTCAAGAGACAATATTGCATTTGACTATGTGGCTTATGGCCTTGAATATATCCATAATCAATATCATCGAGTATACCGGCGACATAGTGGTCATAAAAATCTTGAACCAGTCCTCCATGGTGTATACCGAGACAATAATATTGACACAATATCATCTTAATTTCGTCCGTTCAAACGTTTTGTATCCTTTTCGGCCTTGGACGCCCCTTTGGATTCATAAGTGTATCAATTGAAGCGGCCCTCACTTCACACTTATATAGGTTATTCTTATTCTCAAGTATCCTGCTATACTTGACCTCTCCGAGATATCCAAGAATCGTTAAAAGTCATAAGACTTAACCTCACCACATGTAGGTATTCAAATACTCACTGTTCTCAGAGAATAGATATATTTGAGTGTTCAACACACGGATTCTTATAACTTCATTGTCCCATTGAACCAAGCTCTTGGGATTCTCCAATCTACAAGGTTGGGTTTCCGCTATAATCATCCTTAAATTGTGGATTTGACACCCATTCCCTCTAGCAGTTTATACATTTCATCTTGATTAATGCTCTTCGTCAGCGGATCCGTCAGATTATCTACTGACCTCACGTAGTCAATCGAGATAACCCCACTCAAGATCAAATGTCTTACGGTGTTATGCCGTCGACAAATATGTCGAGACTTACAGTTATAAAACATATTTTGTGCCCGTCAAATAGCCGATTGGCTATCACAATGTATCAACACAGACGACACACGCCTTGTCCAACATGGAATATCCTCGAGAAAATTCTTAAGCTATTCAACTTCTTCACCAACTTTATCTAAAGCTATGAATTCAAATTTCATGGTAGACCTTGCAATACAAGTCTGTTTCTTGGATTTCCAAGACACAACACCACCCCCAATAGTGAACACGTATCCACTCGTGAAAAACAAGTCTTTGGAGTCAGATATCCAATTAGCATCACTATACCCTTCAAGTACAACAAGCTCTCGTGAATAATGAATCACAAAGTTTTGAGTATATTTCAATTAACCCAGTACGCGCTCTAGGGCCCTCCAATATTCTTTACTTAGATTAGCGGTATAGCTACTCAATTTGTAAACCGAGCATGCTATATCATGTCGGTATAATTTGACAGATACATCAAACTTCCAATGATCTTAGCATAGTCATCTTGACCCACAGGTTCACCCTTATGCTTACTTAGATGAACATTCGATTCCCAATGAGTCTTAGCAATGGGTTTATCAAAAGCGTTGAATCTCCTTAACACTTTCTCAACATAGTGACATTGCGTCAAAGCAATTTCGTTGGGCGTTCTTAGAATCTTAATTCCAAGAATAACGTTAGCCAAACTCATATCTTTCATGCTAAAATTCATACTTAGCATTCTCTTCGTTTCACCAATCACACGAGAGTTGCTACCCATTATCAATATGTCATCAACATAAAGACAAACGATAACATAATCATCACTCGTTTTCTTAATATAGACACATTTGTCAGTCTCGTTGATTTTGAAACTATTTGACAACATCACTTCGTCAAATTTCAAGTGCCACCGCAAATGCACTCGTTTCAGTTCATATAAAGACCGTTGTAGTTTGCATACCGTGTCCTCTTTTCCAGGTACTACAAACCCTTTCGGTTACTTCATATAGATTTCATCATCTAACTCCCCATACGAGAATACAATCTTAACATCCATTTGATGAATCTCGAGATTGCGCAAAGCAGCAATAGTGAGAAGCACCCTAATCGAAATAAGCCTTGTCACAGGCGAGTAGGTATCGAAGAAATCATAGCCAACTTTTTGTCTAAAGCCTTGAACTACAAGTCGGGCTTTATATTTATCAATAGTACCGTCAGACTTGTACTTCTTCTTTAGGATCCATTTGCATCCTAAAGCCTTACAACCCGGTGGTAGTTCAACTAACTAATTTGACACCAGACACCAAGTTCTTGCGGATTGCCGGAGCATGCAGTACATCCTTCAGAGTTATCTCCACGTCGGAGGTAAATTGAAGTACAACAGTTCCAACTCCAAGAACCGGAGAGGTACGATCACTCACCTCGGTGATGAAGCGGTCTCGAACCTCCTTGTATGTGTAAAACAAGTCCTCTTTATCTCGATGATCATGGCAACAAGGTCGTCTTTATCCCGATGTCAAGAAACCAAGTAATAGCGTTAGGGTCCGAGACTTGATTCACCTCGATGATCATGGCAACAAGGTCGTCTTTATCCCAGGTGTCGAAGTCCTTCTCGACATGGTTGACCTTGCCTTTTCCCTTGTTCCTTTTCGGCTTACGACAGTCTTTCGCCATATGGCCGGGCTTATCACAGTTGTAGCATGTTCCGGTGAACTTCGTCGGAGGTGCTACTTCTTTTCCCTTGCCTTTGGCAGGACGTCGACGCTTCTTAGAAGGTCCGCCCCTACCTTCGGCCAGATTAGCCTTAGCCTCCATTGGAACCTTGGCTCTCAAGTCTTGATCACGGACTTGAGCTTCAGTTTGGAGCTTAGCAACCAAAGTTTCAAGGGTCATTTCCTTTCGCTTGTGCTTAAGGTATCTCTTGAATTCCTTCCAACTTGACGACAACTTGTCAATCAAGAGCACCACAGTATACGCCTCGGGCAGAGGCATCCCCTCGGAATGAATATCATGTACAAGAGTTTGGAACTTTTGCACTTGGGGCATCATTGGACGATTGTCCACCATTTGGAATTCGGTGAGCCTCGTCACAACGAACTTCTTCGTGCTAGCAGGGTTAACACAGTACTTCAACTCAGGAGCATCCCAAATTTCTTTGGCAGTCTCCTTGATGTAGAACACATTGAACAGACCATCGTCAAGCCCATTCAACAACATATATATTCCGACACAAACAGTCAAAATGCACTCAAGTATCGTAATTAATACGAACTTGAACATCCTCCTCGTCCTCAACAGGGACATGAGGCCTGCCTTCACGCAGGAAGCTCTCAAGCCCCATTGTGGTGATGTAAAACATCATCTTTTGGGTGTGCCTTCTAGAATTCTGAATCAAATCGTCTACAGTTTGGATTACGGTTTGAAACAAAATTAGAGAAGTCCATCAACACACTATTTTAGCATATCATTTCTCACTCACATTAAATGGATTTGAGAACATGAATACACTACGATCTACTCAACACGTAAAACAATCTGTAACTATTCAACCATTTAATTCTCGACGAATTAAATATTCAACTACCAAATTATAATGGATAAATCCATTAGTTCCGACACATAAAATATAAGATAGAAGTTGAGCTTTGACAATACACATGCAATAATTAAATAAATTAAATTTTTAGAGTGAAAGGATAATTGAAAATACTACACAAATAAAATACACAATGATGTAATCATTAATATAAATACATGTATGCATATATATTATGCTTTTAAGAAGATTTTACACACGTGATGGAGTTGACGAGAGAGCCCACCTTCAACATATTGGGTTCAATTTTTCTTTTGAGATACATGCCTCCAACAATAAGACCACATAAGGTAGGTAAACTACCAATATCTTGTTCTTTTCTAAACTCTAATGTGAAAAATATCTACATATCCCATCGACATATATAGGATAACAACGAAATATACAAAAATGGTACTACTAATTTTTAATTTTTTTTTTATCTATCATTGGTCTAATTTATACGAAACAAAAGTTATTAATATATTAATAGTTATTAAACATTGTACATGAGTGGGGTTCAATTCTATAAATTGCGGCTAAGAGCTTTTTCTTACAAGAGAAAAAGTAATAATAAAGAATTTTTATGTGCTTGCTGCTTGCTAAAGCTTGTCCCACTTCTCTCGAAAAGTTCTTATAATTGGATTAAAGAAGTAAATTGCAAGCAAATTAATGGTGGTAAAGTTGCCAAAAAGCTAAAAAACCTAAGTATGAACTCAACAATCAAAAATCGGCGTTCTTCACAAGTGAGACAATCTGTTGGCAAAAGGCTCTGCTCATACCCAAAAATGTTAGCTGATTCACAGTTGCATTAATTTTGGCTTACTATAAAATTAATTCTTGATCATTTATTCTTTTTTAATTGCATATATGTCACTAATATTATACCCCTACTATTTAAATGTGTGATGTTAAGTTCTAGAAAGTATGCGTACTTATAGTTGCGGGTTTCATTTTTTACTTTTATTTTGTTAATTTTGCAACATAAATCAAGTTGCCCGACCATTAGGATTTTTAATTCGAAACAAATGTAGCGTGATTTTCGTCTAATCGAGAATGTATGTGTGTGAATATATCACATTATATATATATATTTTTAATGTTAATAACTAATTAAGCTGGTCTTCCATGTCAACGACACCATGTAATTGACCAAACGTGTGCATAAATTGTCAAAAAGTTTTCCTCGAGAATTTTCTTCTTTGACGAGATATAATTCCACCTCACTAAATAATTAGTTAATTTTCTCAATTGGGCTATAAGCCTATAACCAAAGTATTAATTAGCGCTATGGTACTATTATAATTGGGTCAAGTAAATTGTTCCTCTGAGGCGATTTAGTTTGTCGAGCAAACAATTTCTAGATTATTCAGTTCAATATTAGCTTCATAAATGAACTATTTGAACGCATCATTATTTTGGATAAGTACAAGAGTCGAATTAAATTATTAAGTCAGCAATAGAATCGAGATTAATTAATTTTGAAAATAGTACCCATTTTTTTTTTTTCAAGTTATCAATCATCGTAATGATCTTTAGTGAGATAAATACTGTTGTAGTCTACTACTAGAATAGTGACGGAACTACCAATTAGACCTTATTTTTTCTTGTAAATGTTACAATTAAAATCAATAAATTTATTTTCCATGAATACTAAGCATCTACAATTAAACTAGTATATAATTTTTCTTTTGCATGCACATTTTTTTCTTCACTTATTTATTATTAATGGGCGCCATGTGTATAAAAAACTATAAAATAGAAAAATAATACTTATCCCATATTTTTTTTTAAAGAAATAGAAAGTGGAATGTGATTTAGTTTGAATCTGATATTTATATTTAAAAGGTAAGCAAGTTGATACATAATGTATAGTTATTAAGATGGTCACTCTCAATTCATTTACAACCCCATTATGAAAACAATTTTCAAATTGAGGGTCAATTGGAGATTTGAAATGTCAAACAAAAATCTCATTGGCTTTCCATTAATTCGCCAATTTTGTTGAAGGTCAACACACAAGAAACCTAGGAATTTTGTTGTGGAAAGCTATAATATAATCAACTACTTGTACTCATTTAATATAATACATATATTAATTAACTTTATTTGAAAAACTATTAATTTGTTGTAAAAAAATGTATTTTCTGTTTGCAAGAAAACCTAATTAGGATTTGACATTCAATAGGTGGGCTTATCTCCACTTTCTACCATGGATGCTTCCATCTTCACTTGGTTATCGATAAAATTTATTTAGTTGTCAAAGGAAAATACTAGTTAATAAAACAGGCTAGCTCCTTTTAGTCTTTATACTTATTAATCAATTCTACATAAGTAACTAAGAAACTTGGTAAAATACAACTACGATTTACTATGTTTACACTATTCCGCTCCAATAATGGATCATTTTTGCCGATTCATATGCATGCATGATGTAGTAGTACAACCAACATTACATAAAGGGAGAAGTAGGGAAACAATACATGTGCTTTAATAAAATAAAATGAATCCGACATATGCTTTGATAAAACTAAATTATATCTTGTAGAAACGTTTGCTTATCACAAATACATTGGCTCTCTGTTTTTAGTAAAAGAAAATTTATATTACTACTAACAAGAATATGGAAACATAAAATACTAGCATATGTGGGATACTGGGATGTAGCTTTAGATCAAACTTGTATGAAGATGATGCTTTTTACATGAACAATCGTTAACTATGTATAAGGTTGTCTGCAACGCGTCTCCATCGGCAGTCTCGAAGGCGGCTCGAGATGGGGGGAGAAGGAGACGGCTGCGTTGCGGGAGGCACGGGCTCGAGACCGGCTCGAGCGGAGGTGAGAGAAGGAGGAGGTGGGGGAGGAGCGGAGGAGAGAGAAGACGTGGTGTGGTAGAGAGAGAGAGAGAGGAGTGGAGTAAGGGGGGAAGGAAATGGGAAGGTGGGTGGGGGGGATGTGGCGGCAGAGGGGGATGGGGAGGTGGGAGAGGGGGAAAGAAATGGTGGAGGTGGGGGAGGAAAGGAGGAGAGGGAAGACTGCTTTTTTTTTTTTTTAATAGATTTGATTAAAGGAAATGAATACAATTAATATGTATGATTGATGTGGTTAACGGAAATATGAGATACACGTAAATATTTGAAAATATTTGATTTATTTACTTGTAAATATATTATATACCAAAAATTTATTAATGTATTTTTTTCAATTATTTCAATTAATGTAATATTTTATTTTATTTGAATTAATGTAATGTTTTATGTTATTTTTATTAATATAATTTTGTGAATAATTAGAATTGTTTAATATTAAAAATAGAGAGAGGTTGGAGACAGTTGCTTTGTAGGGGTAGGTTGGATCTAAGGTGTCTCTAGTAAAAATAGGGATGCTGGAGACACCTTGAAGACCATAAGTGATCTGCAAGGATTGCAAATAGTCTGCCTAATACTCCATAATAATATCCTCACAGCTGCAAACCAGCTCTCCAAATTCAAAAGGATCAGTCGCATAAGCAGCAATGACATTGATCCATGGGCCGTAAACAAAACATACATGCACGCATAGATGAAGCATCTCGGACCGACCCCTTACTAGATGCTCTCGACTAGGAAGAAGGCAAGGCAGCATCAACGACTATTTACTACTACGCATAATGCTTATCAAAATTACAACGATCTTGCTCCGGGAAACGGACTACGTAAATATTAATGCTGCAAATCTCACTCTTATAAATTGGCCTTAATAGATACTTTGGGCTTAACTTTTGAGCCCATATTACAATCAGAAAGTTCCAAATTATTCTCTAATGGGCTTAAATATTATTCTTCAAATTTGACCTTTTCTTTTTCTTCTTTTAAAATCATGAAAACAATATGTGTTTAATTTCTCTTTTTCCTACTGTTGAATCACTGTAAAAACTTGTACTACGTTTTTTTTCTGTAAAATACCTTTCGTTCTCCTCATAGGACTAGGCGACTTGTGCTTGATTTCTTCATCAACTAGTATAGTTTGTGAATTAGGGCTTTGTATTGGCATCGAATTGGAAGAGACAAGTAATAATGTTTTTCAGCGGTGATCCGACCACGCGAAAACGGGTGGATTTGGGTGGTCGGAGCTCCAAAGAGCGAGACCGCCAGAAACTTCTGGAGCAGACGCGATTAGAGAGGAACCAACGCCTATGGGTGCGCCAGCAGAATTCTGCTGCTCTCAAAATTCAGGTTTTTTCAATTTATTATTTTTCTGCTTCTGTTTGATTGATTGTTTGCTGTTTGTGGCTGAGTGAGCTGTCCGTTGGCGCAATTGCTAGCTTTTTTTTGGTGAATTATGTGAGGCAAATGTGGTATTTTGTTCGATTTTAGTGATTAATTATGAGTAATTAGAAGCTTAAATATTGAATATTAGGCAAGAATTCATCCGGATGAGCTCGGAATTGCTAAGTTATTGTCAGTTGTTACGAGCGTGGGGTCTGTTTTTGAGGCAGGATCGGTACAATTCTTCCATAGTGGTTTGTCATATTTGAACTTCATAATTGGAATTAGGACTAGGTATCATTATAATTTCCTACCCATTTTTACTCAATTCTCAACCTAATGGGTTTCAATACATTGTAGCTTCCAACATTTCATACGTGCATGGATCCCTTTAAAGAAAACTACTATTTGGATCCGTTTTTCAAAATAATGATTAACTTTCCAGGATGCTTGCGGCCTTATTTGATATCATTTTAAATCTACAACGGTAGAGACTCGTAAAAAAGAATGATGCATCTAGCTATTGTGCTTCAGTCTGTTCCTTGAGAAAGAAGCTATCGTAACATTGTATAAACGCAGCCATTTCTTAGAAAGCCTCAATTATATAGGCTGGCATGTGCATTTTGCGCTTTCTTAGCAAAATTTGTCTTCTTCTGTATCAATATGGCATAAAGGCTGCGAAGGGTCTTTTTTTTTTTTTTTTTTTTTTGCACGAACCAATTATTTTATGGAAATTTTGATTTATAAAATAGACATTTGGTTCTTCGGGGAGGTTCATTGCATTACAAAGTGATATAATTGTCTTTGTGATGGCTGTACTTACCTTAGGGCCGAAGATGCAGCTTTTAGTTGGTAGGCCCTTCTATTGGTGTTTGAAGACTCCTTGGGCACTTGGGAGATTGGGAGACCATTACAAAGAATAAAATAAGAGAAAAGTATATTTGTTAGGCTGAGGAACAGGACTTATAATTTTCTCATCGTTCCTACTATTGAGCTACTTTTGATTTTGCTCATCTTTAGGGGTCCTTCTGCATCTTTAAGTTTAATCCACATATAATGCGATCACAAATTTGAGTAATTGTATAGTCCATGACTCCATGGAATCCTGCTGTGTGCTTCCCTTCCACAGTGATTAAAACTAGAGGCAAAATTGTTGTCTGAAAGCCATTATGTACCACTTTCTGCTAGAAGTAACCGTTACACTTTTGCTTCCAATGTATGCAACAAGCTGCATGTAATCAAGTATAGCTTCTTGCAGGCATTGATTCTTATCTTTGTAAAAGAGAGATTCTTGATAAAGAATGTAGAAACATCAGCAGCCTTTTGCTTTGACCCTTTTAGGAAACTTTGTCCGTATACTGATGAAAAATTTAGAAGATGAGGAAGTTAGCGAAAAATTCTGCTTCTGAAACCATTATGGTATTGTTTCTCACTGAGGTTTGTTTCATTTAATGTTAAAATGCCTGTCTACATTTTTCTATGATTCATGAGGAACAAGAGCTTAAAGTTATAGTCATCTTTTCCTAAAACATGCCACACTCTGAATCCTAAAAATTGTTCAACCATCTTTATGCTCCTTTGCTTCACGCTGTCAAAACTTGACTAATTGTTACTCACAGAAATGCTTCAGAGGAAGAAGGGTGGTCGAGGGAGAACGTTCCAAAGTTCGTGAGAAGTTTTTCCTGACCTATGGGCAGTATTGTCAAGATGTCAACAGGTTACTTTGTCTTGTGAATATCTATTTTTGAATATCTCTTACTCTTTTGCTGCATCCATCCTATGTCTGTCTCTTATTGCTTATCATGCTCATTCAGGCAGTGTTTTGGACCAGATTCGGATTTTCTCTACCAGTTTCTTTTCTTCTTTAATCCGAGATATGTAGCTGATTTTTCCGCCCTTGTGGAGATATGCCGATTGCTTCTAGAATTTGTTCGTGATGGTGCGTTTTCTTCACTATCTTATCTTTCTTAATTGTTCTCAATTTCTGATACTGCATAGATGATATTAGCTGTCTGTTAAATGCAGTTGCCGCTTGATAGTTATTTTTGAAAAGTTGATTTTCATCAATTAGCTGCATTTGCGTTTTTCATTTTTGTGATCTTAGTGCTTCATTATCTCATGTTAGTCAAAGCTAATTCCTTTTGCTCGTATAGTGTACAGTTTTGGTGTATCTTCTTTTGACTTTCATGGATTGTTCTCATTTGCAGTTCCGCTTTTTATATCTTGAGCTTGGTTTTTCTATTTTCAGTTAATAGCTTGATGTTGCCTTCTTAATTTGCCTATTCTTGCTGCAGGTGATGCAGTGAGACTCTTTGCTGGCACGGATCACTCATCCAAGCGTGCTCTGGTTGAGTACAGGGTTAAAAATCTTGCTTTTGTGTGCTTTCGTGCTATTTATGAAAATAGGTATGTTTCTAGGTGTCCTTTAGTCCTTCTGCGAGCACTTTGTATGAACTCTTCTGATTTTGTTGAATGTAGGAGTGTCTCCTAAATTCTCAACCTTCTGTCTCTAGTATTAATGAATATTAGATCCATAAGATGATTTATTTCTTAAGCTAGTCTCAAATTCCATCTTCAGTTATGTACGTCAACCATAACAATTACATAATCGATGAAAATATTCAGTTGTTTTATGAATCACAAGATAAGTATTATTTCTAGCAGCTGTACTAGCTCATGTGCTTTAAGTAATAAGTCTATCCTTTTGGTTTGAGTAGGGATCATTTGAAAGATCAGTTATTTTCCGCACCTGAGAAGTTCAATCAATCAGCGAACGTTTTACTAGAGGCTGTAACTTTATTGATTGATCCAAAGCTACCTTGGTCATGTAACATAGTATGCTATTTGTCAGAAAGAAACATGTACTCCATGCTCAGAGAAATTGTCCTGCTGGGGAAGGTAATCAGACATGAAATTTAATTGATTGCATGTTATGTATGTTTTCTTATGCGTTATGCAAGATAGCCAGTTTTGTCAATTAATCTGTAAAAACATAATCTGATTGCTATTTCCCTGTTTTGGTGTCTGTATGCATGTTTCTGGAAGTAACTTGTTTTTGTGTAGTGTGCAACTTGTTTATGTAGTGTTACTAGTGTACAGGTTTTTTAATGAAGTCTACGTATTTGTTTCATACTGTAGTGCTGTTGGTTTTGGGGTCCTGAATTAATGACGAACATAAAATATATGGACTGTTTTTTTTCTTTCAAATAATTACACACACACTCACACATATAGAATAACCTCTTACTATAAGAAGAAAACTATGGAGTCATGTAGCAAGAATCTTCTTATTCACACTCCTCTTGTGGCTAATTGGTTACAACTTAAGAATTCACGACTGTAGTAAATACGAAAGGATTCTTGTATACACTCCTCAGGTGCGATCCGACTGAGCATGATAAGAGAAGCATTTGAATTTCTCATAAGCTCTCTCTCCCCGAATATGTATATACCTAGAGAAATAATTAGATTCATATCTCATGCATGATGCATCTTTTGTCTTGTTGGGTTGAGTGAAACTGGATTGTATTTTATAGTTTATTTTCCAAAAATTTCCAAAAAAATTTTCTAGACTTTTGTTCATACCCGTTCCTAATTAACAAAGATGTCTGGTGTCAAAGTTCGTTTAGAACTGCAAATTTTCTTATGACGTTTAAGAAAAGGTGATAATTATTTTTTAATTTAAATACTCCTTCACAATTAAATGTTCAAAAAAATAAAAAGGTAAATATTTTGGAAAATATCTTAATTTACATAGTTTGATCTTTGTATATTACTTTATCTACAATTCACTCGTGCGTACATTTGGTTTTCTTTTGCGAATCATTATACATCAACTTGCATTAAAGTGAACTTCGTTACCTTGAGCATTGAATTTATAAGTTTGGCCATACTTTGCTAAGCTGAAACGCTTTCAGCTTAAATCAAAGTGAACTCCATTATTACGTACACCGGATTGTTTAGGTTGGCCTGGTAAAACTTAAATTTAGTTGTAAGATTATTTCCAATAATTTTGGTTGTGCTGGCAATGAAGTTTAAATAGGTAACTTATCATGGCATATGAACATGCCAGGTGCTTGCATTTGTTGACTCTTTGCTGCATGAATAGTTGGATATGCATATAAGCATAACATACATATTTTGTTTTTTGAGTACATGTCCGATGAGACATTACTTGGTTATGATTATTCCTGATACTCTCTTTGTATACTGTAAATTGATTTGTTGATTTTTTCTGTTTTCCAGTTTGAGCAAAATTGACGAGCTTTAAATTTTGTAGAAAAATTCGCAAGGTCCTACTGGGACTATCACTTCATTGGAGCGCTTTCTCGCCCTTATCATTTCTCATGTTGATCAAGTATCTTGTACTTGTTCAAGTAGTGATCCTCGAAGGAGCTTCTCATCCCAGATACTTGTAGTTCCTTTTTTATGGCGGTTGTTCCCACACCTGAAAGAGGTAGTTTCAACCGTCTTTTCCTCTTTTAATTATCTCTATTATCATACTCATCCACAAGAGACAGAATTTACATTCGGTGAGTATTAGGTGAATGTGTTTTTGAATCTTGTGGCTTAATTTCTGGATCTGGAGACCATCCACCCCTTACTGTATAATTGGTTTAGTAAAGTAATTTTTAACCATTGTAAATTGAAATTGTGTATCTTGTCTATCTATGCATTTGAGTATCATTACAGTTCTTGCGTTTGTGTATTCTAATGAGACTAGTTGACTTACGTTTCTTGCATGTCCAGATTTATGTATCTTATCTAACTATGCATTTGATTATAATTACATTTCTTGCGTTTGTGTATTCTGATGACTAGTTGACTTATGTTTTTTACATATCCAGATTTTTGCTGCACCGCTGTTGAGTCAACATTATCTTCATCATATGGTATCATGTGTGAAAGATCATACGAATGTTCTGCCTGGTGATATATCAAGTGATTTTCCCAGTTATGCTTGTCTTCTAGGGAATCTATTGGAAGCTGCAGTTGTTGCTGTTTCTCAACACGGTTCATTTGTTTGGGTAAAGAATGTATTTTTTAATGGACTCCATCTTCACCTCAATGCTACAATCTATAATGGGTTGTTATTTTTATAGCGATTCTGTTTTATTACCTTCTTTTTAGCTTATTGCTCGAATTTATTTTATTTATATTAAGCCGAAGTCTCTAGTTGACATACTCAATTTGGTTCTGAAATGGCGGTTATGCTCTCTATTTTTTTTTTTAGTCATTTGGTTCTGAAAAGGTGGTTACGCTCTCTATTTCAGGCTATAGATTTTGCAATTGTTTCGACATATTTATTCCAAGCACTTCCTCCTCTCCAAACATCAAACCAAGGAGGTAACGGTGTGCCGTATTTCCTTTGCATAGTTTACTAGTATATAAGATACTACAACCATTATTCTATTGCTTAGTTATTTTTAATATTTCATATATAAATGAGTTGTGGGCCCTTTCAACATTTTTTCTCTATAATTCAGATTCTGCAGTGAGTGAAGATGAGATGCTGGTTGGTGATGAGTTGACACCAATTACTTTGAATAGGGATTTGGAACAACAGATACTGAATGCTATAGATCCTCGGTTTCTTCTTCAATTGGTATGCAGGTTGCTTTGCCTTGTGCATGTTCATATACAATAGTCTCTTTTTGCTTTTGGTTGAGAGTACCTGCTCGCTTTGTTTATCTTGTATGCTTTTCTATGCAGACAAATGTATTATTGGGGGGGCTTGCTCCTACAGGTAGTACTCATAAAGGCAAGCCTGATGATAAAGATGTGGCTGCTGTCGATGCAGCTTGTTCTTTTCTGCATGTGACGTTCAACATTTTGCCCCTTGAGCGGATTATGACAATACTAGCTTATAGGACAGAACTGGTTCCCATTTTATGGAACTTTATGAAGAGATTGCATGAAAATGATTCATGGTCTTCCTTGTCTGAGCGGTCAGCTTATGTGCCTGCAAATGCTCCTGGTTGGCTTCTGCCTTTAGCAGTTTTCTGTCCCGTTTACAAGTAAGCATTGATTTGTGTATAATTCCATGAGCTGTATCATGCATATTTTACTCCCAATGATAGTTGGTTCGTAATTCAAGTTGAGTTGATAGCTTCATTACTCTATTTATGGACTAGGCACATGCTAACGATTGTTGACAATGAGGAGTTTTATGAACAAGAGAAGCCACTGTCGCTGATGGATATCAGATTGTTAATTGTCATCTTGAGACAGGTAAGTGCTGTATAATTTTTGTGCTTTAATATTCTTATTTTTCATATGTTGTAACTCAATATCTTCATTTGTCTAGGCCTTGTGGCAGATTCTTTGGCTTAATCCAGTAGTAACGCCTGATTTCTCAAAGTCTGAAGATGGTCCTTCTGCCATGAAGAGGCAGCCCATAGAATTTCTTCAACACAGGGTTTGTGTGGTTGCTTCTGAGCTCATGTCACAGGTGCATTAGGTTTCATGCTTGGAAATTTATAGAATCTACAAATTTTTCCTTGAGTATATTCTGTTTTCTCTTGCAGTTTTGTGCCTAGGTAATAATATCATGCTCCATAACCATTCTGACATAAAATCTGTTTGTAGTTGCAAGACTGGAATAACAGACGAGAATTTACCTCCCCTAGTGACTTCAATGCAGATGTTCCTAGTGATTTATTTATGTCCCAGGTAATAAATAGTCTATCAACGATGTTGGATACCAAAAAATATCATTATTATTCTTTTTACTGCTACCACCACTGCCATGACTACTTAATGACTAACCAATATTATGAGCAATCATCTCAGGCACTGACAGAGAATACAAGGGCAAATGACATTCTAAAACAAGCTCCTTTCTTGGTTCCTTTTACAAGCAGAGCTAAAATCTTTAATGTGAGTGATTAAGCTGTGCTCTGTTTTCTTGGTAGCTTTGGCAGATGTCAATAAATAATGTAGAACCATTGCCATCTTTTCCCTAGTCTCCAATTGATCTAATCCATCAAATGATATTGACATCTGCAGTCACAGCTAGCGACTATGAAAGTTGGAAATAGTGTTCATTCAAATGATTCAAGAAACAAAATCAAAATTAGAAGAGATCATATTTTAGAGGATTCTTTCAACCAATTAAATGAAATGCCTGAAGAGAATCTTCGAGGAGCGGTAAATCTCTCTATCTCTTCATGCATATTGTGCTTGTTTGGTGATTTCTTCTCTCTGCAATATATCCTCTAACGGTATTAACTTAACTTAATGTCTCATGTACTACCCCATTCTCATCCAGATTCGTGTAATTTTTTTTAATGAACTTGGACTCGAGGAGGCTGGTATTGACGGTGGAGGTATTTTCAAAGATTTCATGGAAAACGTTACTCGGGCAGCATTTGATATCCAGTATGGACTGTTTAAGGTTGTGTACTTCTGCTATACTCAGATTTTGACTGTTCTAAAATCTGTAATTAAGAACGGCTGACAAGTAATAACACTTTGATCCCCTGAAATATTAGTAATGAATTAGTGGTTGTACTTATATATTTTCTCACACATACAATTAGGATTATGCTTAACTTGGCCTAGAAAGATGGAAAACTTGAAGTGTAAGCTCTAAAGGTTCAAACTTTGTTTAGTTGGAATCCATGTTATCAAGGTAGAACAACCTAAAATTAGTAATGTATGAGATTATTGCAATCCTCTTTTATTACTTCATGTTGGAATATGGAGCCTGAAGTACTGAACACCCCCGATCGCAGTGAGCCTGAGGCAAAATTTTGGGCTGTCAGTCCAGTTTTAGGCTCAGGCGTGTTTCCTGGTTGTACTTATAAATGGTTATTCTCCAATTGTCTATTCTATTCAAAAATATTGTGAAGTCCCTAGCTTGACATCGCCTCCAGATGTAGTTACACATCATAACTGTGTATACAACAGATTCTCCCTACCTGCGAGGGAGTTCGACTTTTAGGACTAGCGGAACTAAGGTTTCTCTTGTGTCTCTAAATGCTCTCGTGATGTGTACATGTGTTATTTCCTAACACTTCATTGTACTGAAGTTCTCAACTAGATTAGTACGCCAAGAAGTTACATTTAAATGAGTTCAGATTGTAAAGAAGGTGTAAAACAATGTAGTTATATAATCAGAGCACTTGCTTTTATTTATATTTCATTATTTTCTTATTTTACTACGTTATTTTAATGGTACATGGTATTTTCTAATATCTTATGTCGTATTGGCTGGCTTGCATGTTCAGGAAACTGCGGATCACCTCCTCTACCCAAATCCTGGATCTGGACTGGGAAATGAACAACATCTTCAGTATTTTCACTTTCTCGGAACTATTCTTGCTAAGGTATGGTGGGTTGGATTATCTACATTGTGTTAAGTATATTCTGAGTACTGCTGGGGCCTCTTTATTTTTATCATGTTGTGAGCTGTAAAGAGATGATGGTCATATTCATCACGAGTTTCCGTGCCTTTTCCCTGTTCTCTTTTATTCTGCGGAGAACAGTCATTTTAAATTTTATCTTACTCTTTGTTTATGTATGAGAGTGATTTGCTGGCGAACTGCTCATCTGTGCTCCAACAAGTGAATTTATTTTATGTTTCTTTGGTTTTGGCGATATGTTAATATGGGGATTGGTTATGTAGGCAATGTTTGAGGGGATTCTAGTTGACATACCATTTGCAACATTCTTCTTGAGCAAATTAAAGCAAAAGTAAGTTCCTCGCCATGCACTTAAATTTTTATTGCTTGTTCTACATAATAGCTATGCCTTAGTTCTAATTGATATGGAGTCATGATTGTATGGGAGGTTGATTTCCCCTGGTAAAGCGCAGAGAAAATCCAAGAAACAAAGGGATGATTGAAGGTTGAGCCTTCTGATCATATGTATCTGTTAGATGTTTCATTGTTTGTTGTTATGCAGTTTTTCTTGATATTTCTGCGCATGTCGTGCTGTCGTGTTTCCATCAGAAGCTGGTAGAAGCACTTTGCTGTCAGATTGAAATTTTATCACTTTTCAGTTACTTTTGTGTCAGTTCAAAGCTTTCTAATTATGGTAAGGATGTATCCTTTGCACGAAGGAGTGCATGTATGGAATCTTTGCCTATGAAGGGAATGCAATTAATTGCAAACATGTGGACCTTAGATCTGGGTCAGTTGGCTTCTGCCATCATGAGATGAGAAATATTTGCTTTGTGGAGCCACTTAACAGCAACTATAATCCTGCAACTTCATCTTACCATTTCTCTTGTAGCTGATTGAAAATAGTGACCTCTACAGTCTACATGTTTCTGTAAATTTTGTGTATTCTACTTTTGAAACGTTGATTCATAGTCGTTTTGACTTTTAATGAGGACGATTGATTGAGTGTGAGCTTTTTCATATATTGAATAGTTTTTTTTTTCCCTCTCAGGTATAACTACTTGAATGACTTACCTTCGTTGGATCAAGAATTATATCGCCACTTGATTTTCCTCAAGGTTATCTCTTTAAGTCTCCTGTACTAACCTTTATGCGTTATCTCATATATTTCCAGTATCGACCAGTTCACACATCCTCTTCTTCTCCTTCAAAAAACATACTTCCTCCGTCCCATTTCAATAAGCCTCCTTGCCTTATTTGAAGGTCCCATTTCAATAGGCCCCTTCCAATAGAAACCAACAAATAACAAACACCTCAGGGCTCAGCATATTTCATAAATTACACAATATGCCAAGTAAGCTATACTCTCCATTTTCTCTACTAGAAATAAATTCCCCCAAAAAACGACTCTCTTTCCGCCGTTATTATAAGCAATTCATTTCTTAACCTTCATTCCCGGGCATGATGGCCTATTGAAATGGGATGGACGGAGTAACATTTTTATACTGAATGCTTCAAGGAAAAACACTTTGAAATTATGCAGTCAAGCCTAACCTGTTAGGTCATCTGATCTTTGTGGCCTTTCACTGAGTGATAGTTGCACTATTTGAGGTGGAATTGATCTTGAAAGCCTGGAGGATCTACTAAATGGTCCTCAATTTGTACTGAGACCTAAAAACGTAATGGGGTTTCACAAATATTGTTTTAAGAGATCTTAAGAAGAGGTACTTAATTAAAAGATTTCCACATTAATTGTCCGGATTAAGTGAAGTACTCTTTTCGTTCCATAAGTAGCACATACTTTATGGGCACGGGGTTTAGTGTGCCACTTATCGTGGGACGGAGGGATATGATTTTTCAGGTCAACTTGTTCAGCTTATTATAATGGGAATTTTTTCTGCACAATCAGCTCCCAGCCTCTTCTGTATGCTTCTTGTCATTCATATGCTTTAAAGAATATTAGAAGTTCAAATCTCATAATATGAAAACCAAATGAATATGTAATTACAGTGTGATTGGTTGTGTATAGTACATCTTATCTTAAAGCTGAGGATATGGACAAGGGGAAATATATATCTGTGTTTCAGTTGGGCTTCTGTGTGGCGCCAGAATAGTTGGTAGGAAATCCATCAAAATCCTTGTTGATGGATATCTCACTTATTCCTTAAGGTTGCACATGCATGGTGTGTTCACTTAAAACCAATCTTTTGTAGTTTTGTTTAATGTCATGTTCTGTGATGGCTTGCAGCATTACGCGGGTGACATCTCCCAGTTAGAATTGTACTTTGTAATCGATAACAATGAATATGGGGAGCAAACAGAAGAAGAGCTGCTTCCAGGTGGAAAGGGCATCCGAGTCACTAACGAAAACGTCATTACTTTCATCCATCTAGTTGCCAACCATCGGTTGAACTTTCAGGTACTAGTGCTTCTTGACCATGTCAAGCCACCCAAAATTAAAAGGGAAAGTTATGAATTATTTTAATCCTAACTACCTTCCAAATTAAAAATCGAATTGGTTGAAACTCGTTTTAGTATCTTGTAAATTGTTGAAATATTAATTCTTGGAACTGTTTTGCAGATACGCCAACAAAGTTCACATTTTTTGAGAGGGTTCCAACAGCTAATACCAAAAGATTTGATCGACATATTTAATGAGCATGAACTTCAGGTAACTCAATTTATAATAAGTCGAAAATAGGGTCGATCTGCATTCATTAGAACTATTTTCGATCTGCATTCATTAGAAAATTGTGTAGCTGTGGTTTGGTTTGTAACTTGTTGAGTTCCTGTGCTAACATTATTTAGTCATCGGTCACAATTGTATTGATTCGTTAAGAAATTTCCGAATTGTTTAAATGTTAGATTTTTCCTAAATGATTTCTTATTGTCTTCTGCTCCAGCTCCTAATATCTGGATCAGTAGATGGATTTGATGTTAATGATCTTCGAGCTCATACTAATTATGCAGGAGGTTATCACAAGGTAACATTTTCTCATTTACCTTTCTATATTGCAGATCCGGTAGCTTTAAAATAAAATATTTACATGCATGTGTCTAACTAGTAACTAATGATTGTTTTTGCAGGACCACTATGTTATTGAAATGTTCTGGGAAGTGATTCAGAATCTTAGCTTGGAAAATCAGAGAAAACTTTTGAAGTAAGTCCTTTACACATTTAGCTTAAAAGGATAATGTCTGTTATTCTGGTGAATTCGGCTGTAGACTGTATGCAGTTAGTTTATATGACATGGCCTAATTCTGGTATAATTCTTTACTTCCTCTGAACAGAATGTCAAGAACTGCGCTCATCGACTTAATCTGTCTTGTTATTCTGCAGTTGGCTGTTCATTTTATGATGATAATTTTTTTATATTTTGGTTAGTGTGTTTTAGCAAATGTTGAGAGATTGCCTGTGTTTTCTTCTTCTGTTAACAGTTGTAGTGTCCTAATCTTCTCCCAAGTCCCATCTGCATGTAACAGTACGTGTTCACAGCTAGGATTTTGATCACTTAAAACCAACGATGAAGGTCTAACTTTGACATTTAAGATTACTGCTTGTTTCTTCAAGTAACCAAAAAAGTAATGTATTTGGTTGAATTCAAATCCATATCATATCATCAAACTTTGATCCGTTATCAAATCTTCGAATTGCAAAATTCGAATTCATTTGTCCTGCTGCATATTGTGGTGAAGTACATTGGTCAGTGATCATGTAATATTATACTTGCTGTATCCATGTTGTGTTATTAGTAACGACTTCTATTTATGCCTGCTCCCAGATTTGCAACTGGATGTTCTCGTGGGCCTTTGCTTGGATTTAAGTACTTGGAACCTACATTTTGCATACAGAGGTAGGATGGCACCACAACTGGTTTTACACTTTCCTGTTACTAGTCCATCTTTCTGTGTGCATTTGCTTATGTGTATATTCCTTTTCTTTTTGACAGAGCTGCTGGTGATGCATCTGAAGAATCTCTTTCCCGGTTGCCCTCAGCCGGTACTTGCATGAATCTTCTCAAACTTCCTCCATACAGAAGGTTTGCTCAAATAATACCCTCTTTTATTTCTAAGGAAACTTTTAATTGTCCGGTAAAAAATTATGATTCAATGACAGAAAGTGAAGAAAAGAATAAATTAATTGGAATGGGTACTGTACAATTAACATTCGGATTTCTAATTTTTAATTAGTTGTTGCATTTAAATGGACATTAATACTGCATTTTGTAAGCGTTCTTTAGGTAAATTATTGAGATTGCTATTTTGTGCGTATAGTAAACAGCAAATGGAGGAGAAATTATTGTATGCTATAAATGCTGATGCTGGCTTCGACTTGAGCTGAAAGAGGTCGATTGACATCCAGCAAAGAATTGCTTTCAAGTGTTCCCAAACGAGACTGAAGTCCCTCGACTCGTTGCCTTGTCTAGCTGGCAAATAAACTATATCCGACAGAAAAGATTACTATAGCTTTTCAGGAGCCACACAACTTGACTCTCTTGCTTCTAATGTGGTATGACGTCCTATAGTATAGAGCGACTTTTAGTTCACCAGATGCGTTTGCAGGTGACTGAAAAAGTTTAGAAGATGGAATACGAGTTTAGAGAGACTGTGTAGATATGATGACAGTAACCGTTTTCTCGAGTAGATGTGTATATGCTGGAACGCATTGATTGTATATATATATTATATATACTTTTTTAGTGCGAGCGGGATCAGCGCAAGTGGTCTTGTTTGTAAACTTTGTATTGTAGTTAATCTTCGTTTGAATTTTGTGAACATGGTGACTATATTATTATCAATCCTGCTCGTTCCTTTGCTAGCTTTTATAAAATCAATAGCCTAGTTGAACAAAGTTTCATGAAGTGGAAGCATGGTTGCAATTTGATGAGATGACAAGCATCAAAGATGCGAGAGAAATTAAGACAAAAATTCATCTTGACAAAACTTCAAGGTAGATTTTACATACATTTGGAAGGTTAATAACCCTTCAATAAATCATTGGAAGTAGAAGAAGTTAATTAAGTTGAGGTCGTCCTTTAATCTTCTAGGGCTGGGGGGATATCACTCAAATCCATACCGTCTGGTGGCAGCTCTGAAGTCAATGGTCCTAAGATCCCTTCTGAGCTCAGGGTCAATCCACTCTGTGGAGAGAGAGAGAGAGAGAGAGAGTCATTAGCATAGTTCTATGATTATCCATTTAGTTTACAAACTCACACTTTTATGTATAATACGGTACAAAAATTTAATTACTTGAGCAGCATGAGCTTCTGTTCTATCCTCTGAGAATTGAGACACTAATTCATGCACATAATTCGAGAAAAATCCTTCACTACACATCTTCTCACTTCATTATACTACTCTAAGGGGTTCTTGAGGAATCATTCATCTAGAGTTAATTACACAAAATCCCCACTTTCTATAGAGGATCCCGAACCCACCCCAAGTCCCAAACAAAAGGAGAAAAAACACCCGTCCCACACTTCCAGCTTTCCCACTGTCCAATTACCTCAAAAATGAAGATTGAATATTGAATATTGAGATTTCAGAAAGTTACCTCAGGTTGGAACCGTAGCATATCAGCGCGAGCCATAGCTTCTGCTTGAGCTATTCGTTGCCTGAAAGTCTGAGCCATCTCTTCAGCCTATCAACAAAACCAAAATATTCATCCACATGAGAAAAATCCAGCGCACAATGAGCTCATAAGCAACGTATACAAGACTGATTTCTTTTACTCGATATTAAGAAGTTAGCAATAATTTCAGAAAATAAAGATTAAAAAATCCCCTCAATAAACAAAAAGGAAAGGAGGATGATTGGATAGCGTTTATTTTGCAGGAATCTAACCTTTTCAAAAACCAGCTTGGGGTTGCGAATCATGTCACCAGGAGAAGGCTCTAACTTCTTAGTAGAGAGGCTGACCCGACCTCTCTCCCGGTCATGGCTAAGAATCATAACCTACAGAAAGACGTGAAAGGTGAGCATACAAACTTTGGAGGATTGTAGGGACAAAAGCATGATGACATGCACCTTCAAAGTGTCACCAGGCTGAAGAACTGTGGCAATATCTGAAACACGATCGTGACTAATCTGGCTGACATGCAAAAGGCCGTTAATTCCACCAATGTCAATGAAAGCACCATAAGGTTTCAAGCTCTGAACAGTTCCAACTACTACAGAACCAATTCCAAGCTGTGCCTGGCTATCGGCCATGGCCTTGCGATTACTGAGGACTAGCCTGGACTGTTCCTCATCAACCTCCACAAACTTAAGAGGAATTTCTTTTTCTAGAAGCTCCTCTGCAGCCGATTTCTGATGCCATATACAGATATGTTAATTTCTAAATGCGCATAAGGGGCTAAATATAATGAGATGATCAAGTAAGCTTCAGAGCAATTTTTACGACATCATCATGATCCTCTGTATCCTTGTTGCTGAATCCTTATCAATGTCTAGCAAACAAATAAATACAGTTTACCATGATATGAAGATTCACAAATCACAAGGATGGGAGAGAATTAACTGTTGATATTTGTGAAAATGGAACAAAACCACGAAGACCCTCCACCAGTGCCACAACACCACCTTTGTTAGCTCCTACTACCTGTTCATGAAGCCAAAAAAGAGTGAGTGAGATGATGTGCTAATCTTTAATTGAAAGTAAGACGCCAGATTTATAGCAGGACATCTGAAACGATAAAGTATTGAATATGGATAAATCTATGACAGAAAATGCATTCTGATAACACCACAGCAAAGTCTTCGACAAGAATTTAATAATGAGATCAAGTAATAACATTAACAAAAAAACACCAAAGCAAACTCAAAAGGCAAAACAATAAATTTACTCACCTTACCCTTTACTACAACATCTTCAGCTTGAAGTTGTCTACATCGTTCCCACGCAAGGTCATACTGAATTGAACGAAGACTCAATATTAAACTATCATCAGCTTCATTCTCTCCAATAATTACAAATTCTTCAATTACACCAGAGTAAATTCCAGCCTCTTCTACATGTTTGATATTATGGATGGCTGCCTCCCTTAGAGGCAAGTAAGCTGATGACTTTGCAGTTATGTCGACCAATGCTCCATTCGAGTCTGTATTGTAAACTTTTCCTTTGACCTGAAAAGGAAAACCCAAAATCAAACCAAATGAATAAACCCCTTCATTCTTTCTTTTTCCATATCAGCTTAGAATTACGTTCTCACCAACTAAGAATGACGATATCTAATTCTACTTTTTACCAACGACAGAAAACATCGATAGCTGTCTTTTAAAAATATACAAGCTATGGGTTTTTCCTTTGTCATCCACAAAATTTGGAGGCTCAACTATCCTAGCGGCATGATTCACCCAACACATTGGCATTACGACGAGCTCCTTAATACGGCTCAACAAAACACTACCAAATTCCAAATTGTTGTTTCTGCCAAAGTGAATGGCATCAACAACCTTGCAGTCCAACTCAAAGATAACCCAAGCAAACCACAAACTCTTGATCTATATAAGACCTTCAAACATTAGTCTTAGTTGTGATTTCTAGGTTGCACAGGCACGCACGCGCGCGCGCGCACACACACACACAAAGAGGAGAAACTTTCAACCAAGATGCAAGCAGAATACGTGCTTGCAAACAAGTAACATCTCCAAAAGACCATTATCAGATAACACAGAACCTAGTGAACATCTTAAGCCAGAAAGAACTGACGTGTTGTGCTGGTACATGGTTCCTACTCAAAATTAAAATGTTAGTTATTTAGCTCACCCCAATTCTATCAAACATAACAGAAACCATTAAATTGCTGCATAAATCTAGATAATGCATGTGCCAATGCAGATGCTTGAGTATATAGCTAATACTCAATAGCCGAAACTCCATTCACTTTTAGTTAAGAAAGTGCAAACACAAACACAGAATCCAAAAAGATAAGAAACCCTACAAAACAAATTGAAAGGGAGATAAATCACTCGACGAACCTAAAACCTCAACCCCAGGCCAGTATAAGAAAAATAAGGAAAAAAGAATAAAAGTGAGACCTTGGCACCAATTTCCGAGGTGAAATCGTATTTCTCAAGGGCATCATTGAAGTCTTCCACGGTGAAGGCGACGCCTTCCATGGGCGCAGTACGACAGCGTTCGTAGGCGTCCTCGAACATCTCTTTCAGCTTCATTCTCTCTCTAGTCTGCGCGTTTGAAACAACTGCAGCGGCTGTAATCACGCTTCTCTTTCTAGGTAGCATCGAGTGATTATTACTCTTGGAATTGGACAGGAATTTGTTGTTCTTAGCCGCTGAAAATGGCGGGCACTTCAGCCCACCGATTTGCTGCGCCAACGACGCCATCTTTTTCGCCGCTGTATTTGAATTGCCGAAATTTCACACAGATGACGAGAGAACTCTCAACTGTGTGACTGTGTGCGTGCTGCTGTTGTTATTTCTGGATTATGAAGATGCTGATGGGTGTGAGATAAGATGGGGAGGATGATGGAGGAGCGATTGTGGGGCCCGCTTGCCTAACGGGCTTCAATTCTGTAATGGGCTGTGTTCGAATATGGCCCACATTTTGGTTAGCTCTGGTCCATTTACAAATTGATAAAATGTTTAAATCCACCGAAGGTTTTTATCAGAATCAATTAGCGTTAATTGCATCTATCCTCGTTCACGTTCACGAAATAGTTGTCACTTTTGTTATTTAAATTCGCCCACAAAATGATTGTCACTTTTATTTATAGTAGTAGGCCCACATAATATATTATATTTAACTGTATATTTCTTACTACTTCACTCACATTTATTGTGAGATTTTTACTCCACTCACAATAATACCCACTATTATTCACTACTACCTATTATCTTCTTAAACTCGTGTCGTTCACAATGTGACAACCATTTTGTGGATGGAAGGAGTACCATTTTCTCAATGTGACACCTGGACTTGCCACGTTGGACTCCCCGAACAGCTAAACACGACGATGTCGTTTTATTTTGGGGGAAACGACGTCGTTTCATCCTCTTCGGCAATTAACAACCCAATTCCCCCAACTTCAATGGCATTCTCTCTCTCTCTCTCTCTCTCTCTGTCTCTCTCCTATGCAATGGAAATTGAATATAGGAGATTTGATGCCTCTGTTGTCGTCTTTCTCTCGCCCTTGTCGTCGTCTTTCTAGCTCTTTCTCTCACTGGAATTTGATGCCTTAATTAGGAGCTTATGTCACAAATTGAAATGAGCGAGCGAGCTCAAGGAATTGCATGTGTTGTGAACGCCATCTATCCGGCCTGTTTTCTCTCTTGAGCCCTAAAGGAATGAGGGAAATTGGGGAAAGTTGATTGATTGTCAAAGAGGATGAAACGACGTTAGTCTAAATAAAATGACATCGTCGCATTTGGCCGCTCAGGGAGTCCAGCTTAGCAAGTTTAGGTGCCATGTGAGATTTAATTTGAAGAAAAATGGGAACCAAAATGAAATTGCCAAAAATTGAAAGGTGATGTATTTTAGAAAAATTATTTTGAATCTGTGTGCAATTTAAAAAAGTGATAAAATGTTGTGAATTTAGGTGCAAATAAACCCAATAAATTATGCATTACCTACACAATAGGAATGTAACTATTGAATTCTAATAATCTCCTCTTTTTAAAACTTAAAAAAAAATCTCACATAAAATCACGATTAAAAGGAAATCACACTTATCATAGAGTGGATGATGAGTTAAATAGCTTAACTTCTGAGTTTATCATATGGAATGACTACTATGACTTAGTAAAAATAAATTATGTCAAAAAGATAATTTTAAGATAAATTTTGTCCTTTTTTCATGTGATGGACAACTATATCCTTAATTTACATATTTAATTATATCAAATTAAAAAAAAAGTTTTTATCTCTCATCTATTGGCTCTCTCTCTCCTCTCTCTCATCCTATTTCTACACTCAACCGCCGCCTACATCTATCTCCTCTCTCTCTCTCTCTCTCTCTACCGCTACGCTCAACCGCCGTCGATGTGCTTCCAGATAACTTCTCTTGCCGGAAATATTCTAGACCATGGATGGTGTTCATATGCGATCGGCGTGCACGTGCTCTTCGTCGTCCGCTGTACCCTCTTATCGCCGCCATGAGTGACGGCGGCGGTGCACCGAGGTTTTAAAGAACTGGGGGTTTAGGGAAGTGATAAATGTTCATTGGTTAGTCAATATGTTTTCGTTTTATTCGTACCAAATCAGAGTGTAGAAATACTTGATACAAATGGTATGACGGATGGTATTGTCATCATATCCAGTCATAAAGTATAAATACATGGTACAAACGGGATGAATGATCCCATTCGTCTCGATCGTACCAAATACTTGTACTCCATAACTTGATACGAATAAACTAATTTGTTCTGTTCGAATGAACTACTGATGCACTATGACTTGGTACGAGTGATATGAATGAATTCAATCGTACCGTTCGTACCAACTAGTGGCGAACCATAACTTGGTACGAGTGGTACAAATCAACTCATTTCGTACTAATCTCACCAACCTGAATCTGATTTCAAATTCATGTTTGTTAATTGACGTAGCCGTGATTGGACGGAATGGTCGACGGCGGTAAGAGGGCGGGGTTTAGGTGTTTAGGTGAGAGAGAGGAGAGAGGAGGGAGAAATAGAGTGAAATGAGGGATAAGGTAAAATTTATCCAAAAATTCAAAATGTGACAGAATTTATATATAAATTAAATTTTTGACAACTATTAATTTTGACTATCTAGATTGGCTATTTGACATTTTTACACTTAATTTCTCAACACAAGCCCTAAAATCACTTGCTCCAACGTAAAATCACTTACTCCAACGTCATATGGTAAACCTCAAAAGAAAGCAAACGGATTTTACTAAATGATTTATATTAAATCGATCACATAGATGTTATCGAAAAGACAACTTTTGTAGACTTATTACTGCCTCAAGAAAATAGATGTTTCCTTTCTATGAGCGTTTGCTGCGACCACATAATCATGATAATAGATACCGATGCTATGAAACCAACATACTAATTATCTTTTTATGTCCAAAGTCGAATAACACTCTTTTATTTCTCAACACAAGTTTCAACATCACTTTAGGCCAGTTTCTCTCTAGTCCATGAACAATGTGGTAGATAATTAATGGCTATTTGGTAGAATCCATAAAACAAAACACTGAGACCAATATGGAACAAGATAATTAAACAGCACATAATCTGTATAGTGAAACTGTAAATCGACGGCTACAAATAAGCACCAACGTGAAAGAAATATTACGATCATATACACCTCTTTTTGAGTAATCAATGGCACAAACTTACAAGCGAACCACATCTTATATATTTGTCCAAACTATAAAGTAATGGCAAACAGCCCTTGAAAAGAGCAACCAGACATCCATCGTCAATCACAGCTGTAATACTAATCACCCTCGATTTAATCTCAAAGTAATTGATGATACTGGGACCAAGTGCCAGCGTTGTCTCTTTCCATCAAGAAAATTATGAAATCAGCCACCTAACCAGAAAGAAGTTTATATATCAGTCAGCCATTGCGAAACTGTGATGTACACCTACATTTTATATTTAACTACTTCGGATCACCTAAAAAGTTGCAAGAAATTCAAATAACAATCATGTGTTACATACTACTCATTAGCAAATGCTTGACCTTACAAATTGTCTAAGGTTGCAAGTCATAAAATCAACCTAGCCACTATAATAATTCTCAAGTAAACACTCTAATGGTTTACATGAGCCAACCATGTACGGTTGTTGGTAATGACGGATATCGGAGTCTACAAGCCCCATACCATCAAACCTTCATATTCTGATACAGCAACAATAGCAAACTTAAAGCAACAGTGTAATATGACATTTTAAAATGGTGAGAAATACCCACCTCAAGACAAAATTGTTTAGGCACTCTCGCCTGAACTCAGCCCAATAATTTTCCCCACAGCAACAGTTTTTCCTGTTAAAAATGTTCGTTGTGATGATATTTTCATTTACACAGAAAATTTGAGCACAGTACAAGCAGAATACATAACACCACCCTAACCTTCAGTGCGAAGAGTAAAGCGTCCGAGCTGTGGAAAGTCAGAGTACTTCTCAATGCAAATCAAGTTGCTAACCTATGAGCATGATTCAAAAGCAAAAATTCATCTACACAGAAGTCCATACAGCTAAAACAATATATTTCAAAAGGCAAACACATCATCAGATGCATATGATCATACCAACAAAATAGAGATGCAGGTATCCTTCAGCACTTTCAACACATCTATGCTAAAAGGACACATGATATAATCAAGAAACACCAGCTACAAGTGTAATACCTGAACACGGCATTCAACAACGGCACCTTTCTTAACAAAACGTGGCTTCTTTTTCAAAGCTTTTCTGGTTTTTGGATCAACCTGCTGAGTCAACTCAACAACCTCACACTCTTCCACAACAGCATGGATGTGTAGTACAGCCTTGTATCCAGCACAAAAGATTGCCTGAGAATGGAATAGATAATAAGCACAGTTATCAGCACATAAATCAAGAAAACAAAAAAATGAAGTATGAGAGGTAAATGAATAGAACAGAGTCCTACATTCTCGAGCAACTCCAAAATCGACAGTTGGGCAAGAAACTCAGATACAGCAGCGACTGGCCTTGCTGCCAAAATATATAACAAAGGCTTTAGTTGGACAAAAATAGCATGCCACAGTTCATACATTCCAAAACTGATAACCAACATAGCCTAAACACTGATCACCACGAACTTCTGTGTCATAATTAATACTAAATAAGATAAAATCCTTGCAAATGTGATTACATTACAGAGCTTATACTCCCTTCGTCCCCAAAGAACTTATGGGCTTCCTTTCAAAGCCCCACCACACGCCTTAAACTTTTGACCTTAATTCTACCACTTATTTATGAAAAGTGCCACTTCACGCACCCAACTTTTCAAATATTTTGTGTGGGGCCCTTCCACTCAAACAACCTTTTACTAGATTATCTTTGGAGACTGATTAAATAAAACATCACAAATTCAAATCTAAAAAACTGTTTCTTTCCAGTACAATAGCTTGTTACAGGTCAGATAGCTCAGCCCAATCCAAATTAGCTTAAAATATTGATGCAGAATATAGAACAATGAGAACACCTAATGCAAACCAACACTAAAACAGAACAAAATGACAGAAAATCAAACTAGAAAACTCACCAATGCTACTCAAAACAAAACCCCCGAGAATATCCTCCTCTTCTATCCCTGACAACCTGACACGTAAGTTTTCACCAGGTCCTGCACACCTCACTTTCTTTTCATCACAGAAGATGGCAAGAACTTTGACATGTACCTGGCACGTGAGTAGATAATGTCACTACCTAACTTCAACCTATTGAAAAGATCATATATCTGACGTATGAGAATATGAAGATATGCATTTCAAAAGGCACCTTATTAGGCATAACTAGCAACGCGTCACCTTCACGTACAGTTCCAGATTCTATTTTTCCCATGACAACAGTTCCCATGTCCTTAAATTTGTCAATAATAGGCATTCTACCAAGTAAAGAAAAACTATATTAATAGAATTACCAATTCATCTAGTTTGAGAAGTAAACTCATGTACATTAAAAAAGTAAAAACAGAGTTAATAAAATTTTCATTTTACCTGAAAGGACCTTTGGGATCACGTGGTGGAACTTCAATGGCATCAAGAGCTTCAAAAAGGCATTTACCATTCCACCATGGACATATACTTTTATCCATCCTAGTCTTCATGTTTGTCCCCAAAAGGCCAGATATTGGGAGAAATTGAACGTCTGCAAATTATATATTTCACCCAGACAAAAGGTAAATCAGAATAGACAAACAAGATAAAGGAGAAGCAGAATTTTCACTTTAGAGAAATTAACACAAGACTAAGACATATAAAAGGGATCCAAAGTTATAGACTTCCAAACATAAATTAGCAAAAATAGGAGCAGATTTACTGTAATGTCACCTTTTTTCACGTTATAACCTGAGGACTTCAAAAATAAGGTCATTTTTGACTCAATCTCATCAAATCTGAAAGATGAAATATAAGCAACATAAGAAAGTCAGGTCAAGAATAATAGCCGAGCCAGCAAAAAAATCATCAAAACACTGACCCCACCTCTCTTTTGACCATTGCACAGTAGGCTCATCCATTTTATTGACGACAACAAGAAGCTTAGAGACTCCTAAGGTTTTTGCTAGTTGAACATGTTCGCGTGTCTGTCCACCTCTCTCGTAACCAGTTTCAAATTCTCCCTTTCGAGCTGAAATTACCTAAGAATATAGTTGGTCAACACAGTTTAGAATAGAGACTACAAGATCAAAAATGCCACCAAGTATAACCTCAAAACTACGATACAATGAAGCACTACTTACTAGTACACCTATATCTGCTTGAGATGCTCCACTGATCATGTTGGGCACATAGCTTTTGTGACCCTGGAAATCAGAAGTTGACAAGCCATAAGTCGAGGCAACAGAAACCGGAAAAAAAGGGCTACCTTCCAAGCACACCCAAGTGAATGACATGTTTACAGATGGATCTATACACCTATAACTATTGTTCACTATGTACTTATTCCATGTAAGGCTCATCTGAGACCGATCACCCTTTTTGAACTTCAATAGTTATTTTGAGTAGGCGATGTTTCCTTCAAGAACCTAGTAGTTTATCTGTTAAAAATGTAAACTGACATAGGCCATCAACTTCCCCAGTAAAAAAATGTGGTATCTTTTTTTATAATTCAATTATGCCTGAGTGAAATAGTCATTTCAGATAAATGTGCTTAACAAATATGGTTATGAATCCATACAAGAAGTGAGGTGTGCTTCACAGTTGTTTTTTTCTTAGAAAAGAGAAATAATGATGAGACTTTAGGATGTACCGGGGCATCCAATATTGTAAACCTTGTACTTTCTGTCTCAAAGTGGGCTCTCCCGACTTCAACTGTTTTCCCCTAAAAATGGGAAATATCACACACAAGCTCAGCAGATGCAGTGTAAGTTACTAAAAGAAAACAAAACTTGCAGGGATACAGTTAAAACAGCCAAAAAAAATATAAAACCTTAGCCCTCTCTTCTTCATTAGTGTCCATGATATAAGCCATATACCTAATAATATGAGAACAAAAGGGTCAGTATGGAAAAGACACAAGCAAACAAGTCCAGATTCCTACAAAAAACTGTCAATGTTCTTTCTGCATAGCAAAGACATGCAATCATACATTAAGACATGCAACGATACAAATATTAGCCTTAAGTTACTTACCAGCTCTCCCTACTTTTGTCCTTAGCTTCCTTCTCATACTTTTGTATTGTGCGTTCATCAACTTGCCCACTAAGATATAGAATTTGCCCTCCAATGGTGGACTTTCCAGCATCTGCAGAACACATGACACTACTAATAAGAAACTGCCACATGATGCCTCCAGTTTAATATTTTCATTTTTACACACCATCTCAATCTAGGAGTAGTGGAAATTTTAAACCATGATTATCAAAAGCAAGATCTATCATCCAAGCAAATGGGGAAAGATGTGCAAAACAAGGATGATAACTCAGACATGGGAAATGAAAGTTACAGACACTGAACAATCAATTACAAAAATAATGGAGGCTAAAGCGAAAACTCCGTTCACCTAAAAGCTCCCTTATCGTAATGTATATCCTTAAAGAACACCAAGTTTGAAGAAATTACCTGTCATAATTCTGACCATCCATTGCATATTTATTCACAGAGAGCTAAGGATTCGTTGTCAGTGTTATTTTCCCTAAATTAGTATTTTATCAACCAGAATGCTTACATAAAAGCGTGATGCATAAATACTATGTTCTCGTTAAGTAGAACTAATTCAAATGTAAAATTCATTTTTCTTCCTTGAAATGTAATAAAACTCCATATGATATCATTCAGCTAAGGGTAAAAAAAGTATAAAATTGGGACTTAAAAGGAAATGCACTTACCAACATGACCAATGAATACAGCATTCAAGTGTCTCTTTTTTTGCTCCTCATCTTCAAGATCATCTGGAGGAATGCTTTCCTTCTCTTTCACTGAATTAAAAAAATGGAAAAACAAATATATAAACAACACCATTTCAAAAAAAAAAAAGAATAAAAACGAGTAAAGCATCTGTGAGGACACACTTTGTATAGCCAAAACTTCCACATTAATTATCAAGATATGAGCATAATTATTTAGTGCATATGGTGCAGCTTATATGAACAGTACTCCTAGTGAACCCAAAGGCAATACAAATTGATCCCATCTATGCCACACAAGGTAGACTAGAGCATACTAACAAGCATTAGAAGTATGTAAGCTAATTAAATAACATAACTTATAGGTGCAGAATTCAACCCATTAGCTACTAGCAGGTTCTAAGAAACTCCACTGACCTCCATCTGTTTTATCAGGATTCAAGACAGTATCATGCTTCCCATCGTCTGAATGAATAAAATCACCAACATAAAGAGAGAGAAAGAGTAAGACATGAATTGTTGTGCTTGAAGTTCTTAAAGGTACGTATCAGACTACCATACCACATAGCTTACAGATTACTCTCCAAGTTATTAACCATTATGGATATCATAAGTAATTGTCCATACCTACGTCCATTTTGTCATGATTTACAGCTCCATCAGGCTTCCCATACTCTGTGTTAGCCGTCATAGTATCTGATAGCAAAAACAAGTTACATAGTTAAATTTACAACATGAAGCAGTCACCAAAAAGATTTAACAAAAAAGGCAGTTACTACATCCGGAATCTTATAATCATTAATCCATTAACAAGCAATGCCAGTTGCATTAATTCAACCCACAAAATCATGTTCATCACTATCTACCTCCATTAGTATCAGGATTTACAACTACATCATGCTTCCAATCTTCTGTGTTAGCCATCTCAGTATCTTCAGCTACCATTCAACAAGAATTCACAAACAGAAACAACCGGCAACAAGAATATTAATAACCACAATAATAACTCTTCATATGCATCGTTAAGCAAGTTACAGAAATCTGACAAAGAGTCATGCTAGAAGAAGTATCGAGAAAAAAGAAATGAAGAAAACAAATATAACCTACCAGCTGAATCGAGCTGGAGAGCCTTGATATCATCCGCGATATCTACAAAATTCAGAACTTAAATGAGAAAAAGAACAAATCCAATTGCGCAACAATAAACAATAATCAGATAAGCAAAGCGAAAATGGAGAAGCAATCGGACCCAGCGTCGGATGTGTGGTGCTCGAATCCGACATAGCTTCGGGCGAAATTGGTATTAGAACGCAATAAATTCCAAAAAGAAAAGCTAAAGAAATTCGATTGACTAGAGATAGACGGCGGCGGAGCGGAGATTTTCGGGGCGCGAGCGGTGGGAGATGAGACGGTGATGATGATCCAAAATGGATTCGTGATTTCGGGGGTAGGGGTGTTAGGGTTTTTTAGGCCCCAAAATTATAAGAATATGGATGAATTAGAACGGCCCAATTTTGATGATTGATGGGCTTTAAAATATTTGATTAATTGGGAAATAAAATTTTGCTTTGAATAATAATAATAATAATAATAATAATAATAGTTAGTCTCCACTGAGATGCGTCTCACGTTGTGCGACGCGCGCGTGCTTCACGTGATGTGAGTGTTGTGCACGGGCAATAATCCCATATGCACTTCATCATATATTCATATGCACTTCACCATATATCTATATGCACTACACTTGATGTTGATATGCACACCGAAGAGTATTGAATATGCACCAACTTTTTCCCATTTTTTTTTTATTATTTTTTCTTTTTTTTTTTTCTGCAGAGCCTTCAGCTCCGCATTCGCTCCGATTACTAATATAAGGATAATCGTTAGGCAACAATTTGGATTTTTCGGCTCGCTCCGAGGCCTTTAGCTCCCCTCGCTCGAATATTGACCAAAGAAGAAGCGGCAAACAAAACAACAAAGAGGCAAACAAAAAAAATAGAGTGCAAAATAAATTTGGAAATTTAAAAAACAAAAATTGAAAAATTGGTTGTGCATATGCAAATACAACGTGGTGCATATCTATGAACATGGTTGTGCATGTGGATACACTTTGGAGTGCATATGACCTGACCATTAAAAATAAAAAATAAAAAATCAACGGTTGATCGGATCAACTCGATCTCACAATGTGAGACTGGTCTCATAGGAGAATTTGCCTAATAATAATAATAATAATAATAATAATAATAATAATCTATCTATCTATCTTCTATCTATAGTATATATAATAGCGAGGTTTACGTTCACACCACGTGGCACGCTCTATGCTCTCCGTTCCAATTTAACTTTATTCTAGTATTTTCTGTATTATTATTTGGGTAGAACTGTCTGTAAATTCTAAACATTTCAGCAAATTCTGGTATTGCACCAGTTTTTAAGATTTTAGTATTAAAAACCAAAACGTTTCGATTTGTCTTAATTTATTCAAGCCGATCGATTTTCCCCAATTTAAAAACGACGTGGCACTCACCGTTGCCACGCTGTACACCCCGGCAGTGAATCAAGAACGACGTCGTTTATAATTAAATCTAACATACCTAACCGACGTCGTTTTTATTCCAATTGTTAGATTTCCCCAAAGTTTTCCCTCTTTCATTCATTTCGTTAGGGCATATTCTCCATACCCAAATTCTCTGCAAATTGAGAGAGATAGATACTTCGACTCCCCTCCAACTTCGCGACGGCAACAACAACCTCCCCTCCGACTTTGCGACAATGAAGCAAATCTGCAAATCGACGAAGTGGGTGAATTCAAATTCGCGAAGTGGGTAAGTTCAAATCGGTGAAGTAAAGCCTCCGACCTCGAATTGGCGACGTCCTTTTCTTGTGCAAAATCTCCTGCAAAATCTCCTGCAAATCATGAGAGAGTTCGTTATTTGGTTGGGCAACTGGTAGCTTCGATTTCGAAGAATGCAAAAATGGTTGGGCATGACAAAAATTGATGCATGATTTTGAAGCATCATCTTTAGAGAATGAAAAGCTTTGCCAAGCTTCAATGAATCAAGTGAATTATTTGAGAAATTTGGAAGAGAAGCATTACAGATAAGCTGCAGATTTTGAGAAGTTGATGCAAGAATTTCAATTCAAATGTGTTGAGGGTGATGGGCTTCGCGAGCAGCATGAAAGAATGAATGCTGATTATGAGAAAATGAAGGTTGAATATGAGCAGTTGATGCATGTTTTTCAACTAAAATGTGTAGAGAATGATGAGCTTTGCCAAGCTTCAATGAATTAGGTGAATTATTTGAGAATTTTGGAAGAGAAGCATGAGAGATTAGCTGCAGATTTTGAGAAGTTGAATGCTGATTATGAGCAGTTGATGACTGAACATGAAGTGAAATTTCTAGAGAATGCAGAGCTTCGTTTCTTCACAAATGAATAGCTCAATGCAAACAACAATTTGCAATAGGAAGTTAGCTTATTGTACATGGCATTAGCCTTCATTTTTGTTGTATTTATTTGGATGTATTAGTTGAGGTAGGATGTATTGATGGGAGTAAATGTTCTGTTGTATGTTGGATCTATGTTTCAATTGCAATGAAAATGTGGCATTGGCATTCACAGATATATAGTTGGTAAACAAATAGATATAGTTGTTATGTTTCAATTCCTCTCTGAAAAATGATCAAACATACTTGTACACAACTGAATTAGAGCACTCTAAAAAATTAACACAATCAAAACCTCTCTAAACCGTGATCAAACAGATTTTGAATGCTTCATCTAGAATATATATCACATAATCAAAACTGTATCAATGAACACAATAAGCAAAATATCACCCTCTTTTCATGAACAAGAACCAATTCAAGTGTTGGCAACAACAGTCAATTCACCACAGAAAAGTACATAAGTTCAAGTTCATTTCATTCAGATAAAGTTTTGGCAAAATAAACTACAAAAAAGTGTTCAACTACAACTAAAATTATGATTAAAATGGTGGAGGGGCCCTGCTCTCTTGAGTTGAAGGCCCTGCTTGCATGGTAGTTGAAGGCCTTGCTTGCATGGTAGTTGAGGTAGAGGTGTGTACTACACTTGAGCCTGGTGGGTGGTAGTAGATGTTGCCAGTTTCACCAATGAATACACCAGCCCTCTAGCTGCAAAGTTCCTTTCTGCAGCCACATGTGAAGCTCCTCCTCTTCCAGCTCCTTTTCTTGTAGATCCTTCTCTTCCAGCTCCTCTTCTTGCAGCTCCCCCTCTTCCTCTTGACACATATATACCAGCTAGGCCACCATCTCTACCCCTTGCACCAACTCTCCCGGCAACATTTCTGGGGGATTCACCCTCTTTGTCAGCTGTATTTTCCTTTGCTGGTCTCCCTCTCTTGCTCTAAAATGCATGTACAAAAAGCAACACATTCAATAGATTACTAAGAGGGCAGTATTTTAAAATGAAGCCATAACTGTCAAAAATCATACCTTAGGTTGTTCATGCCTTACAACTTTTGGGTTCTTGCATGTTCTGCTGTTATGATTTATGCCTCCACAGTTTGTGCAATGCATAGCCATACCTTTCTGACTTAACTTAGTTGGATTTCTTGGGATTGGAGCATCCTCATTTGCAGATCTGATCCGCTTCTTTTTAGGCCTACCAGGCATTGGCCTAATCCTTGGAGGCTTCACTATGAATCCTTCCACTGTTGGCCACATGTTCTCACCATTAATGGGTTCTAACCCTTGCTCATATGTTGTCAAAAAGCTCTCCACAGTATAGTAATTAGATACATGATTTGCAGCATCCTCACCCTTGTAATTGTATGCAGCTACTCCATACACATTGTTTCACCTCATTTTGTGCTTCATTATGATGTGGATTTATGTGTCAAGTGATCTTTCTCATCGCTATTTTGTCGATTTTTATTGTTAAATTCATTGGTTCTAGTTAATCTTGCTAACATGTTTGGTTTTGCAAGAATTGCGCGAGAATAGCTGAGAGATGGACAAAAATGAGAAATGATGTAACAAATATTTGAGAAGTTGAACTTGATAAGATTGAAGTACGTCTCGATACGAGTTCGTAGGCGAAAACCGTGCGCAAATCGGAGTTCGGATGAGAGAGATATGATCGAAACAAAAATGGCGCGCGAGGAAGGGCCGACGATCGCCCGCTTCTCCCGACGAGCGTCCGGCGACTTTGTTTTGCTTCTAAAGCTCAAGGTAGCGCTCGCCCGTGCCCGACGAGCACCGGACCTGCCTTGGCTTCCTCATGAACTATATTTCCAACGATCGCCCATGTCCATAAGCGCTCGCCCATGCATGTCCAATGATCGCCCAAGTCTGGCGTTCGTCCGGCATGTGAGGTTTGGTGTCGATCAATCTTCAGAGAGCAGCCCCGACGACCGCTCGATGCCGACGTTCGTCCAACATTCCTTCATATAGGCGAGGAAAACTTCAGAGAGAGACCCCGACGATCGCCATGCCCTGGCGCTCGTCCGGGTAGGGGTGAATGTGCGGTGTTAGGCACTCGCCCATGTCGGGCGATCGCCCGTGTTGAGGCGGCAAGAAGTTTACCTATAAATAGGGCTGTTTCCGGATTTTATTATCTATCTCTTTTTTCACGTATTATTTTTTTTCTTTCATTAGCCGCCACACACGTACTTTGTTTTCTTTCCAGTTTTCTTTGCTACTTGTTCTTCCAAATTCTAGGTAGATTTGTTGCTTTCGATTCGTACGGATTTTGTGACAGACTTCCACTTCGACTTCAGATTCAATTCAGTTCTTCTTTATTTTCTTCCAATCGATTGTGAGTTATTATTCTGTCTTTAAATTATGCTTATGAATTTATTTGTGTTCTTAGACTTAGAGTTTTATATTTTTGCCTAGATTAATTTGTTCTTTTAATTCCTTAGATTAGAAAAAATCCATTCAATCAATCTTTACTACTTTCTTTTTATTTTCTGTTTCTTTTCGCAATACAAACATCGCCCTGCTAAGTCTTCCTTGAGAGATACGACTTGGGTTGATTAATTTATACTACTTTGATCTCGTTTAATTGCGGGCGACTTTAGGATAAATTTTAGTCGAACAAATTTGGCGCCGTTGCCGGGGAAGGCTTTAGGCGATTTTTGTGTTGCAATTTTTATTTTTATTTTTTTTTTGTTATTTTTCTCCCTCCGGTGCATTTAATCCGTGTGTTAGTGTTGTGAATGCAAGGTCGCAGAAGTCTAAGACAACCGTTGGCACCATTTATTGACAACATTAATCGGAAGAGCGCAGTTCTGGAAATAGCAAAGGAGGTAACCAAACCGAGCCCTAACAAAGTTGAAGACAAAACTTTGTTGGGGAATATTTTTAGTGATCAGCCAGACTACTCTGAAAGGATCTGCCCGAAGAAGAAACAGTAGTTGTCAAGATGGCACAGAAAGTAATGGGAGATTATGCTAGGCCAACCTTTGAGACCACGGCCTCAGCAATTATCCTGCCCACTGCAGCAAGGAATTACGATCTGAAACATAATCTGCTAAATTTGCTGCCGACATACTATGGAATGGCGAATGAAGATGCTCTGCAGTTTATCAGGGAATTTTGTACTGTGGTTCAGTCCTTTCCACTTGGAGATATTACAGAGGATCAACTGAAGCTCAAATATTTTCCGCATACTTTGAAGGACAAGGCTAAATTGTGGTATCTCTCTTTGCCACCAAATTCTCTCGCCACTTGGAAGGATGTTTGTGAGAAGTTCATGCTTAAATACTATCCAAATCACAAGACACAAGAAGTGAGAACGAAGATTATGCACTTTAGTCAAGCTGGAGACGAACCGTTCCATGAAGCGTGAGAGAGATTCAGAGAATTACTCCAGCAGTGTCCTCACCATCAGATGGTACCTGAGATGCTTTGGCAGTTCTTTTATGACGGACTGCAGCACACTTCTCAATTTATGGTAGATAGCACAGCTGGAGGAAATATAGCAGTTAAGACTGCTGACAAACTTAAAGACATCTTTGACACCCTCGCAGCTAGCTCCCAGCAAAAATCGACTCGTGCACGTCGTGTTGATGTGAATGTTGTTGCAGAGAGCCCATATATGAAGAAGCAACTAGCCAATATGATGAGGGAGTTACAGGAGTTGAAGATGAGCAGATCAACTGTTTCACCACCACGACAAGCACCTACAAGACAAGAGATGGGTGTTGAGCCATGTGGCATTTGTGGAGAGATGGGTCACAATCCTGAAGAATGCCAGCGAATGGGGGAGTTGACATATGAAGGAGGAGCAGAAGTGTATGCTGCACAAGGGTACCCTCCACGACAACAGTTTGATCAAGGCCAAGGATCTAATCAGAATCAGCGATAGCAGAACTCGGGATGGCAGAATCAGCCTACCGCTGGATGGAGGAATCAAAACCAAGGTCAGGGATATGGAGGAAATTTTCAAAATCGTAGCCCTCCACAGCAGTTCACTCAGTATCCTCCCCAACAATTTAATCAGTTTCCTAGTCAGCAACAGTGGTACCCACAGCAGCAGCAGCAGTGGTATCCACAGCAGCAGCAGAATTTCAACTCTCAGTGGCAGAATCCAGCTCAGTCTAGTCAGTTCCAACAGGGGCCATCACAATTTCAACGTCCATCGCAGCCACCTGCTTAAAAGAATCAGTTTGAAGATAACTTTAATGCATTTATACAAGAGAGCAGGCATGCGAGAGAAGCTCAAGACGCTACCATCAAGCGTCTCGAGACAGCTGTGGGACAAGTTTCTGGAACTGTTAATCAGATGCAGCAACAACAACAGACCGGGAAAATTCCGAGTCAAGGTCAACAACCACATCAGGTTCAAGCTATTACTGTTCTACGAAGTGGAAGGGTTGTTGATAATAAGGTGGAAGAAAGGTCAGTGGTGCAGAAGCGGCCAAGAGTTGAGGTAGAAAAGGAGCAACCAGAGGTTAAATTGCACAGGGCCGCGAATCCTTACAGACCACCACTTCATTTCCCTAGCCGGTTAAGAAATGAGAAGCAAGATACGCAGTTCTCATATTTCTACAACTTGCTCTCCAAGGTGAATGTCAATCTGCCGCTACTAGAGGTTATCAAGAATGTACCTGCTTATGTGAAGTTTTTCAAAGAGTTGGCCTCAAATAAGAGGAAGTTTGTGGAGAACGAACCGATTTTGATATCTGAGAGTGCAAACTCGATCATGCAGCAACCTCTTCCTCTCAAACAGCGAGATCCAGAGAGTTTTGTGATCAAGATAGCCATGGAGAATGGAAAGGAAGCATCCGGTATGCTAGATTTGGGAGCAGGGATTAACTTGATGCCATATTATGTCTTTCGGAAATTGGAGTTAGGGGAATTGAAGCTCACACGTATGTGTTTACAGCTTGCTGATCGTTCTATTCGCCATCCTAGGGGAGTTGTTGAAGACATTCTGGTCCGTGTTGGAGGATTGATTGTCCCTGTGGATTTTGTAGTTTTAGACATTAGGGATGTACCGGATAATGGAAGGGAGCATACACTATTGCTAGGAAGACCCTTCATGGCCACTACGAATACCTTGATTGATGTAAAAAATGGAATCATCAAGATGTCTGTGCTGGGAGAGATGGTGTCTATTAATGTGCATGAGAATAAGGATTTCCATACGGAAAATCAAGCTATGGAGGTATGTGTAGGGCTAGCTGATGAGAAAGAATGGACGCGAAAGGAGCTCGAGGCAGAAGATCGAGTATTAGTTGATCAGTCAGTTGAAGGTACAATCGACAAACTACTGGAAATTGAGAATGCTTGGGCAGAAGAAGAGGTTCGGATAGAGCCGAAGAATCTTTCTGTTATCTCCTCCGATTCCACTGGGACGAGGCAAAAAAATGTGTTTCCAAACAATGCAAAGATTTCGTGTTCGTTGTCTGAAAAAGGCTGCCTGGGCTCGTATCCGACTGCGGCACCGGCGCTCTATACTTCGTCAGCGTGTTAGTGTTTTGCCTCAACACTTCCGTTTTGTTCGTGGTTCGGTGCCTGATATTTCCGTTCGAGTTCATCGTTTCATTGGAGCTCAATTTTGTAGTTCTCGTGTGCTGCATGTTTTAGTTCACTTTGGCAATTCTGATATGGTTCACACTAAGAAAGTGAAAATGATTGCCGACACTTCTACTTCTGTTTCACCACCGGAGACGGTGATCAAGGATGCTCTATCACCATTACCAGATCCATAGTGAATCTTCACTGGTATTTTGTATATTTCTTTTTCTTTTTCCTTTATTTTGTGGTGGTTGCTGTTTGTTTTGTTTTTATTTTAGTTTTGTTTGTTTGTTTTTCTTGTTTTTGCCTCGTGTGTTGGTTGTTTTCTTTGTGCAGGATGCTTACATTTGGTGGTTGCGTTCGCCTCGGCTTCTTCTCTGGTTTGCACTATGATACCCCCCTCCCTTATTTTCTTGCTTCTTGATTGCCAATGGGGACATTGGCGCGTATTTTTCGTGAGGGGGTATGTCTGTTGGAGTGTTTATCTTGTGCGTCCTTGGTTATTTCTTATTTGGAATTACGATTTAGAAGTTGAGATTGAAGTTTATAATTCATATCTTGATAGATTGTATTGATCAAGATAGTTTTATTATGAATTGATTGGTGTGGTTGTTGCATGTCAATTGTGGGGCGATTCATATTCGAATTATTGAAGCTTGATTTTTGAGTGTGGGTGAAAGGATAGGAAATAGTGTTTAAGAAGTGTATCCCAATTCAAATTTAAAAAAAATAAAAAAAAGAAGAAAAAAAAAGAAAGAAAAAAAAAGAGAAGTCGTTTAAAATGCATGTACAAAAAGCAACACATTCAATAGATTACTAAGAGGGCAGTATTTTAAAATGAAGCCATAACTGTAAAAAATCATACCTTAGGTTGTTCATGCCTTACAACTTTTGGGTTCTTGCATGTTCTGCTGTTATGTTTTATGCCTCCACAGTTTGTGCAATGCATAGCCATACCTTTCTGACTTAACTTAGTTGGATTTCTTGGGATTGGAGCATCCTCATTTGCAGATCTAATCCGCTTTTTTTTAGGCCTACCAGGCATTGGCCTAATCCTTGAAGGCTTCACTATGAATCCTTCCACTGTTGGCCACATGTTCTCACCATTAATGGGTTCTAACCCTTGCTCATATGCTGTCAAAAGCTCTCCACAGTATAGTAATTAGATACATGATTTGCAGCATCCTCACCCTTGTAATTGTATGCAGCTACTCCATGCACATTGTTTCACCTTATTTTGTGCTTCATTATGATGTGGATTTATGTGTCAAGTGATCTTTCTCATCGCTATTTTGTCGGTTTTTATTGTTAAATTCATTGGTTCTAGTTAATCTTGCCAACATATTTGGTTTTGCAAGAATTGCACGAGAATAACTGAGAGATGGACAAAAATGAGAAATGATGTGACAAATATTTGAGGAGTTGAACTTGATAGGATTGAAGTACGTCTCGATATGAGTTCGTAGGTGAAAACTGTGAGCAAATCGGAGTTCGGATGAGAGAGATATGATCGAAACAAAAATGGCGCGCGAGGAAGGGCCGACGATCGCCCGCTTCTCCCGACGAGCGTTTGGCGACTTTGTTTTGCTTTTGAAGCTCAAGGCGGCGCTCGCCCGTGCCCGACGAGCGCCGGACCTGCCTTGGCTTCCTCATGAACTATATTTCCAACGATCGCCCATGCATGTCCAACGATCGCCCAAGTCCGGCGTTCGTCCGGCATGTGAGGTTTGGTGTCGATCAATCTTTAGAGAGCAGCCCCGACGACCGCTCGATGCTGACGTTCGTCCAACATTCCTTCATATGGGCGAGAAAAACCTCAGAGAGAGACCCCGACGATCGCCAGGCCCCGGCGCTCGTCCGGGTAGGGGTGAATGTGCGGTGTTAGGCGCTCGCCCATGTCGGGCGATCGCTCGTGTTGAGGCGGCAAGAAGTTTACCTATAAATAGGGCTGTTTCCGGATTTTATTATCTATCTCCTTTTTCACGTATTATTTTTTCTTTCATTAGCCGCCACATACGTACTTTGTTTTCTTTCCAGTTTTCTTTGCTACTTGTTCTTCCAAATTCTAGGTAGATTTGTTGCTTTCGATTCGTACGGATTTTGTGACAGACTTTCACTTCGACTTCAGATTTAATTCAGTTCTTCTTATTTTCTTCCAATCGATTGTGAGTTATTATTCTGTCTTTAAATTATGCTTATGAATTTATTTGTGTTCTTAGACTTAGGGTTTTATATTTTTGCCTAGATTAATTTGTTCTTTTAATTTCTTAGATTAGAAAAAATCCATTCAATCAATCTTTACTGCTTTCTTTTTATTTTCTGTTTCTTTTCGCAATACAAACATCTCCCTGCTAAGTCTTCCTTGAGAGATACGACTTGGGTTGATTAATTTATACTACTTTGATCTCGTTTAATTGCGGGCGACTTTAGGATAAATTTTAGTCGAACACACATAAGGGATACCAGTAAGATCCCAACTCCCACATGTGCATGTTTTGCTTCGCAATGATACAGAATATTTGTTTGCATAATGATACATTTCAAACTGGTCATTTAAGGCAGCATGTGCATAACAATTGGCAGTCTCAAGTCTGTATTCTTCTAGTTGTTTCCTAATGTTAGGACAAAGATGATCATTGACTCTAGACATTTCTGATCTCAGTTTCACTTGTCTAGGCATTAAATTTGACCTAATCTCTTCACACATATGTATCACATGTTTTCCTCTTGCAACTAAGATGTATCCATTAAAGGTCTTAGAAATGTTATTAGTGTAATCATCACTCTTGCAAGATGTGGAAAAGAAAGCCTTACAAAACATGTGTGTGTGTCTGTTGATGAAGTCTTGATAGTTTGATACACTTTCTTTCTTCAGCTCTTCCAAAGCCAACTGGTATTCACTTGGATTAGTGCTTTTTACAACGGTTTATGAATAGGTTCTTCAGAGTTTGACCACTGTGATTCTTTTCCAATTCATCCACATATGCCTTCCATAGTTTCTGTGCTCAACAAATGGGATCAATAACTTCACTGCATTTTCCAATCCCTGAAATGAAAACTAATTTTGATCAGTAGCTATCAAGTTAACAGTAATAAATCATTAAAGCTATGGGAATCATACCTTGTGTTGATCACTAATGAATGTGTATCCACTACCACGATCTGTAATGCCAAGATCTGCAATCAATAATGTAATACCCCGGAAATTCTTTACGTTCTTAAAAATTTAAAGTTAATAATAAAAATGGCTTTGCACGCCTAAGTTTACGATTTTGAATTCTAAGACTAACGGTCGAATCCGTTTCCGAAAATAAATTACGGAAGTCAGCTAGACGACTACTGTATTTAGGGTTATCGCGTACGAAAAGTTTTTAGTTCGTGAACTCAGAACGGAAAACCGTCTGATTTTTACATTCACGAAATCGCGATACGAACTCGCCCGAGAAAGTTCATTTTTATGATTTTCCGGACGAAACTCGGACTGTGTCGTCCCGAGTTTTTGTCGGAATAAATTTTATAATTATTATTTTCCGATTAAGTTTAGTACGTTAGAATTTTTGGACGAATCGGATCGTGACGATTTTGTGCCGAGCTACGTTTTTCGTCGTTCGATTTCCGTAACGTCATATCGCGTCGGAAAAGCGCGTAATTTCTCCCCCTTTCCTCTCATGACCGACATCACACACACATTAGCTTAGATTTTTTCATCTTTTATATAGTATTAATATGACACCTAATGCTATTACTATTCCTACTTTACACCTATTAGTTAATACCTTATAACCTATCAAATTAAGTCATCTCCTCCCTCCCTCCCTCAACTCACACGGATGCACACTCTCTCCCTCTCTCCCATCTTTCATTTTTCACCATTGATTGAAGACATCAAGCTCTTGGACAAGAAAAAATCACACAAGTCTTCATTCATCCATCGAACTTCATTTCTTCCTTCACTAATCTTCAAGGTAATTGTCTCCTCTATATTTCTATCCATACCAAATCTCTTTCTTTTTATTTCTCTTTGGATCGAAAATTTGAGGATGGTGGAATTAGATGTTTGATCTTCGATTAGTGAAATTAGATGTGTTAGATTTGATATTTAGGGATTAAAATTGGAAGAAATCAAGAACCCTAACTACTATGGTACTACCAAAAATTAGGGCTTTAGTGTGGGTTGATTGAATTCTTAAATTGATGGTTATAATAATGCTTAGGAGGTGTTCGATGAGGATTAAAACAAAAAGAAATCAAAGCCCCCAAGTATGATGAAACCGAGTCCTTAGGGTTTTAGGGTTTGGAATGGGAATTTTTCAATTTCATGTTGCAATTAGACTTGTAATTGTTTGGTTGATAATATAGTAGTATGATTTATGGATAAATGGTGTCGATTAATGAAGAAAATCACTCTCTTTAATATTGTGTAATTACCGAAAATTATTAGAAAATAGGGGTTTGCATGTAGTTGAATTAGTTGAGGATTTTGTTGATGAATTAATGTTTGTAAATGATATTAGATGTTGTTATGAATTTATTTAGAATTTTCTAAAAATATTCGTGAGTCGTAAGAGACGAAGAACTCGTTTTAAGTTGAGATATAGTGATGATATGAAATGATGATATGCATGAAAATGAATCTCGTTAGATGATGTTTGATGACGTAGAAAATGAACGAAATCCGATAACTTTTGAAATTTCGTAAGAGACGAACAAGTAGCCGTATTTAATAACCGAGAAGTTAAATAAGAATTCTAACTTGAAAATATTGTTTATGATGGACTTGAGAACGACTTTGTAGTTGACAACATGAGCTTTCGAGCTTTTATAATATGAGTTATAGTGATAGTCGAGAACTAGAAACGAGAAATTGTTAATTGCTTTGGTTTAGTACTTGATAGTTGAAAGCCGACGTTTAGAACGTCGTGCTATTGGACGAGTTTTGAGAAGGAGTTCATCACGTACGGGGGTACGTGTTGACTGCCTTGAGAGTCAAGTTTCATGAGAAATCGAATACGAGAACTTAGAACGAACCTAAGATGTTATACGTCGATTCCATCGAGCAACTAGGGTTAGCGCGGCAGTTTTGCAACCCTTGCCGGAAACTGTAATATCTTTTAGCTCGTTTATCGGATTTGCGATCCGTAAATTGGAGCGTAAACTAGACATCCCAAGCTTTCAAACGGTATAGGGCTCATCCCCTGTTTCCAGTTCCCCTGTTCTGGGCAGTCCCCAGAGTTACTGCCTTGTGCAGTGATTTTTCAGAATTCATTCTTCTAAGTTGTTTCGTTCGCAACTTAGTTTCTTTCGATCGTTTAAGCCGTAATAACTTGATGACTATCTTCCTACTGACCTCAGTGTCAAGTATGGAGCCTTGAGTGCTAAACGAGACGAGTTTGTATCTCGTATCCATTAAAATAAAGAAATTTAGTTAAGCGTGAAAATGCCTAAATCGTCTAAAGGACTAAAGTTTAATTTCCTAAGTTGATTTCCTTTCCAACTTAGTTCCTTTGATCTTTTAAGCTGTATTGAGCTAATGACTACCCTCTCTACTGACCTAAGAGTCGAGTATGAGACCTTTCGAGTTCTAAACGAGATTTGTTCGAGTCTCGTTCCCGTTTAATTAAAATGAAACTAGTAAGCGTGCAATTGCCTAAAGAAATGAAACGACTAAAACCTATTTCGATTTTCAATGATCGATTATCTTTTACGACCCGATTTTAAGTGTTATTATTTTACGATGAAGGAGGAAGCCAGCAGTAAGGAAAGGACGGAAGATCAGGAGATCGGAAGCTAGTACTTAATAATTCTGTATCACAAAGGTGGGCTTTTATATATGTAATAAAACGAGATTTGCTCGGAAAACCTTTCTTTATCGCTTTGATATCTGTGTTTTCAAAGTGATAATTATGGCATGAACTGTTTTATGTTTTATGTGAGTTCTCTTGTACCTATCTGAGTTAACATTCGTGTTTTCCAGATTTAGAGTTAATCTAACTAGGTTAACTAACGATCGGCTCCTAGTTAGCGCTGCTAAGTGCTTTCCAGAGTTAGTGCACTTTGTAACCTGTGGTGTATGTGATATCCTGTTGAGGGGTACCAGCCACGGTGAATGAGAATTGGTAAAGATTGAACATAGCATACCTGAAAATGCTCGGCCGAGTAAATTGTGAAAATCAGTCAGAAAATATTTAGTAGACACGGGCTAACTTTTAATAAAACCCCCGATGTGCTACAAATTATGAAATGCCATTTTTATCTATACCTATGATTATGTTTTCGGCATCGTGCCCACTAAGTACTTTTGTACTTAGCCCTGCATTGTTTTCTAAATGTGCAGGTTGAAGCGACGGTAGCGGCGGTGGTTGAAGTTGAGTTGAGAAGATAGGATGCTTTAGCTTATGACTTACTTCCGCTGCAAAACTCTAAGTCTTTTGAGAATATGTATATTGAACAAACCACTGTAGCATAAGTCTGTAAACTTGAACTTAGTTACTTTCGTGTACTTTTGTCGAGTAATCCTTCGATTAACTCTTCCTTTATATTAGTAAAGTCTCGTTCATTGAATGTATGTTGTCTTTTATGTATGTTTAGTCAGTTAGCCCCCTTCTTCCCCGCTTCTTTAATCCAACCCCAGTCGCACCCCGGCTTCTGCCGTCCCTCGGGATTTGGGGTTGTGACAGAGTGGTATCAGAGCAGAGGTTCGTTTTCTGCTCTACTTATGAGTCAATCTTCTAGTACGAGTTATTCTTTTAGTAATACCACAGAGTGGTATCTGAGCAGAAGTTTTCGTTCTGCTCTGGTTGCGAGTCAATCTTCTAGACTGAGTCATTCTTTCAGTAATACCACAAAGTGGTATCGGAGCAGTAGTTTGTTTCCTGCTCTGGTTATGAGTCATTCTTTCTTAGTATGAGTCATTCATTCTAGCAATATCACAGAGTGAGTGATATTTATATACAAGTCTTCCTTCGAGTAATAATATAGAGTATCATTCGTACTCTATATCGAGTCTTCTTTTGAGTCATAGGATGGAGTATTTGTATATACTCTAGATTAGAGTCTTCCGTCAAGTAGAAGATAAGAGTTAGACTATAACACTAAGATTGAGAATGTAGATGTCAACTCAACCTCCCGCTACGTCGACTCAACGAGGAAAAGGAAAGGATTTTAATTATGTAATTTCTTTTAAATAAGAAAATTATGAGCAAGTATTAAATGAGATTGAGAATGAAAATGAGTTGTGTTCCAAAAATAAGAATTTTATGGAAGTATAATTTTATACCTTATGTGAATATGTGATAGTACGAGTACTATCTTATGTGAAATTATTTGCGCGATAATTTCTTTCCTTTGAAAAAATTTTTGGACACAAAAATATAGTCAGATTTTAGGGATTTTTCCCGGTTCAATGAGAATGTAGACTCGAAACCTAAGATCTTTCCGGTTCTTCGAGGATTTAGACGTTTTTAAGAAACGTTATTTTGAAAGGATTTCGAAAGGAGATCCCCAACACGAGGAGAATTGCTATTGACGAATGTCACGTGCGTTAAGTGACATGAATGAAGTTTCGGCAAAGTCGAACTTTGTTTTAAAATTTCAAACAAGAATTTCCTGCGAGAAAAATGAAATAAAGATGATTCGGTAATCGTGTTAGTAATCGAAGGGAACGATTAGACGTTTGAGAAGCTTTTGGCTTCGAATTAAGAAAGATATGAACGAGACGACGAAGGCAGAATAAAGGGAATCAAAGCCAAATGAAATAAGTGAACGTTGCTTCCGTGTAAGTAACATAAATGACGTCATTCGTGTCACGTCATTCCGTTTTCTTTTCGTTTCGTGTTTCAGTAGTGTTCGCCTTGATCGAACTCTACGATGAAAAATCGTATAAATTATTAGAAGACTAGCACAAAGCTTGATTAAATTTTTTTCATCGATCGCCTGATTCTAGCAACGACAACTGGAACTTAGTTTTCCAGAAAATTTTTCTTTAAGTTATATTCCATTTTCTTTTGGAATTTATTCAATATTTCTTCTTTGAGCGACGACTACAACTAGTACGAATATCAAGAGTCGTAAACGACAAATTCTTTTATGAATGGATGTTACTTTTGAATAAGTAACATGAACAAAGTAAACGTACTTTATTTTAATAAGTGAGAGTCGTTAAGAAATGTTGTTGAGAAAATATTAAAAGAATTAAAGTAAGAATGTAGTAAGATAAGAATGGAAATAAAAGTCTTGAAATTTAATATATATATATATATATATATATATATATATATATATATATGTTGTTGAGTGCAATTTCTTGAATTGCTAGAAGTCTTGATAAGTGGTTGTCTTAAGTGATGATGTTACAATTGAATAAGGAATATTCATTTTGTAATTCTCCAAGAGGAAATCATCACCATCATCTTAGTTCTTCCAAACTCCAAGTTGCAAGGTAATAATTCTCCAAGTTCTTGAGTTTGAAATCCAATAATCATCCTTAATCCTTCATAATTTTGGTTCTTAAGCATTGCTGTTTTATATTTTTTCTTGAGGATTCAAGACAAGTTCTTCCAAGAGGAATCCAAGCTAGAAGTTGAGCCCTTTTTCTTCCATCCATTTCGATTTCAAGAAGTTCAAGAGGAGAAGATCCAATTTATTTTTCAAAAGTATGATAATTCATTTGAATTATTGTATATATGTATCTCTATAAGCCCCAAAAGAAAGAAAACATGCATGCATGGCATTTATTTTATGTTTAGGCAAACTTAGGTTATCGATGTGAAGATCGAGTGAGGAGAAATCGATAGGAGAATCGAACACTAGGATTTAATCGATGAATTAAGAGAAGAAAAAGAAATTAAAAACCCTAAAATTTGGTGAATACCGAAAATTTAGATAAAGTAGGAGAAAAATCATTTATTATGTTCTATGATGAATTTGATGCTTGATTTATGATTTTTATCATGTTGAGAATGGAGTTATATGCTTGAAAAATTGAAAAACCGATTGCCCCAATTTTTGATGAAAATGCCGTGAGTTTAGGGTGAAAAAGAAGAAATTATTTTGTTGATTTTATTGATGATTTAAGTGATATTTTGAGCATGAGATTATTATGTGATATGATGATTTAATCTTTGATGTTGTTAAGTATGAGAAAATCGAATTGCATGTGAAGTAGTTAAAGAAAATAATTTTATGATGATTTAGAAGATTTGATGATTTTGATGTTATAATGTTGATGATATATATGTTAAATGTGTTAATTTGAATCTTAGATAGAAATAGGATTTATTGTGACAAGAGAATGAAGTTTTAAAAGCTTTAAAAATGTTAAGAGTTGAAAAATGCATAAAAGAACATATCTAGTAAATGTTTTAAGTGTTTTAAGTGTTCTTGAAATAAAACTTGAAGATTTGAGTTTTGATTAAATTAAATCAAAAAGAAATTTTATAAATTAATAAGATAAACTAGTTTTTATTGAAATAAAAAAAAATTAATTGAAGAATAAAGGAAAATGTTAATTAAGAAATTAGCCTTAATTGAAGAATAAAGAAGAAAAGAAATTTATTAAATAAATAAATAAGAGTCGAGAAAATCGAGTTAAAATAAAGAGAATAAAATAATGAGAAAATGGAAAGAAGATTTAATCGAGTCAATAAAAAGATGTTAGACGAGTTAAGTTTAAATACTCGTATAGTTTAATCAAGAAAATAATGGAATAAAATATCGAGTAATGATTTTGAAAGTAATTAATTAAATAAGTTGTGTTTCAAACCGTGTAAATTAAGAATAAACCGAGAAGAATTACAGAGATAATAATTAGAAAAGTAATAGTTGAGTTAAGAAATGAGAATCGAGTTAGAAATAGAAATGAAATTCCTATTTCATAAGGGTTTATTAAAAATTAAAAAGAATTTTTGTTAATTAAGTAAAGATTTATAATATGTTTTCATAAGACAACGAATTTGGAAAAGCGTTGTTTATAAGCCGAGATAAATTATATTGTTTGAGTTTTTATAAAAAGGAATCCATAATTGAATTAAGTTCTAAAATATAAATTGAGTAAATGTTAATGTGTCTTGAAATGTGATTGAATTTGAAACAATGTGTTTGATTTATTTAAATTTATTATGCAATTGAATTAATATGTTTGAGTAAATGATATTATTGGTGATGACGTGAAGAATTACTGAGTTTAATTGTATGCAAATAATTGAGCTATTGAATTGTTAATTAAAATCAAGAATGGATTAAGTTTATTAAAGAAAGCTCGAGTAATAGAATTTAGATAGACGACGTTTCTTAAATAAAGCGAGAAGTTCCAAGACATTGGTTAGTAGTATTAACCAATCACCGAGTAGAGTTAATACCTTAAAGACGAGAATGTGAGGCCTTTAGAAAAGAAAAAGCGCAGAGAGAAACGACTCAAGTAGAAGTCCTTCAGTTGAGACCAACACCTTTTATCCGTCTTTGCGTAATATCTTATTTTTCTCTATCAATATCGATCTGTGAAGGATCAAGCCGGACGGAAAGATAAACAAGGACGAATAGCCCTTAAACCGCCTAGCTAGAATCTTCGGAAGTCAGGTGAGCTTTTCTGAACCAAAACTATCGATGAATATTATTATGCTATTGAGTATTATTATATGATTTTTAAATGCGATTAACTTGCCGTTTTATTGAGTTTGGTATGTGTTATCATCTGTTTATTTGAGATATTATCATCCTGTGAAAGGCAGGAAACCCACGTATGATATGTTAAATGTTGAGGTGACTGTGAGCCTTGCTTCGGTTGGGCCGGTCACAGTGTTCGAGAAGGAGTCCTACTTCTCGGCACAGTGAGATTATTTGTGACAGATGATACATACTATTGATATATGTTATGTTTTGACTGCGCAGTCTATTTGAAAGAAAATGTTTTAGCATGCACAAGTAAAATCATTTTAAGTTACTTAAGTACTTGTGATGTTCGGCAAGGCAAGTTCAATTGATATAACTTTAAGAGCATCTTTTTCCCAAATATTTTCGGCATGTGTTCACTGAGTACGAAGTACTCAGCCCTGCGTGTATCTCTAAACATGCAGGTTGACAGGATGGTGATGGCATGGACGCTTGGTGGTGTGGTGTTTTGGTTGAGTCGAGTCGGATGTCGGACTGGCATTTGCACGTCTTCATACGTGTGAATGTTGGGATTTGAGTCAAGTTTTCCGCTGCAACTCTTTGAAATGATGTCTGTTGATACATACTCTGATACTTGTTGTTTTTGATTCCGAGCGATGTGCTCGATGGTTTTTAAATGCTTGTTGAATTCTTAATCTCGTTGACTTGAAACACTTATCATATCCCTGTTGATATGTGATTTTGAAATGCTCGGTTATTGCTTCATTATGTCTTTGATGGTCTTATTCGAGTGCATGGCTTTTCATTAATATTTCCCCGAGCATGTTCCCGTATTTGAGTTGATTGTTAGTTGGTTAGGTTGTGTTGTTGTTCGTAAGTCGCACCTCGGGAGTCGGGGTGTGGCAATAGGTTTTATAGATTCATCAGACATTCTCAAAGTAACACAATGGGGTTTTTCTTTCAAAGGCCCATGCTTACTAAAACATTTTCTCAAACTTTACTTGATCAAGATTTTTCTGTTGTTTCGTTCAAATTGCCCAACTTCTGTTTCAACGCTGGGAAAGAGTATACTTCTCCCGCGCATGTTCCTCACTGAGGTTGGCTCGTCCCCTCAACAGGGATTCCACACTCATCAGCTACCGTGTACACTAACCCTGGAAAGCACCTAACGGTCTCACTAACTCAGAGTCCGATCGATTAGTTGGCGTACCAACTCAGAATGGCACAAAAGAACTCACAAAATAATTCTTTTGTGCACTGATAATCACTTTAAATCATACTTTCAAAGCGATAAATAAAACAGAGCAAAGCTCACTTTATTTGATATATGGAAAAGCCCACATTATTTTGATATATAGAAAGCCCACCTTATACAAATTACAGAACTACTTAAACCTTCTGTCTTCCGTCCTTTCTTCTAGTCGCAACTTCCTCCTTTTATCGCAAATAATCAAACTTTAGTAAATGATCGAGGCAGTTTAAGAGAAACGGACTCGATAACGATTAAACAAGTTTTAGGCCTTTGCACTTTAACTAGTCTTTTACTAAACGAAATGAGACTCGAACACATCTCGCTAAAAACTGACTTGGTTCTTTACTCGACACTTAGAACATCATAACGGAAGTCAATAACTCTAAATGACTTAGGTGTTCCAAAGAATTCACGTTAAGAAAAGATTTCACTTAAGAAATAGGGCTGCAGAAGAATCTGCACAACTGCTAAAGATTCAAAAGCTCACGTAGAACAGACTGCTGCGAAACAGGGGAGGTGCTTGGTACCAAAAGAAAGATACGGATGTCTAGTTTACTGCACAATTTACGGATCTTGATTTCGTTAAACGAGTAAAGAGTTATGGCCGTTTCCGTGAAGGGTTGCAAACTGACAGAAAAACCCTACGGGTCTAAACTTCAAACCACACTTTCTTATGTTTGTCAAAACATTTCTCAACTCTTAAAACCTTGGAAATTCAACCAAGCAAACCATACAACTCACATTCACATATACTTGAGTTCTCGATGAAAATAAATGACAAACATTATCATCTTGTCCTCGACTTCTATACTTAATAATTTCAAAGAAAACCTCAACAACATATCAATCAATTTCTTAACTCTCAAATCAAATCATCAAATGATATCATTCCAATTAACATATGATCATTCACTCACATCATACTCAAATCCATAATCACTCATTCATATATAACATGAAATTCTCAAAACTTACACAATGAACCCTAAGCATACTAAATCACTAATATCTAATTAGTTTTCTCATTTCATTTAACCGTCAAGACTTATGCTCGATTCCTTGTCTCTTACACAAAGATAAATGTTCTTAGAAATCTTCCAAACTTTCAATTTAAGATCCTTAAACACTTAGATCAACTAATATACAAACCACATATTCATATCATCATTCATACTTAACATAATCTCAATTCTTCGTCTCCAACGAAAAATAAAAAGTGATCGGAAAATTCTAACTAAATTATATGTTGATTAACATGCATACAACTTCTCATTTATGCAAACAACATTATCAAATAAAATTCTATCCTTAAAAATCCGATCGAATGTTCGTCTCCAACGATTATCATTTTATTTTTAGAAAAGTCTAACATAAATATATGATCAACTACATGCTTCCTACAGCACATTTATATCATTACCACATCCATATCATCTCATTTGCTCAATCAAAATCACACTTCTTCATTTCCAATGAACATAGAAATATTTTTAGAAAATTCTCAAACAATTCATACAATCATGTATCAATACCTAGAATCATATTCCACAAACCATTTATGAGAATTCAAGCTCAATCAAAACATCTAAGAAGTGCAGAAATTTCGAAACCTTCATCATAATTTTCGAAAATTCCAAATAAATACTTAACATGTTTCTAACTCGATTTCAACCATAGATTCTTACTTCTAACATCAAAATAACATGAATAAAACTTAGAACATCATATCCTACACTTCATAAATTTTGAAATTTACTAAAAATTAAAGAGATGGATTTTTGTTTGGTTGGGAATGAAGAGGAAGCTCTTACCTTATCAAATATGCAATCGGAATTGACTTTAATCGAGAATCGAACAAGTTATGGAACTTAGAAGCTTGAAGAACTTGAAGATATGAAGAACACTTGAAGAACAAGATAGAGAAGAGAGAAAAGGGAGGGGTGGCGGTTTGGGAGTGAGAGGAAGAGAGATATTATGGTGATATTTATATAGAAAAAGAGAAAATCAAGTTGTACACTTTTTTCTCTACAAAAAATATAATTTTCCGGATCTAATAATGCAAACTAAAAACGAACAATTACTTTATTAGACGGACACATTTTCGGCAAAAATGGATACGACCATTAGTTTCAGAATATTTTACTTAGCCGGAAAGGACGATTCGTTTCCCGAAAAACTTTGAAAAGTCGAGACGTGACAGTACAATATTTTCACCCGGAAAAATCAAAAATACTGACTTCTAGAAAAAGACTCGTATCGTAAAATAAGTGAATGTAAATGCAGATGCCATATTGATCTGAGGTCTCTAACGAAAATTTTATCGGTCGCCGAAAACCCTAATACAGTAGTCGGTTGAACGACTTCTGCAACTTATTTTCAGAAACGGACTTTGTCGTTATTCTTATAACTGAATTTCATTAACTTAGAAGTGAAAAGCCTTAATTTCTTAGAAATTTTTATTTCTCGCCGGAAAAGAAAAGCCGGGTATTACATTCTACCCCTCGAACGAAAAATTTTGTCCCAAATTTGCTTATCTCCTTCAAAAAAATTCAGGGTATTTCTCCATCATCTTTTCTTCGAGTTCTCACGTAGCTTCTTCCTGCTCGTGGTGATTCCATAATACTCTTACTAATTGTATTGACTTGCTTCTTAACTCTCGCACTTTTCGATCTAAGATCGATTACGGTCTTTCTTCATAACTTATATCATAATCAAGAACAACGTCTTGCTGGTGGATCACGTGTTTAGAATCGAACATGTACTTTCTCAAATGAGATACACAAATAATAAACATTCCATAGACTTGGCGACACGGCCAATCTATACACATTAAAACTATCTATTTCAAAATATCTACTAATCATATAAATCTTTGTCTAAGCTTATACTTGACACGAAAATAATTACCATATCCTTAGAAGGAAGATCATGAGGAAAACTTGTCCCCCTTCTCTAATTTTAAGTCAGATCGGCATAAATTACATAAGACTTTCGTCACCTCTAGACTTCTTTCATTCTGACTCGAATCTATCGAAAGAATATATCTATCATTTCACTGAGTGAATCTAGTTCTAGATTCTTCCTTTCATCTACTTCCTTATGATACAACGGTTATTTAAACTTCCTTCCATACAAGGCCTCGTAAGGCACAATACTTATCGTAACCTGATAACTATTATTATAAGAAAATTTGATCAACGGTAAATATTCTCCCCGTTATCACTTTGATCTAACACTATCGTTCTTAACATATCTTCTAGTACTTGAATCGTTCCCTCGGATTCACTTATAATTCTCTCTCATAAGTGTGGTGTAGCTACTAGTGCTGCTATTCGGTTAGTTATTGTCTCAGATGTATCGATCACCTCTAAATCCATCATCTCAAATTCTCGTACGATTTCTACGTCTCATATGGTCCCTTCAGTTCCAATTCTCCATTTAGGTAAACAAGGTAAACTTTGCAGTTCTTCTTCTTCATCATCTCCTTGGCTTGTAGTGCAGATGTTATAGATATCCGTTCACCCATCGATATTCCATGAAAATCTGTAGGTTTCCCCCGGCTGATCGAAAGAAATCTTTCTCTCGTGGCAGAGAATCATTGCGTAGTCGCTCGTATATCCAATCCATTCCAAGGATTATGTCCATGTTTAACATTTTCATCGTATTCAGATTTGTTCGCTACAACCTTAGAAGATCCTAAGTCTGATTCTAGGTTTAAGCAAACAAAAGAAGTGGTGTTGATTTCTCTCATGTGGTGTAGTTACTCTTTGGTTTTATTTCTATAGTGTCAATACAGGCTCTAGTAATAAAAGAATGTGAAGCCCTGGTATCAACTAATTTATGACAGGGTAAGTGAGAAGTTTACCCATACCTGCCATGTGACCCTTATCCTTATTCTGCTCTTGATCCTTAATCATGAATGCCCTTGGATTCTGCTGGTCCGACTGTTAAGACTGTTGTTGCGGATGTGCTTGAATAGATCTCAAAGGTTGGGGCTGATTATATTGGTTAGCTCCTCCCGATTGCAACGGTTTCGGGCAATATCTTTTCATGTGCCCCTGTTGTCCGCAATTAAAGCACACGCCAGTGCCTGCTTGACAAACTCCAGAGTGCATTCCATTACACTTAGGGCTGGTAGGAACAGTGATTTTTCCTTGGTTAATGTTTGTCTGTTGTCCCTGCCACTATTCTTGTTGGTTATTTCCCTTCCATTGTCCTGATTGGTTATTCCCTTGCCACTGCCCTGATTGGTTATTCTGATTTGGCTGTTGAAAGCCACGCCGATTTCCACCCTGGTTTCCTTGATTATTGTTGTTGTGATGATAGTAGCCACTGTTGTTTCCTCATTCCCATTTCATTTTTCCTTTATAGTTGCTGTTATTGTTGTTGGAATGGTCTTGAGTTGGAGCATGGGTTGGTGCTGGTACGGGTATTGTAATCTTTCGCTCGTCCGGCACAACCGCTTCCATCTCTAGGGCTCGCTCTAGTATCTCAGTGTAGTTCAGTCCGCCGTGATTGGCTAGTGCCACTCCAAGCTCGTGCCTTAGTCCCCCACGGAATTTCTTTGCTATTTTCTCCTCCGTATCCACCTGCTCAAGTGCATACCTCGACAATTCACAAAAGATTGCATCATATTCAGTCACTGACATCTTTCCTTGCTTCAGATTATAAAACTCTACTTCCTTTTTTGCTCTATAGGTTTTTGGAATGTACTTGTCGTAAAATGTTGCCTTAAACTCATCCCAAGTAAACTGAGTCAGATGCTCTGTCGGAATAACTTTCTGCCTAGCTTTCCACCAGAATTCAGCTGGTCCGGTGAGTTGAAACGCAACACACGAAAGGCGCTCCTCATCAGTACATCTGAGAAGTTTAAAAATTCTTTCTGTAGCTCTTACCCAAAGCTCAGCATCACTCGGGTTTCCTGATCCATTAAAAATAGGTAGATTTCTTTTGAGGAAAAGATCCTCTATGTCACGACGTAGTGGTGGGGGGTGGAGGGGTTTCCTGACGTCCTCGATCCTCCTTCCTCTCGTCCTGACCACGACCACGACCACGATCACGACCCGGCGGTCTACCCCTTCTACGCCCTGTCCGTTATTCTCTGCTCTCGGAGGCATTTTAAAACTAAGGAAAATAAGAATTCTCATCAACTCCGTGCTTTAAGCACTCACCCACTCAAAAAAGAATTAACTTACCTTAATCATCTAGAAATTTCTCAAATTGCATACAAACATTCTATATAAAGAAAAATATTCGGAATTTCCAACTCTTAGCTTGGAATACTCAATCTTCTCGAAGAAAATACTAACTTAAAGTTAATCAAATACTCGAACGGTTCTAATGAATATAACAAAGTTGACTCCAAAGAGACTTTGTTCATGTTACTCCCATGCAAGTGACATTTTCTGTTATTCGCTTTTGATTCTCGTGATTCTGTTCTTCCCGTTCTGATCGCGTCTTTTGAGTCATTTTGTTCGGAAACGACTCACGCTTCATAAAAGCTCTATGTTCTCATAGAAATTGGGAAAACCTTTAAAAACTCTATATTTATCTAAGGCCAACATACATCTTGATAAAAATGAATTATAACTCAAATAATTCCAATAAAATAATTCAACCATCTCATGTTGACATGTATCTCAATCAAAGAAAATTATAACTCACATAGTTTCATCTAATACCACAAAGGTATAACAATCATACTTTAATCAGTTCATACTTTTACTCAGCAAAAGTATAACTATCATACTTCAATCAATTCATACTTGGTACTCAACAAAAGTATATCTCATACTTCAATCAATTCATACTTGGTACTCAACAAAAGTATATCTCATATTTCAATCAATTCATAACTATCATACTTCAAACTTTCAAAATAGTAACACTTTTGAAACCTTTCTTTTCTTCTTTAGTTGAGTCGACGTAGCGGGAAGTTGAGTTGGCATCTGAATTCTTAAATTTAGTGAAACGAACTAAACTTTAATTTCTCAAAAAAAGACTCAGGTACAGAGCAGAAACGATTGCTCTGATACCACTCTGTCACAACCCCAAATCTCGAGAGACGGCAAAGCCGAGGTGCGACTAGGGGTTGGATTAAAGAAAGGGGGAAGAAAGGGGAATTACTGAATAAATGATAAATTGACATAATTTTGATAAGATGGTAAACATGAAGTACTTCGATTAATCAAAAGAGAGTCGATCTAGAAGGATCGCTCGAAAAAGTTGTCTATGAGATCTCTAGGGTTTCAAGTACATAATACTTAAAGCGAAAGTTAATACATCAAAAAGAGTGTCTTGCAGCGGAAAAAACGTAGATTGATTTTACATAAGAAGATGTGGAATCTAGGCTCAACTAGCTTTCTTTCCTTAATTACAACCATCACTCAACTTCCGCCGCCTTCGTCACTCAACCTGTACATTTATAAATACATACAGGGCTAAGTACAAAAGCACTTAGTGGGCACTTTACCGAAATCATATCATAGGTTTTATAGATTCATCAGGCATTCTCAAAGTAACACAACGGGGTTTTTCTTTCAAAGGCCCGTGCTTACTAAAACATTTTCTCAAACTTTACTTGATCAAGATTTTTCTGTTGTTTCGTTCAAATTGCCCAATTTCTGTTTCAACGCCGGGGGAGAGTATACTTCTCCCGCGCACATTCCTCACCGAGGTTGGCTCGTCCCCTCAACAGGAATTCCACACTCATCGGCTACCGTGTACACTAACCCTGGAAAGCACCTAACGGTGTCACTAACTCAGAGTCCGATCGATTAGTTGGCGAACCAACTCAGAATGGCACAAAAGAACTCACAAAACAATTCTTTTATGCACTGATAATCACTTTAAATCATACTTTCAAAGCGATAAATAAAACAGAGCAAAACTCACTTTATTTGATATATGGAAAAGCCCATATTATTGTTTCACTTGTTTTTTATCGTATTTTGGCTAGTTTAATTGGTGCATTTTAGTTTATTTCCAGCATGGTTTGTTCGTTTTTAAAATGTTGAATGCACTAATGTTTCGTTTCGAGTATCGTGTGGAAAATGCAGTTTTTTTTGCTAATATCTATGACTTGGAGAGAAGTGTGATGGAAACTTGCAGGGATCATGGTCCGGCGATCGCCCGGCACCAAGTACTATGTTGGGCGATCGCCCAAATGGGAAATTTTCCATGCGAGGAGACAGGGGCCTGGCTCGGGCGCTCGTCCACCTTGGACGATCGCCGAGTCGCGGTGTGAAGAAGTAGACCTCGACGATCGCCCTTCTCCGTCGATCGTCCGGCACTC